>CM076576.1:125360591-125737639 GCA_034641835.2 Pinus albicaulis
TGTTGGAACACCTAATCCTACATGGGTAGGTGTGGAATACGAAAAGTCACAATGGAGTCCAAGTGACCTTGGAATGTGAAACCAAGAGTCAAATGGAAAATATGAGCTACACGCTTATCCTTCATTGTGTTGAGTTTCCTCTTGTGTGTGTGTTTCTTCTCCTCATACACCATGTGTGTGCTTCAACATGGTGTTTAACATGGTATCAAAGCGGGCAATTGCTGGCCCTGCTCCACTTTGAATGAGCCATTTGTGTCTATGGCCTATGCATATCTGCAAAATTCTTGACGTTTTTGCAGCATTTAAAGACTTTCTGCAGCATTCAGAAATCTGCTTTGGAGAAGAAGCAGCATTCAGAAATTGGTAGCATTCAGGCATTTTTTTCGAGAAGAGCAGCAGTGTTTTGAAGAGGAGAAACATTCAGTGATTTTGCAGCATTGGTTTTGAAGAAGGCAGCACTTCCCATCTGAAGGTTTTCATTCTAAATTTTCTCTGCATTTTCTGCCTTTAATTCTGCTTTTGAAGAGCTGCTAGAAAACTGTTCAAAGTGAGGTTTTGAAGAAGTTTTTGGTTTTACTGCAAAAGAATTCTGAGTTTCTATTGGATTTTCTGCTGCTATATGGCCCTCTGCAATTTTTGAAGTAAAATTTCTGAGTTTTTCACTGGCAAAATTCTGCCACATTTCCTGAGGAAAATCTCTACGTTTTGTCCAATTCTTTGCTGCTGGGCTACTAGAAAATTTTTTGGGTCTTATTGACAATTTCTGGAATCTGCTGTGTATTTGAAAGGAGAAAAATTCTACTGTTTTTAAAGTTGAAATTCCTGATCTCTACTCTCTGCTATTTAGCTCCCTGTTGTTTAACATTAAAATAAAAAATAAAAAATAAATAAATAAATAAAATTCTGCAACAACTTGGCCTTTCGGCCCCCTTACCCAGCGCTCCTTGCTTAAACCCTGCTCTACACTCACAGCTCTCATACCCGCTCACTCCCTCACCCAAAGCCGACCCCTCTCCCATTCAACCTACGCCCTACCTGTTCCTCGTTTCATACATTTCTCACCGCGCCTATTCGCTCCATACCCTCCCCTATCCTCACTGCAGCACTCCCCCATCGAACAATCCCATACGCCGCTCCATATCTCTTTCATGCGCTCGCAGCTCCACCCTTACCTGCTCGCTCTCCCCTCACCAGCGCCCTCACCCATCTCCTCCCCAGGCCATCCCTACTCTGCTACCCTCGGCTCTCAATAGCCTACGCGCATCCACACATTCCAATCACTCTACACCTCACCTCTCCCTGCAATCTAAACTATCTACGCCATCCCCACGGCATCCAATCGCCAAACCCGCCTCCCTCTTTCCACTAACGCCTGCATACCCATCTCCCAACACATCCGCTAACACCCCTACATCTCTGACTACCCAGCGATTTTCCCAACCGGCCTACGCTACCTCGACTCCTTAACCACCTGCGCATTGGCCTTTCACCTACTGCTACGCCCTGCCACCGCTTATTAAACCCACGTCCCTCTCTTAACCTACGTCGCCGCCCTGCCATTCGATTCACTCAATGCACCGTTTCTCCCTACATTCCCACGGACTTTCGGCCTCCCATCTGATATACGCCTTACACTATACTTGGCCCTTATCCTTCGATTTGGCCTTTTCATATTTCGATTTTATTATATTTCCCTCATTAACTTTTTAATTTGGCCTTTCCTCATTAATTAATTTTAATACGCTCCCTCCCCTATATAATACGCTATCTCACCATCACAATAAATTCCCTTCCCTCTTTTTTAAATTTATTTCATTTAATACCATTCCCTCCCCTTCTTTTAAATTAACTTTTCATTCTCATTTTTATTTATTCTCATTAATTTATTTTTTAATTAATTTTTAATTAATTAAAAAAAAAAAAGAGCAGAGAGAGAGGAAGGACATTGAGGAAAAGAAGACATGAACAGCAGAAAGGAAGAGGAAATGACATGTGATTGATTAGAGAAAATTGCAGATTTGGCATTGTGATTTGTGGCATAAGGGTGATTTTTTGAAGAATTGACATTTGAAGACAAGTTTGCCATCATTCAAAACAACTATTTGAAGAAGAAAATTCAGCTGCCTCAAAGGCTTCTTGTGCATTGTTTTCAGCTGCATATTTTTGCAGAAATATTGTATTGAGTTGACATTGTATTACTTCTTCATAGTTGCAATCAGTACTTGAGTTGTTGGATTGTTGATTGCCCTCCATCATTTGAGGAGCACATTTTGTACTTTAAGAATTCCTTGGGGTCATTTGTATTTGTTGTTGCATCACATTGTAAACGGGTGCATTTTCGGTTGTAGCCGACACCCTTTCATTTTTTGAGCCTAAGTTGTTGAAATGGCCAAAATCAATGAGGTCTTAGTGTTGTTGAATGACCTCATTCATTCAAATGTTGATGACATGATAAAAATGAGCAAGGATGCTCTATGTAACATTCAGAGTTGTTTGCTAGATGCACAAGAAAAGATTGAGTTTTTGCAGTTGGAATCTCAGCTCCAACAAGACGAACTTCAACAAAAGAGTCACCATTCTGAACATGTTTCTGTTCAGAAGATTGTGAAGGACTCTCATCAGAAGAAAGAAGATAAAGTTCCAGTTGATCCTCATTCAGTTCATTGCACAAGAGCAGATGTACATGCAGATGCAGCCACTCAGCCTGCACTTCCTAAGCCCATCATAAGACCTTGGGAAGAGCTTGTCCACAACAAGCACAGAACTGGTCTTGGATATGACAAGGATGTGTCCTTTCATATTACAGACTACACAAAGCCCATCAGATTTCAAAGTGTCGGATTCATGTATGACAGTTCACCTGCAGCTATTTCAGATCCTGTTCCACTTCCACAACAGATTGTGAAATACCAACACTGTGATCGAGTTGGCCATATGAAAGATCACTGTTTTGATCTTCATCCATGCAAGCACTGTGGTCGGCACACTCATTCTTCAGACAGATGCTTCAGACATAAGCCTCCTGCAAGAACCAAGATTCATCTTGGATGGATCGCTTCTTGGCAATGGGCATCAGCAGCCAAGAAGATGTTTACAACACATGTTAGAACTTTTTCATGGATATTGAGCAAACTTGCAGTTGAGTTCTCGCCATCATCTCACCTTGTCCCTGACAGGGGGGAAAATGGTGGTCATGTACAAGCTTCGACGACAGATCAAGCGAGCCTGAGCCACAATCTCTCATTCCATGTTCAGAGTTGTAGTCAGCAGTTCAAGCGAGCCTGAGCCACAATTCATCATTCCGGATTCAGAGATGTAGCCAGAGATACGGATGCCCATGAGCATACCTTCGGTTGGTGGATAACCTAAAACCATCATTTTCGGTTGGTGGATAACCTAAAACCATCATCTTTGGTTGGTGGACAACCTAAAACCACCACAGGTAGTAGACCTCCCTTCTTTTAGGTCGAAGGTCTCCCTTTTTTATGAGGGACAATTCCTCTGGCAGAAGCCTTCAGCTTCTTGCCAGTTTTGGAAGAGTTCCGGGAACTGCAACAAGTTTTGCATTCCAGTGTTTGTGGTCATCCTAAAACCACCTCTTTTTTCCAACATTTCAGAGAGTTGATTCAGCCCAAGTGTTGCCATGTATACTTTGCATATTTGTATTACAACTCTTTTCTTGGACTCACACATACCCCTTCGGATTAAGGGGGGATGTTGGAACACCTAATCCTCTATGGGTAGGTGTGGAATGCAAAAAGTCACAATGGAGTCCAAGTGACCTTGGAATATGAAACCAAGAGTCACACCATTGTACTATAAATGTACATCTTTGTATAATGGAAAATATGAGCTACACGCTTATCCTTCATTGTGTTGAGTT
Organism: Pinus albicaulis; assembly: GCA_034641835.2. Taxonomy (NCBI): domain Eukaryota; kingdom Viridiplantae; phylum Streptophyta; class Pinopsida; order Pinales; family Pinaceae; genus Pinus; species Pinus albicaulis. The sequence goes on from CM076576.1 coordinate 125,364,475, forward strand.
TCCTCTTGTGTGTGTGTTTCTTCTCCTCATACACCATGTGTGTGCTTCAACATGGTGTTTAACATTTAAACTAATTCTTAATGATAGCATGCCACACTTTGTGGAATTTTTATGTGATGACATGGTGTGTTGGGGCTAATACTAAACTCAAAATATAATTTGACTTGGTTCATTAACTATCAATCTAGACTATCTAAGTCACATGAGATGGGAAATGAATGCTAAGCTATAGAGTTCATATTTTCAGGATGCTATAGAGCTAAGAGTTGTTAGCATACTTCTCCATTGCAAGAGAAAGTGAGCATGCAACCGCAGTTATATTCATACCCGAATACCAAACTACTATCCATAACCATGAGCCGTAGTTGGAGCTAGAGTCAACATTGTAAATCGGGAACCAAAGTCGTTGTCATGTTCTAGACCAAAAGCATAAGCATTGATAGAAATTAGTTTTTGGTTTTGGAGATTGGAAAGCTTCTCATTAGGAGGTGTGATCCAAAATGATCCAAACAAACAAATGGTTGTGTAAGATGTAGTACCTAAAATCCAATTTGACAAGTAATGATGCTTAGCTAAAAAATTAAAAATTCAAATGTAAAAGTGGAATACAAAATTAGAATACTTATGAGCCCTAGTATCGCAACAATAATATTGGAAATCCTACCAATTTAAATCAATATTAACTCGAGGTTCGTATGTTTAAGTAGTGTCGACATTATATGTGCAAATATGAACAATACAAGGAAAAGATCCTCTAGCAAACGTTTTTTGAGGAACCACAAAGAAAATACCCCACATCCGTTTAGTGGAGGTTACTAGAGGAAGGTGTTATTTGATGTTTTCCTATCGTGCTCTTATCGTTAAAATTAGCCCCTTGCTCAAAAAAGAAAACACCTAAAAGCATAAAATCATTGGCACACTGACACCGTGCACTCACAGACACACTCCGCACATGACGCGTCATAATATAATAGACACCGTTGCCTCACGCGTCTTGTCCACGCGTTGTATTATAAAACACAATGCCAACAATCTTAAACCACTCACAGCAGAGATGAAATGTGATCGATGCATCATAAAATAAAAGCAAAACACAAACCAACTGGCATGAAAATAGTACCTGCACCTATAAACAACGCGCACCAAAGAAAGGGTTAAATTAAAGAAATATTTAGACAAAAATCGATTTTTCGCTTCAAAGGTTTCGTGACCTTATCAATTACCGGTGCGCACGATACCATAGAATGCACCGGTGCGCACCGAACATTGGCACACCCCAATGTATGCGCGAAGTACACACATTGTTTCAAGGCCCAATTACTATAATGCACCGGGCGCCATTACTATCTCCGCACTAGTGCATCATAAACACCGTGCCAAACAAAACGAGCCGGTGCGTTCTTCTCTATATACCCAAAGGCGCTTAAACCGCACGCACCTGAATAACATTATATATAAAAATTAAGGCTAAAAACCGGTAAGCTATACTATTACGCACTTATGGTTTACCATTACGCCGCCCCGATGCATCATCAAATTTTCGCTATAAACCGAAACATCTGTGTGTTAGGAAATTTCCGCACGTTATAAACAACACGCCAAAATTGATACCGCCCAATGTGTGGTTTTAGTCCGCACCCGCACGCTTATAAAACCCGCGCACCGAAAATGTATGGTTAATTAAAAACACACAAAAAACTTCATTATCTACTTTCCTCGTCTAAAGCTCTGCCCTAGCGCTATTTCCTTATTTTCCGAGCCGCCCGACACTCCGTTCTCTCATCGCACCCATTGCACACATTTCTACCCCGACATTGGCCACCAATCGTGTACTTGCATCTTTGAAAAAAAATGCTGGGCAAATTTTATTTTCCAAATTTTACAAACAATATGCCTCCTCAACGTTGAACAAAGGTATTTTTCTAGTTTTTCTACAATTAAGCCTTAGCGGATTAAAACCAATAAACTTAAAAATAACCATTAAAAAGAAAAAAAAATTTGTCGTTAGCCAGCTCCTAAGTCGTTTCTAACACACCGTGATAGCTAGATACTCAGAATATAGGTATAATCACACGGCAGCACCAGAATCACATCGTTTGTACAAAGGCTTTTAAGGCGCTCGAATAATTTTAAATTAAAAATAAAAAGAAAAAGGGCGCTTATTTATCTCAGCATTGTTGACCTCCACAATCACAAGCATGGGTACAAAGTGACTTCATTTGCCGCCCGGTTTATGTCGGCAGTAATCGCATTTTTATATTTCGATAGGGTCAACGGCACGGTAAAGACCGCATCGACAATCATGTCATTGTCATGAAGTCGGTATGTTGAGACACGACTATACGTGTCAGGCGTATATTTCGCTAGCGTACCACTATTCCGACCACACACCACTATGTTTTTGAAAAATGTACATCCGCCGCACCGAACCGGTGCGTCTGTTTTTCATTAGGGGGCCCGTGACCGCGTGCGCGAAAATATTAGGGGATGTACCCGCAGACCGGCGTGGACCGATTTTATGGAGCACCGACTTGTATGTTTGTTTTTTTCTCAAAAAATTATATATGTATATTTATAAATACATTTTCGTTTTAATAAAAAAAAAATATTTAATATGAATGATTCAGAGAACAAGAGCAACAACAACAACGAAAAGTAGAACAATATGACATGATTCGCTGCACGGGAGGCGAGAGAGAGGGAGAGATGGATGCCTCGCCCTCACATCGCGAGACACCCGGAGATCCCAGGCAGTAGGCCTCCTCAAGTTCTATGAGGAGGTTATTTCCACCCCAAAGGCCCAGTGTTCTTTTGGAGACATCTTACCTAGTGGTTTTCTCCACCCATGTGCTTTAGGTTGTCCCACCATGCTGGTACACAACCCACCGAGGAGGACATTTATTTTATTACAGACTATCGAGGAGAGGGGTGGATTTTCCCTCATTCCCGCATGTGCCGCCTGGCTGTGTATGTGGAGCCGCTATTTACTCCGTAGACATTGAGCACAAGGGTCATTCTTCGCAGTTTCAAGTACCTAGAGGCCGCTACGTATAGGTGCTTGCAGATGGTAGGATGTGTAGTGTGCCTCTATTATCGCTTCATCATTTCGCACAACAACGTTGACGGAAATGCATTAGTTGTTTGCTTTTATATTACGTTGATTCTTTAGTATAAACAACCATGACTTGTCGTGGTCCTGCCATTTTTTTGCGAGCAATTTTGTATGGCCTTAGATAAGTCAGCTCATGCACAAGGGAGGTCAACTTCCCTTTTGCTTCGTAATGCTATTTATTTTTTGATAGGTTTCAGACAGGACGTAGTTTTGTCTTGCTGCCCTCGTAGTCGATGTTCGAGCTCCAAAATGCGATGGGGGCAGATGATGCCCTGGCAGAGCGGAGACACTAAGTCGCCGAGGATATCACATGATTCGTTGGACTTACTAGCCACATACACAGGCCGTATCCCTTCATTATGGTCCCATGTCCTTATGATGGACTAGACTGCGAGGGTGTCCCAATATCCTCTTCTTACCCCCGAAGAGCCACCATATGATAGAGGTAATATTACTATTTTATTTATATTTATTCTAACATGTTTCTTAACTTGCTTTATTAAATTGTGTAATGAAATTGTCTAATTATTGTTGTGTACTTGTATCAATTTTGCGTACATTGGTTATTTTGGTGATGTGATGCTTAATCCACCACGATCCAGGTTTTATCTTAATGACTACAATCGTGAGATGGTTGATGCAATTGAGGATGAGGCTTGGCGCAACAGAGAGACGTGCTAATCCCGCACCTCATGGTGCACCCACCACCTTTGCTAAAGGTCGACCCGAGACCAGATACCGAATGGAGTTGGGCGCTAACCTCAGGATTGATTTCGTATGCGGCATCGTGTTCACTCATTACACGCAGATATAGGGCGTTTATAGATCACATGAGTGTGGAGAGGCATGCCGCGTGACATGTAAGGCTCGGAGGTGGCATGTCGTAGGAGCTACGATGTAGTTGGCACACCGAGGAGGATTGTCTATAGCTATAGGCGTAGTCGTTGCACGTGATGGGACAACACAGGGCAACACTCGTATGCATCTCGTGATCATTCACCCGCGTGCTGCCGCCCCCCGATGACCGCAGGTGATGAGGCTCCACCGGCGCATATGACACTAGTCATCACGGAGATGAAGTCGGACCATCAACCACGCCCGCCTCAATGTCGCCGCGCATCCATCATGAGTACTAGTCACGATCATCATGAGTGTGTCAGACTATCGATCACCGAGGCCGCAACATTATTGACCGCGAGCAGCCTCCATTACCATCGCGCCATATTGATCATGTTGTACTACCACCACAGTATCCATCAGCATTTTTAGTGATCATCATGATCATGAGCGGTGCTACGACTATCGACTATCGAGGTCGCACCCGCCTTTACCGAGTGTGTTGTATCCACTTGCATTAGTGTTATTGATGTTGTTATATTAACACAAACGCCTCGATCCATGACATTTATATTACATTTGTATATTTTTAACATTATTCAATATATATATATATGGTCCATGTATTTTATGTTCATGTTGCAACAGTACTTAATTTTCATGTCATGCGATCATCATGATGTGGCGATATTGTTATCATGTTAGATGTTCATTTAATGTTTGATGCATATATAGTATGTGTGAGGCGTGAGCTACTTAAACATTTACGGTATTATATACAGATGATATATATAATGTGTTAATGATACAATAAATGCAATATTAGCTAAAGTGACAGCTAACATGTTACTTATCGATACGTTATTGTTATTCAATATTTATTAGCTGACGTGACATTTATTAAATATTGCACAACGTAATTAACTTAAACTAATTTATGTAAATAAATTGGTTTAAACATTTGTAATTTAAGATAATTATACGGTAAAGATGATGAAGGTGGAATTTATTGTAATTATAATACGAATTGATTCAAGATTGTAATTTTATTTGCAATTGTAATTTTAATTTGAATTGAAGTAAAATATTTATAAATTAGGTTAAATTTTATGTAAATATATAAATGTATTGTATTTATAACTGAAATTTAATTAATACTGTAGTGATGAAAAATGTAATTGTATTAATTCAATCAAAAGGTAACTACGTAAAAATTGTAATCGCCTATTTAATTGTAAATCGTAATTGTAATTTTAATAATGTAATTGTATGTAAAATATCAATTTGTAAAATTTTAATTTTATTAATGAAAAATTTTAATTGTATTAATGTGAAAATGTTTTTATTAAAATATTTAAATTCTGTAAATTTGCAACAATTGTAAAATAACAAATCTAGAATAATACTAATTTTTGTAACATAGAGTTTAGAAAATAATGAAAAATAAATTCATGTACTTTATAATTATTATTATTTTATTATGATCTGTATATATATAAAGTTGAAAACAATGAAAATAAATTTTTGTACTTATGATTATCATTATTTTATTATGATCTACATAAAAAAAACTCTAAAAGTATGGTGCCATTTATCCTAATAAAGCCTCGGCAGCATCATATTAATACAACGACCGTAGCGTCAGATACTGCTAACGACCGGCGCGACATTACAACGCACTAGTGCGCTGGCATTTCACACCGGAAACTTAATAAAACAACTCTATTTTGTTTAAGTTAAAAATAAAATGGCAATTTGAAAATAGGCGCAAAAATATTTTCTAAATCTAATTTGATAAAATAATTTTTACTAAACACTTTTCATTATTTCAATATTTTTGCTAAAAAATTCAACATATTTTTTGCAGGAGAGACCGAGCAAGAGAGCACGAGGGCACTGTGATGGTGAAACATTCTAATACAAGTATTCGTAAAATCGTAAACCAAACTCCGGAGATTCAAGTCTATCATAGAAATTTCTAAACCATTTCGTAATTAAATTTAATTCTTTTTTCACTTTTTTCCTTCGCAACTTTTTTATTTTTACCTACGTTTTATCCATTTTTACCTCAACTTCATTTTTTTGTTTTTGCCCTTTCTTCTCCTTGTTTCCGTGATTTTAATTAGGTTTTCCACTAGATTGACGTCTAACCCACGGGACGACTCTACAGTCGGATCCCAATCCATTAGGCCATTGTGTGAATTTTTGAAAAAATGGATTTTCTTATTATGCGCTCATACGTCATCGCATCGGTGCTCGATTATTACAACAAGACCGTGGGGGTGTTTTGTGTGTTGTAAAAAATTGTTATTTTTTTAAATCCATGCGCCAAATCAAATAGGGCACCGATGCTCTCTTTAACTAGAAAATCGTACGGTGTATTACACCATTTTTTGTGTGTTTATAACACCCCACGCACCGTTAGGTCTATTACACTATTTTTATGTGCGTTTATAATACCCAACGCACCGTACGGTGTATTATACCGTTTTTGCGTTGGCGTTGTTATCCACGCACCAAAGGGTAATGCGGATTACATGAAAGGTAACTTCTGTAATTCTCGAGATTTATTTTCACTCCTAAAAGTTGAGAATTTATTTATGTATATATTAATGAATGATATGCTACATGTTTCGTAGATCGACATGAAATGATTTTCAAGATACCGGGCAATGAAAAATATTAACATCAAGAAAAGTGAAAAACGTAAGTTCTTTGTAAATTATTTATAAAAATATTATTTTTGAACTATATGTAACTTAAATCAATATATTGTTTATCGTACTGCGTGAGCCACAAAATGACGAAGTTCGAGGAGATTATTTCCATCTACTGTACCGTAAGAGTAAAAGCGACGGAAAAATTGCAAAAAATGAATCGGGTGAATGAAACAATACTATCGATCCAATATGAGTTTTTTTTTAATTATCATTAATAACATACTTAAACGATAACATGTGTCGTCAGCCTACTAATCTGTCCGTTTAATGTTCTGTGTGACCAACAACTCTAAAAGGAATGTTGTTTCAAGAAAGAAAAAAATAGAACATGCAAATGAAATTAATCGCTCTCGCTTCATGGAGTGGTGCTCAGTTAACAAAAGGGGAAAACTTTCTACAAAAGTTTGAGGGATCTAGTGGAACTAATACAACAACGTGCTTCAAATTTAATAGCAATCATCGAATTTTTCGATCATTAGGTACAATAAATAAACACTTTAGCATTAAATATTAATTAAGAATTTTCAGGTAAAAGAAAAGAAAATGGAACCCATTCAAACATAAACAGAAGTAAGGAAGAAAATGGTTGATCTCTAAGTTTGTGAGTAATTGTTACTTCCCTTTTTTATAATGTACCTTAACTAGATTTCATTTTGTATTTTTAAGTTGTTTTATAAAATCTTCATTGAAATGTTTTCAAACAAGTGCTAACATACAAAGAAGAACCATCGTACTAATCGATTGAAATTGGGTTAAATATGGGTTGTGAGTATGTTGGCATAATATTGAATTTAATTGTGAATTTGTAAGCATCTATCGATTCTAGCCACCATTCTGCCTATAATTAATAGAACAAAACATCTTTTTATATTAAATATATGATTTGTTATGGGGTATAAAATCATAGAACAAAAAGAAGGAACTACGCCAATGTATGAAATTTTAAAAGATGGCATGGTACATGGTTTTGAAAAGAATGTGTATAGTTTATGAGTCAAGTGTTGCTATGGTACATCATTGTTTTCGATTTACATTGATGTATATTATTTAATATTGAATTTTAATTATTCTCACCAATGTATATACACTATTCTTACCATTTTTATGTTTGTAGATGGAAAGTGAAGAAGAAGAAAAACAATCAACGTCGTGAACACAACATTCTTGAAAATAAACTCAAGTCATGGAAGTAGTCTCTTAGCAAAGGATAACAGTCAAGCGTTGAATGATGATCAGCCATGTAATTTGATATCAAAGCAAGGCGTTTTATTTTTGAAATATGTCTCGTACATTTTGTTTAATGTAATGGACATAGTGTCCCAATTGAAAGACAAAGGGATACGAATAATTGTCCCATTTTGTATGGATAAAGACTATCTTATTCATATATATATATATATATAATCATAAATATGTTTTAATTTATTCTATTACGTTCTCCATTGTCACTTAAATGCACTAATAAAAATTTAATTCATATAAATATTTTTATAAGATTATATATGTGCTCTATTTTTGATGAATAATGAATTTAAAACAATCACAATAATTGAACTATCGTAGGTGGATGTTTCTATAAAAACAAAATGAAAACTGGTGTGTTTATGTTCATACGCACCAAAGGCATTTATGATTCTATGGGCACCGCACTAATACCGATTCCAGCTTATAAATATCAAAAGGCGAGATACTCACAAGACCGGGGCGTTTATGTATCTATAAGCACTTGCAAGATTTGTAGATGCCATGTGCACCACACGAATACCGACATTAATTATAAATCTTAGTTCCTTTCTATGACACTTATACTAGTGCCTCATAAAGATACACGCACCTATGTTTATACGACCTATGGGCACCGCTCAAATCCTAAGACTAAATTAGAACGGCCCCATGTTGTATCACCAACACCGTGCCCGTCGTTGTTTTCTTACCCGGCATTCTTCTTTGATCGCCCAATGCGTTGTCTACCGATACACACTGTGCGTTAAACCGTATAAGAGCACCGATGAAAAAACATCCGTAACAACTTCCCACACCATTTTTTTAGTGTTGAATTTCCGTTAAAAGTTTCCGCTAAAACCTCCGTTACTTAAAATCTGATGTGGTGGCATATGTTTTTTTGACAATGTACCTGGCTAATTTTATAACACTAAAACCTCCTTTATAACCTCTCTAGAGGGTCTTTTCCTCGTAGTGAATGTGTCCTTCTTTCGTTGATCCGATGCAATGAAATCCAAGCCTAAAATAATTACGTAAATGGAAATGTCACTCGTGTTTGAATAAAGTAAACCTAATTATTTTTTCAGAGTGAAATCCTATTTCTTTGTAGAAAGGAAAGGTTATTCTACTTTGCATGAATGTAAATGCAAATCTTACTTAAATTTAAACACTAATGTATTTCAATGGTACTTCAAAAGGAAGCCCATTCTATGCAATAGAACAGAAATGTTGTAAAATGGAGACCACAACTTAATATGTATGAAATCATTCTTCAATCATTGCATTCAAGATATATTTTGCCAAGAGTTCACAAGGTGCTTCATAAAGTATTATGCTCTTCGTCATGAATATGTCCATTAATCCAAAATGCAGTAGGTGAATGGTACGGAGAAGAGGCAAGGTTAAGAGGTCTGGTCTTACTTAATCATAGATTTGGAGCTTAGGGGCAGTCATGATTCAAGTTTCAAGAGACAAAAAGCAAGATTTTTGAGCAAATATAGTCAAGTTTACACGTGCTACAAGAGTGTTACATGAGTGCGTAGTTGCTACAAGAGGCCTTGTTTTTCTACATGAGCAAGATAACTTATCGAATTCCCAAGTAAATCAAATGAAAATAGATTATAAATTTAATTTTTTTATGACCTAACACAAGGAATCAACTCAAATGAAGTCTATTAACACGATCTCAAAATAGTAGAAAATGCTATTATTTTGCTACAAGGATTTCCCCCAAAAATTCAGATTCAGAACTAGTAAACCAATCCAAGTAACTCAATGATGAATATCACTTTTAAAAGTTGTTCTAAGACTACATATTTCTTATGAATTTAAATAACCTTGCAAAACAAATCACTTCAATCATTTAACCAATATGACTCTACAAACAAAAGAAGCATGGATAGTAAATGCAATAAGAGATGCAAGAAAAATGTTCAAAGGAAATAAAGCACCAAAGAGGGATCTAAGGCTCATGGGATTTCCAAGCCCAAGGAAACTCGCAGTCATATGAATTAAACTAATTCTAAAAGCTAAAATGGCACCACAATTCATTATTTGAATCCATTCAAGTGCATTCCTACTAGAAATGAAAGTAATACTAAATAACAAGTTTTCCACAAGAAGACTAAGAAATATATGCCCCTAGATACAATATATATATATATATGAAAAATTCAATTGGTACTAGAAATAGACAGGAAGCATTCTCCTTGAAAGGAAACAACTACTTACAAACCCTTCAAATAGTGGATCCGGCTCTCAACACTAATAATCAAAGATTAAATGACAAGGGAGACATTCCTAGATTTTCCAATCACTGTGAGTTCCCGACCTCCAGTGCAATAATTGCGAAACAGGCTGGTTCATTTATTATCCAATCTCGATCCGTCATGTAGTAGGGATAAAGTCCTTGTTGTTACAACACCCTCTTCTTATTTATTATCATCAATACTAAATAAGTGGGGGCCTCAGTTTCAAAATTTAAAAATCGATTAGTGCTTGTATTTTTTTCAATAAAACTTATTATCATGATTTTAGAGAATAATTTTTGAAAATTGAAAAACTTAAGTTTTATGTGATAAGATAGAATAAAGCATTCCTTAAAGGAATATCGCATCGAAAAAGGCATGATACCTCCTCATGCTTTAATTTAAGATTGCGAGATCGCAATGCTAAACTACGACGAAAACATTCATCGTATCGCATGCCTCAATTATCACTAACACAACCTCAAAACCGCCAATATGCGACAGGTATATCGCAAATCGCATTTCTGGCGTAAAAAACATTAATGGATGATTGTCATATATTTACATAGCTATTTTGTGATATTGCGGCATTGCGATATTGCAATTTTACTCTAGAGATTATGTAATCAGACATCATGACCGCGATATCATACAAACGCGATCGCCTTATCGTATCTTTAGGGCTCATTGTATGAAAATCTTTTCCATAAATTGAGGCCTGGTTATGCTAATGTTAATCAATGAATTGGTTGTCAATCATTAATGAAATATGGTTTTGTTATGATCGAAGAAGCATTTCACGTAAGGTGGTATATTTTTATATGTCTTCGCATTTAAAAGCTTTCTCGTCACCTTTTTTCTTGTCATTATTCTCACGCCCATTTGTGTAAACCCAGAACTCAAGAATAGAGAACTATACAAAGCAATATTCGTATTATGGGAAATAAAGACAAGGCGCCGAGTTCGATGATTAAAGAAATGACGCCTTGTATACAAACACCACCGTAACAAAGACGTCGGTATTACTACTTGGGAAGGCAGCGTAATACCACTGAGGGTAGAATCCCGCAGTAATGGAGGCGCTCATCGCAGTTCACATGGGTCTTCAGGCGTCTATTACAAAGCTAGCTTTCACTCGTTCTTACCTGAGTAGCGGCGAGGCTCAAAATTACCCATACACGGACATACGTTTAAACAAAAACGGACAACACCAACATTACAAATGCAGCTTAATACTCTCAAGGTCAAGAACTCATTGGCTCATTCACTCCACAAGATTTGAGACTCATGAAGGGATTTACTAGAGTCATTGTGTGACTTATAACAAAATGCCTACTCATGCGTGTTTGCTAAAGAAAATGAAAACCGCGTAATGCACCAAGGATTGGTCAAGGAGGACGAACCACTTAAAAAGGACAAACATGGTATGTGTATAGTGTCCACCTTCACCTCCTCGTATTGCTTTGTCGTCGTTTATGCTATGTAGGATTTTTTGGAAGCAAACATTAATAAATTTTTATTCTAATGGCTACCATTGAATGCCGATGTTAATGCCACCGCTGTGATCGGTCGAAGATATTATCCGGATAACTTAGCCACAACCATTTTGAATTACTCTGCCTAAAAGAATCGTTTCTTATAATTTATCCTCTCTTTTTACTTATCTCGCATATGTGATGGATTCAATCATATCGTAAGTTTCCTTTGATGGGTTGGAAATGGCCACTCCAAGACCCTTACCCATTCATTTACCATAAAGAATTGGGGATTCCAAGTTCACTTCGTATTTTACAAATTTGTCATGGAATTATAAGCGTTCTGCATAAAATGTTATATGATAAAGACGCTCCAATATTTTCTCCGGGCAGAGGTAGATATACCCCCGTCGCGAGATGGTTTGGAGAGAAGAACTATTTACATATGTCGTGCACGAAGTCTCCCCGCGTTCACCTTTAAGTGTTCCGATAAACTCATGGCATGAGTACTTTTATCAAACCCCCCAGAAGGAGGTTTTAATTAAATATTGAAGGACAAAATAGGGGCTATTTGGCCACAATTTTCCAGGGCTCGGTGAGCCTTTTTCATTATTTGATGTAGCTGCAGTATCAAAGAAGTAAACAAACATAACATGTTTACGTTTGTCTAAATTTCCCCCAAGAAGACCTACCGACCTTATGATATTGCTAAAAATCTATGCACTCACTAAAATAAAGGTGTTTTCTAAAGAAGATGATTCTTTGATGACATGTTCCAAGAGAAAGGTACACTTAAATAAGTTCTACACATTCTACCAAATGCGATTTCTTCCGAGTTTAATTTCAAGAGTTCAAGATATAGGGAAAGGAAGTTAGCTAGTATCCTTTTGGATAAATTATGCTTGGAACTCCTTAAAGGAACCAACTTCAATATTAGTCTCAAAGGAAGTTCAGCACATGCAGACCAAATCTAAGTCTCCGGGAGAGAAATGTCGAATACCTCAAGAGGTCCTGAAATGACCATGAGATAAAAGTGAAGGGTCGATGATATTGCCCTACCAAAGGAGCTCCCATAGCAAATAGTTTTGACCTCTGGCTACCTAAATCTTCCCCCTCTCATCGCAGGACAACAACCACTGGCCGAACCGAGCTAGACATCGACATTCAATGACGAATCAATATCAAGGAAAGAACATTACGACACCGTGAGAAATGCACATGCAAAAAGATATAATCACAGAACAATTAGCAATGTCTCAAAAATGAACACATTCCCATTACCCTATCCTTCCGAACTTATGCTCAAGATAGAGTAAATCTTCCTCTGATGTATTTTATAGTCCAATGACAAGTAAAGAGGAGAAGACAAAGAAAGAAAAGGAACTAGAAATGCTTCATGATGCAGCAAATTAGACATCCTATGGCAAGATCCCACACCTCCATCCCACCGAAAATCTCACCCAACCTGTATCATAGAGCATATGCCTCTCATGCCATTGATAAAACATCCGCTGTACTTTAAAAATTATCGAATGAGAAAGAAGATCAAGTATAGGTTTTGCAACAAGCTAACCCAATGTCAATGCCAACAACGAAGCACAAACTACTAAAAATACAACAGACTTCCAACAAATGCGTGTGATAGGCACGTACGCCTATCAGAGAAAAATAGTTACAAAGTGAAAGAGATGCATAAGGATGATCTCAAGCTTAAAAAATTCATCACAGAATCTATTTCCTTAAATGATTAATCACTGCAGAACAAGAAATATTATGTCAAAGAATATCGCTGAACTCTATTGTGAAATAAGCGCAAATTACTAATCAAATCATACTTACGACATGATTATGATTTAATTACAAAAGAGTTAACAATATTTGGATTACAAGAACAAAGGAGGAAGAGCAAAGTACCAATAATCAATGACAATCACAAAGAAATTCTCTTAACAATTGGGATGCGAAATCAGAAAGCAAGAGTGTTGCAGAAGAAGTGAACATGCAGTTAAATAGTATATTGATCGATAAATGAAAATTTTGCACAAGGAAAATATGATTCCTAAAACTACCCCAGGTGGTATCACCGAAAGCACAACAACTGCGTATAGGTCGGAGACAAAATAAGCCAAGAAAAGTACGTAATCAATTAAAATATTAACAAGGCATATTTGCAAACCACAGGCATGACTCTCAAATGTATCATTAATTCCGCCGAGAAGATGGCGCTAGTTTCTCATTACCTGCTGTGTGAGAGCAATTTGGAAGCTCGCCAACCGACTCTCTCAAACAAATGTTGAACGCTTGCGATTTCAAAGAACAACATTCACAAATAGTTAGTTGTTAGTTTTAGTTTTAGATTCTGTTAGTATCAATTTGCTTTTATTTTGCTCGTAAAATGAGGACGGTCATTTAAACCGTGTTCTACATTTTTGTAATAAATTATTTTTAGATTTAAAGGTAGTATTTAAACCCTTCTCATGCATTTAGAGAAGGGTCTCAAATTTGTCAAAAACTTCTGTCCCCGTAATGCATCTCTTTTTCACCCGAGGAGGTTTTGATGAAATGAATGGAACAAGATTTATTGATATCTCGCGTTGTCTACTACCGATGTTGCACTTTTGTACTTTTAGCGGATGTTGATTAAGAAGAGATAAGTCATTATTGCTTGAAGCTCATGAGTAGAACTAGTTATAAATGGTACTTTTATCTCTTAACTATTTCTACCTTTGTGCTGAAGTGATATTCATGTTCAATGTTTATATAATGATGCTTGAATGTCAGTTATCATTTGGCACTTTGTACGGTGATGTTTATTTATTTACGCTTTAATATATGAGAAAGTAAATTTTATTATGCGATATGTTTTTTCACAATTGTTTCGTCTAACATTTTATACGGTATGGTTTATCTCTATTGAATTATTTTCTTATAACATTGAATGGATATTTATTATCAATTATTTTGTATTTTAGATTGTATAACGAAAAGATTAGCATCCCAAGTTAGTGTAGAATTAGACATTGCTATTAGAATACAATTGCATGTTATTAGATTAGAGTTAAAATAAAAAGCATTTCATTTAGGAACTTAGAAAGGAAATATCAATTTCACACACACACACACACATATTGGGAAAATGGTCCCATTATCCCCACGACCCACTATACCAAACGGAAAAGGAGCTGCCAACCAAGGTCCGGACGGGTATCCTCTGTTGTGAGACCCGATTTTGGGGCTTCAAACATATTTTATGCCAGGCGTAGGGGCCCCGAACTATGAATGGAAAATAAGTCAAAATCGAATACCATTCCTAGAGTAAATCACTCCTCACCATCTCCCCCCGACTTCCTCATCGCACTTAGAATATTTAACCGAGCCGTGTTTAAAGAACAAATCATCACCACAAACCCCGACCAGAAGAATCGCTATTAACCTCTCGAAGTTGAATCGTGATTCAAACTTCACGATTTTCAATATCACCTCAAAGATTTGATAAATCTCAAGGCAGCAGACTTCAATATAACCCCGCCATCCTCTCACTAGATTACAGAGTTGTACCATGTCAGCTCAATCGAGTTACCTCTGCATTCTACAAGGAAGAGAGCAAGAAAATCACCTAAAGGGTTCCGATAGACTCTTCATCATCATCATCCATCTCAACCTCTTCACCGCGAAGTCGAACCATCCACACCTCCACTTCGTATTGTCAAATCCGTCGAACCACCTGAACTGCACATCTCATTCTCGAAACTTCTTAACCCAATATCCTCATCTTCAACCGCAAGGATCATATTTTGTTGCCAGAACCAACTTCCATGGAATAATCAGGCGCTCAATGCCTCGTCTTTGAGTCAAATACCGACTCCATCCCGAAAATGGTTGCCTAAGTTTAACCTTCAAGGCAGCATGCTACCAAGAGCATATAAATAACTTTATGTTGTCCATAAATCTCAATGGAGTTACCAATGAAGACGCTCAAGCCGTCCTAATTTTTCCCTATACTCTACAAGGACAATCCTGATTGCTATATTTCTCATTACCATCCTGGGACTATCACTAGTCAGATATCTTCTCAAGATCAATTTTGATTGTCGGGATGACAAAGTTCACAACAACACCGATCAATGACCGTCTAACCTTAGACTTAGCCAAAGAACCTACGACAGATTTTAATTCACGTTTCAATAAATCGTTAAATAAAATTCGCATCGCTTCCAAGCCTAGTGAAGAAGTATGAATGGTACATCGGCTACCATCAAACATACAGAAATTCTGGCTGATAGGGCTAACAAAACAACTTTAGTTGGACAATATGAAGGAAGCAATAAAGCAGAGAGAAATGTATCATAGCCCTAGAAAATAAAAACGCGATAGAGGAACGAAAATCCAAGAAGGTTACTTTAAGAAGACCTAAGAAAACAATCGAAAGGATCCATTCGATTTTAGAAGGATTGCGAAAGTTCTGAAACATGTCCAATGAATGGTCGATACATTAAGAAACAAGTGTAAACATCTTCTAAAATCCATACAAACCTTATAGAAGAACCCTTCGTCGATTCAAGCCGCCAAAATGCTATCACAAGTGCTGAATCAAAAGAAGAAGAAGAAGAGGAGATTACACAAAGAAATTACCGATGAAGAAGAAATTTTAGAGGTACAAGGTGTTAGGTCTTCGTAGCAAGCAAGACTGGCAAAGTCCTGGCCACAGAAAGCACATCATTTCAACCAACTTAGATTCTAGATCTAGCTCCCTCCCGAATCCGGAGAGGGATCTCTCCAATATGTACACAAAGATGGATATTGTCTTTGAAGCTAGGGGTGATGGTATTAGCTAGTTATGAAGTCCAAGGGTTTTGTTTAGTTTTCTGTGGTTGAACATAGTTGCCGTTCTATATGAAAGATCTATATGCAAATAGGTTCAAAGGTAGAAGTTGCAAGAACAAAATAAGCTTTGATTCTAAAGAAAGATGATGTAGCAAGTCTTCAATCCATTGGGTGATGGAGTCGTAAAAGAATTCCACTCAAACTCAAAGTTCAAGAGTAATCTATGTAGTGTCATCTAGGCTCATGATCTTTGAAGTTTGATTTATGGAATGGTGATACAAAAACAGTGACTGGAATATGGTCACAGTTTTTTTCCGTATCCGTGTACTTTAACCAGTCACCTTTGACCAGCACTTAAGAAAACATAGAAGCAACCAGGGATATGGTAAGTATTGAAACTATCCAAACTTTGATACACTTCTAATAGAGTTACCATTAAAACTAAGGAAAACTTGAAGGCAACCTTTGGAGCAGAAACTAGCGGGCAGGGCTCACCTTTCTCCTCATCTTAGTTCTTATTTACTTAGTTGCTTCCAAGACAATCACCAAGATAACACAGAATGGCCCAAGATCTGATAAGTACTTCGAAACTAGTCAGCTTTTGACACATCCTAAGGGAAACAGACAAATAGTTGAGCAAACAAGAAAGGGACTCAGGGCTAACCTTTGATTTCCTCAATTCATTCCTTCCACAACATAAATGAAAGTAACATTTAAAAATCACATTCAGCAGTGACGAAAAGATGAGGGAACGCCAGCATCTCTGTGCTTAGACTGAATTAAATCATTTCTAAATAACACAATTAGAAGAAAACATTGGGATAAAGATTTTTCAGCCAGAGAAGGTCACTGATGCACAGCAAACTCTAACACTGTTTAAACTGTTCTTTATAGTGGAAAATGAAACAAATTGAAAACAGAAATAAAATGACAAGTTACAGTGAGAATAACATCACCATCGGCATAGACCAGGATCCCATAAATCAGCTTGTATTGATTGCTTCAAACCGGTTACAATCTTCAAATCCAATGTTTTAATCCATCTCTTTTCACAATCTAACTTATCTGTTACAAGCAGAGCTCCAAGAGCCCATGAAACCACTATTTACAGTCAAGAGTTTTCCACTCAGAAATAGCTACAGCGCTTCGGCAATTACATTGACAACCAACTAATCCAACCCCTCATTCATCTTCTATTGAAGTATTTATAAAAGGATGAGGAGGTGAGATCTGATTAAAAGATCTCAAACACAATCAATGCAGAATTAATGTCTTCCTGACCCCATGAGGTTCGATGAAGAAATTCTACAGGTGTTATATTGCATTAATGTGTTTACACTTAAGAAGTAAGCTCGAAGAGAGCTTATATTGACCTTTGAGGCTCTGCGTACTGTTAGGGTTACTCTGCAGACATTCTGTCGTTGAAATCCGGTGCAGTAATAACTTCTTTGGTTGTTCGAGGCATAATATCTGATCCTGTTCAATAAATTCATCCTCTGATTGAGCGTTCTGAGGCAATAGGTGGCACTGTGGTGGTTGAGGAATCAATTCGCCTCAAAGTATGGCGGTGGAGGCGATCTGTCTGATGAACACTTTTAGGTTTTGCTTTAATCCGTGTTCTGAGCCGGGGATTAGGCTTTTGATAACCGTCTTAGCCGTAATCCCCGCAAATTTATTCATAAAACTGCTGCTCTGGTTCATTATGTCTTCAAAACCTGATACTCTTTCTCTGCTCTGATATCGATGGCATTCTTCGAGCTTTACAGGGATGTGCGGCAACCAAAGCTCATGAAACTTTGTTGATATCATTGTTCTTCTCCATATGATCGATTCCCTGGATAAATCGGAAGGACTGGAGTCGTCACCCTCATCCTTTAGATTTTCATAGAATACGAAGAAAAAACCTTAAAAACCTGCAAAATACAAGAAAAATGAGGAAATCCTGCGTTATATGGATAGACTGCATCGGAAGTCATGCGGGAAAATGGAGAGATCGGAACCGTTGATTGTATCGCGATCAACGGTTGGGAGCAAATTGAACAGTCAACGGGGAAAAAGGTGGACTATACAACGGAATCGGGAGAACAAATGAGAGCCGTCGATCCACGGAGATCGACGGTGGGGATCGGCTCTTGAATGCGCCGGGGAAGATTTAACGGGCGGGCGAGTTCGTTAAAGGGTGAGCGGAAAAGGCGATCAGGGACCGTCGGATGGGAGGGCCCAGATCCGACGGTGGGGATGAATCCCGCTGCGGGGCCATAGGACGAGGTTTAATGCGCGGGCAATAGACATGGCACGACGGTTTTGGGGTGAGGTGGAGAACACGTGTCGGCCAGCGGGCGGAATCGCTGGCCGACGGGAGAAAACCGTTTAACGCGGAAAGCGGTGCGGGATACTTACCACGGTTTTGAAAGCGAGCGTGGGGGGAAAAAAGGGGGGGGTCCACTAGGGTATGGGGGTACACTCCGCACCGTTGATCTGTGGGACAGATCTACGGCTGAGTTTTAATATGATATTCTTTGGTGGAAAAATAAAATAAACCCGACTTTGCGTTTTACAAAGGTTTTCAATGTTTTCGGGTAATAAATTATTTCTGAGGGTTAAGCGCCTGGCGGTCTTAGCACACGGTTCTGGCGTCGGGGCATATGGAGGAAGAAACGGAAAGGGGCTTAGCCTGAGGGGCTAACGCCTAACGCATAGAAACGTATGTTTTTCTATGGTTTTTGAATGATTTTTGCAAGAGGAGAAAGGTTCCGATAGGTTAAAAAAGTGGGTTTTTAACCTTAGGAAATGAGATTAATGGAGGAATAAGGAATATAAAAGGGTTTGATGGGGTTTTTATGGATGAAAGGAGACTTGAAGAAATGAGGGAAAGATGGAAGAAGGGGAGAGGAAAAAGGAGGAGGATGCAACAATATTTGATTAGGATTTTCATGGAACATCAGAGGCAGAGAGGATGAAGAGTATGTAGAACCAATCAGTAGTTTGTGATCTTACCAACAGTCTTGAAGCACCAACAAGTTTCAGGATTGAATTTTTTTCTTGAAGGTTGCAAAGAATATTTAGCCACCAACTGATATAATTGAAAAAAAAATATAGGTGGCTAACAGTGGCTCCACTTGGGGATGGTGCCTTCTTGAAGGCATCAAGAATTCAGACTTTATTTCTCTGGGATGCTGACTGGTGTCTGATCCATCACTTGCTCTTGCTTTTCTTCTCGACAAAATAATGTCAGTCATGAAAGAGAGATGAATTTCATCAATACAACTACTACCTACCCCAATCCTACTGATCTAACATTTTTTCTTCATCAGAGTGCACTTGGATTGGCAAACTCTTAACACAACATTTTATTCTTTTGAAAACAGGAAATCTAATCTATTTCTACTCCTTATTTCTCCCTGAACTCAGATTAAACAGTTGAGCTCAGATTTTTCTCTACCTATCCTACTGTTTGTTGGGATTAAACAGTCCGACAAACTTTCATTCTCTAAATTCTACAACAGAAATTTAAAAATAGTCAAGCCAAGATTGGACTGTTTGACTTGCTATGATCTATGGCATAAGAACAATTTGCACATAGATTATTATTTGCAGAAAACTGAAAATCAAAACAGAAGGCTTAAGATCTGAAAGTTTCTTGTCATGGCCTTTTCTTATTTTCATAGCTCTGTTCTTGCTTTTTCTTTTTGGTGAGCTATCTTTGCTTCTCTTCTGGTTCAAGTTTTGAGCGAATTAGAACCAGGTCTTTTCTCTCTGACTCAGAAATTAGAGTAGATTTGAGTCATCTCTTTGGAAACTTTGGTTCAGATTTTGAGTTTGTTTGAACCTTAATTTCTACCCTACTCTATCTACTGATAAGCCAAGATTAAACAGTTTGGCAAATCAAATTTGCTACCCTATCAGCAGAAAATTGAAAGCTAATTAGTCAAGATTTAAACAGTTTGACCAATTAGAAGTGTGTTTCAAGGAGTGGCATTTAAGCTTGCACACTTTCAGATTCATTTCTCTTTTTTGGCATGGGGCCTTGCCTTTCTTGTTTTTCATTTCTGCCCTCTTTTCTTTCTTTCTTTGTTTTTGTATTTTTTGATTTTTCATAACTTTAAATGCAATGGTGGATGAAGTATTTACAATGGAAAGGGTAAAAAGGCTTCAAACATGAAATAATTTAAGACAGGTAATGCTTAAGCATCCTGCCATTTACAGGACCCCCAAACAATTCTGTTCCATTCAGTTCTTGTAAGAAGAATGCATTGTTCCCAGCAACTGAATGAATGGAGTAAGGGCCAAGCCATAGATTGTCAAATTTACCATGCTTTCCCTTGTCTTCCCTCTTTGAGTCCCACTTTAAAACTTTGTCCCCAATCTTAAAATTGCTGGCCTTTGTTCTTCTGTCAAATATCCTCTTGATATTGTCTTGCTTCTGTAATGCTTTGTTGTACACTTCCTCCCTGGTTTGCTGAAGATGGATGGTCTGATTTATTATTCTGATTATGTCACTTTCTTCAGTCTGCAATTCTTGAATTAACTTCATAACTGGTACACCAAGGCTGTTAGGAAAAATTACATCTGTGCCATATACAAGCTGGAAGGGTGACATACCAATGGATTTCTTCAATGTTAATCTGTCAGCCCAAAGTGCATGGATCAGCTTTGTGTGCCAAGACTTCTTGTTGCCTTCCAACAGTTTCTTTATTATGTTCACTAAGCTTTTGTTGGAAGACTCTGCAAGTCCATTACCTTGAGGGTAATAGGCGGTGGAGTGCCCCAATGCTATCTGGTATTTATGACAGAATTCTACCATTCTTTTTGACCCAAATGCTGTTGCATTATCTGTAATGATTTTGGTAGGACAGCCAAATCTGGAAAGGATATTAGTTTCTATGAATTTAATGATAACTGAATCATTGGCCTGTCTACAAGGAATGGCTTCTATCCATTTAGTGAAGTAGTCTGTGGCAGTAAGAATCCACCTATGTTGGGCAGAAGATGATGGGTGGATTTCTCCTATGAAGTCAAGTCCCCACTGTTGAAAAGGGGCTTCAACAGTAATTGGATGCAGGGGAAGGGGTAGCAATTTTCTCTTGCCCTCGAACAATTGGCATTTATGGCAAGTGGTTGTAAGTTTGTGCACATCAGGAAAAAGAGTAGGCCAATAGAAACCAACCCTCAAAATTTTGTTGGCTGTTGACTTCCAGTATAAATGGCCTCCACACTCTCCTTCATGGAATTCCTGTTTAATCTTATCTGCATCAAACTCAGGCAAACATTTAAGCAATATACCACTAGCATTTTTCCAATAAAGACATTTATCAATAATGCAATAGTTTACAGCTTTTAACTTTAGGAATCTTGCCTTTGTTTTGGATAAACCAGGAGGTGTGTTTAAATTAAGCAAAACATAAACAATATTAGTATACCAAGGAGAATTCGCAAAATAAGCTTCAACAATGGGGGTTGAGAATTCTTCTTGGTCATCCAAAGCATTAATCATATTAATATCAAGAACCTCACAATTTGATTCAGCCATTAGCCTAGCTAGACCCTGACCTTTGATAAGCTTAGTGGGTTTAATCTCTAAATCATATTCAAGAATAACAGCAATCCACTTACCTCTCTTACCATCTGGATCCTGGGTTAGAATGTCTTTTACAACTGAATTTGGGACAAAGGCAATAATGTGTGAGTGAAGGATGTATACCCTGAAGTCTTTTAAAGCTTTTACCAAAGCAAAAGCCTATTTTTCCATAATGTTATACCTCAAAGGGGCATCCCTCAATGCCTTGCTAAAGAATGCAATGGGCTGCTCTTGCCCTTGTGGATTTTTCTGTAAAAGGACAGCAGCTATAGTATGTTCTGATGCAAATGAGAAGATATAAAAATCCTTTGAAAAATCAGGACTTATGAGAACCGGTGTTTTGGTTAACGCTTGTTTAACCAGTTCAAAGGATGTCTTTGCTTCCGAGGTCCATTTTACCCCTTGCTCCTTCTTCAACATGTTTGTGATATTTCTAAGGAGTTCAGCCAAGTTGGGGATGAACCTTCTCAAAAAGTTAATCTTCCCTATGAAAGACTGCAACTCTTTGATATTTCGAGGATGAGAGATTTGCAATATGGCCTCAATCCTCATGGGATCTACCTTTATGCCCTGCTCAGAAATGATATGCCCAAGAAGATTACCTTCTTGGAGACCAAATAATGTTTTCTTGGGGTTCAAAGATATCCCAAACCTTCTGCACTTCTCGAAAACTTTCCTCAAATGTTCTAAGTGTTCTTCATCTGTTTTTGAAAACACAGTTACATCATCAAGATAGATAATGATGAAGAAGCCCAATTCTTCCAAGAATGCTATGTCCATGGCTCTCTGAAAGGTTGCTCCAGCATTCATTAGACCAAAAGGCATTTTCACATACATGAAAGTGCCCCAAGGTGTAGTAAAAGCTGTCTTTAATTGATCATCAGGGTGGACTAGGACTTGATTATACCCTGAATAGCCATCTAGCAAAGAAATTATTTTAGACCCTACCACCCTTTGCAAAATATGATCCATCTTGGGCAAAGGGTAGTTGTCCTTTAATGAAGCTTTGTTTAAATTCCTGAAGTCTATACAAAGCCTGATTTCTCCAGTCTTTTTCCTAACTGACACCAGATTAGATACCCACTCAGAATATCTAATAGGGACAATAATACCAGCATCATGCATTTTTATAATTTCCTTCTTAACCAATGGCAACTGGACAGGGTTGATTCTGCGCAGTTTTTGTTTGAATGGTTTTTGGTTTTCTTTAAGAGGGATTTTGTGCTGTATTATTTCAGTGTCATAGGATTTAAGATCTTCGTAACTCCATGCAAAAACATCAGAAAATTCTTTAAACAACTCTAAGTATTTGAGTTTAATGTGAGCTGGTAGAGTTTTAGACAGTTTGATCAATCTCGGTTTTTCCTCACTGCCTATATTACATTCCTCCACTTCAGTTTCCACAGGTTCTAGTTTCGGTTTGTTGGCCACATCATCAAAATCAAACAGTTCTTCTAGAGGGGCCAAACCCTTGGGCAGACTATCATTATTAGAATGCAGAGTTTCCATTTCTTCTGTTTCAGGTTCTGGACTTAATTCTGTTTGGTGTGTAGATGTGATAGTCTGAAGGTTTATATCTACCAGCTGTGGAGATGGTTCTTCTTCACCAAGAAAATTTTCTTCACTGCAGTCTGTATCATAGTCTGAATCTGAACTATGGGGTTCAAACTCATTTCTGAATTGCATGAAGTCTTCTATTTGTTTATCTCCATCAAATACCTGCCAATATTTCTTGTTATCTGGGATAGCTGGTCTGAATTTTATTTGAGAGGTGTCATCATACAACATTGGGCAGGTTCTAGCAGCAAAGGCTAAATTGTGGGCTGCAATGTTTCTTTTTCTTGGGACAAAAGATAAGGTGTACTCCTCAAATGTTTTCAATAGATCAATAACATCGTTTCTGTAGGCCCTAAGTCTGGGGTGATTTGCGTTGTACTCCCCATTGACTTGCCTAATGATTAATTCAGAATCCCCATATACATCGATTCTCTTGGCACC
This sequence comes from Pinus albicaulis, assembly GCA_034641835.2. Taxonomy (NCBI): domain Eukaryota; kingdom Viridiplantae; phylum Streptophyta; class Pinopsida; order Pinales; family Pinaceae; genus Pinus; species Pinus albicaulis. Next base: position 125,388,489 of record CM076576.1, read on the forward strand.
TAATTTTTTCAAAAGATGCAAGCCTAAGAGAAGGGATTCATATTCTGCTATGTTTTTGGAACACTGAAAGTTTAATTTGCATGAGATACATTCTGTATGATTGTTTTTAGTGTTAGTGATCCAGACACCTGCACCAGCATTTGTTTTGGTGCATGACCCATCAAAATACATAGTCCAGAGAGGCAGATTTTCCGTTTGATTAATGGACTTTGTATCATTTGATTCCTCAAGTGCTTCATTGGGTTGAGGACTATCTTTCTGACTGTCAAGTTTTAAGTTCAACGGGTTGATGACTTGCAGTTCAAGGTCTGTGTTAAGCTTGCTAGGATCTTCAGACACAATAGACCGTTTCGGCATTTCAACGTTGTGTTCCCCCTCTTTTATTTCAACCATCGATTCTATTGAATTTTTTTTTTCTGTGAGTGCTTCATCATTGAACATGATAAAAGAATCAAGGCTCGTGTTTATAGCATAGAGAGGGGAGTTTTGGGGCCGATCCTGACTTGTTACTGTGTACTGCATGTGAGATTCCCTATAAAGTTTCCTAGTTTGGTTAAAAACAAGGATAGTTGCATAGGTCATGTCCATTTGCATGGTTCCCTGTAACTTAGCCCCCCAAGATCGTGACAAAAGCATTCCATACTTTGGGGGGACATCAGCCACAACAACATCCATGACTAAACATTTAGCTGGAATTTGGGCTAGATTAACACAGAGATCTTTAATCAATCCAAGACACTTAACCCTGCTTGAGTCAAAGGAGTACAGGTCTTTGTAAGGTCTGGTAATTTCAAGGCCCAGGCTTTCCATTACAGCTTTTGGCATTAAATTATGGGAAGCACCTGAATCATGCATAGCATTATGCAGAATTTTGTCATGAATGTTTAGGCTTACATAAAAGGGAGGGACAGGACCTTCCTCGAATTTTCCTTCAATCTTTGGACCAAAAATAAGCTCTGGTTGGTCATCATTAAGATTGAGAGTATCTTCATTATCTTCTAAGTTTAAAGCCTTCAAAATTTTGGACCTATATACATGTTGGGCAGCTAACTCAGTCAAAGGAACATAGATTTTGATCTTTGAGATTTCCTGTTCTAGGCTGAAAAGGTTTTGATTCTTCAAAGCATTGACTTCAGCCCTGTTTACTGCCACTTTATCAGCAATAACAGCTTGCTGATTTGGTTTATCTACAATTGGAACAGTTGTTCTACCAGGAGTACTAACTGAGGTGCTAGTACTACTAATGTTTGCACTCTGTTTTTCGATGTTTTGAGTGTATTTCTCTTTATCATTACCAGAATCGACAGCCACCGCTTTGTCCTTTTGTTTGATTGTTTTAGACTTGGTTGCAGTGCTGTTTTGAGAAGGTTTGTCAGAGGTTTTATTGTTGGGGGTTTGTTGATTAGATCTACTTATGAGTTCATATTCCCTTAAAGGCTCTATGACAGCGTTCTCCATGTTTTGATAGCTATTCTCAGTATCATTTCTTCTGTCATCATAAGGTGTATAAAGACCTTGTTTATTATCATAATGAACCTCAAAGTCATCATCATCTACCCCAAATAAGTTTATATCATCTTCCTCTGTTATTTGATCTATTTGTTCAACCTTACTTAAAAAGTTCTGATGAAAGGGAGGAATGACCTGCTGATCATCTTCCCTGGGTCTGTTTGGAGGCTGATTTCTTCTAAGATTCTGATTCTGGTTTTGGTTTCTGTTTTGAGGAGCGTTTTGATTTAGATTTGCTTGTGCTCTCTCTAGAATGCTCATTTTCTTCATCATTTCTTCCATCATTCTTTCCATCTTTGAGCTCGAAGTAGAAGGGGTGGATTCCTCTCTAAAAGATACTCTCTTTTCAGTTTTCATCCTTGCTCTTTTCTCCATGAGGTTCACCTCCACAGAAAGAGCACCTCTTTGCATATCTTCAAGGGTTGCAAAGACTCTTTCTCTGAGCGAATATGTCATGTCTGGATCAAACCCTTCCGGAAATTTGTTTAAGGTTGATCCCTGAGGAGGTTTCAGTTCAGGGGAAAGTGCATTATACACACTGTTGAATATGGTACAATAAGCTTGTACACTTTCCCCAGGGTTCCTATGGAGATTTTTATAATCGGCAAGGACTTGGAGAGGGTTTTTCCTTACTTCCCATTTGTTTAAGAATGTTTGATGGAAGGTTTGGAGATCGTTAATACTGTGGGGGGTTAAACCTTTAAACCATTTTCTCACTTCTCCCCCCAAACTTTGAGCAAACAATCTGATTTTGACAGATTCATTATCAATTTCATTTCTGTCAAAGTAGTCATTCATCTTGTCCACATGCTGAGATGCTGTTGTGGTATTATTAGCATCATATAATGGAATTTTGGACTGGTAATCTTGTGGAAGATTGACTAATGGTACAGGAAGGACTAAGGGAGCATACCATGCTGCCATGATATGTGGTGGGGGTGGATTTACAAGAGGATGAGTGGGTTGAAGGGCACTGGTTTGAACAGTGGATGAAGGATGAACAGAAGTAGATGGAACAACAGTAGATCTCTGAGCTGATCTCGGATGAGAGACACCTAGATCATGTAAAAAATATGAATCAGGAGGTGTCGATTCTCTATTCTCAAGAGTTTCACCTGTTTCGGGAGATGAAAATGTAAGCTCGGAATGTAACTGATCCAAATCACCAAATGACGTAGTTCTGAATGGGTTTAATAAGCCAATTTGTGATTCATGAAGAGCTGAAAGATTCTCAGGAACTGAATTAGCTCTTAGGGGTGGTCTGAAAATAGTTGAAGACTGTATCCTAGGAGACTTCCTAAGAATTCTTTCTGGGTTATCAACTATTTCAGGAGGATCTGGGTCAGGATGGGCTCTAGTGTGAATCTTTTTAGGAGCCACAATTTTTATGTGATTAGACCCAACTAAACAAGAGAAGTTCAACCAGATATGACAATCTTTGGATGGTTAACTAATCTGTTTTCTCAATTCGAATCCTACAACCTTCTAACTGAGTTTGAATGTCGTTATAATGATAAGGGTTCTTCCAAGTGGAGTCTTAAGGTCTGTTCAGGATGGTGGAGTCTCCAGGTGGAAGGTTCAAAGTATTTTCCAAGGAGTACACTGTCCACCACAGTGTTTATGAAACATTCCTTTTCAGAGATATCTCGAAACACAACAAACTCTAACCAGAGATTGACTGGGAGGGCATTCACCAGATATGTCACCCCCAAAAGAGGATGAGATCCAGAGGCTACCTGGCCCTTTCCAGACTCTGTCTAAGAGTATAGGGTAAAACACATCAAATACGTATGCAAGATATCAAAACTAGTGTTTTACTACCAATCTGACATGTTTTTGGTATTTTCTGAATTGTTTATATTTGAGGTTTAAAAGAATGTCCTAACTTTGCCTCCAAACTTAGCTACGGTTAAGAAACAAAGACAGTCTATCCTTGTGGCTAAGCTAGCTGATTTTCCAAGGTTAGATAAAAACTTAAAAGAATCCTAGGGTTGACCTAGTTTGTCACTGATTCAATTGATCTTTATCTTAATTACCATTTTCTTGGTAGCGCTTGAAAAGGATGCTTTTGACTCTCAAAATGTTATGAAGATTCTGGGTAAGGGTCCCCAGCGGAGTCGCCAGAAATGTTAGTTCCTGGTGGCTCAAGCTAGCTAATAAAGCAAGTGCTCTATGAACCCCAACGCAAGCTTCTTTACGAATAGATTTGAAATAGATTTGAATGTAAAAGACTCTAAGTTGTCCCCAGCGGAGTCGCCAGAAATGTTAGGTCTCTGTAACAAGCAAGATTGGCAAAGTCCGATTACAGAGTTAACATCATTTCAACCAACTTTGGGATTCTAGGATCTAGCCCTCCTGAATCCGGAGAGGGATCTCTCCAGTATGTACAAAGATGGATATTGTCTTTGAAGTTTAGGGTGATGATATTAGGCTAGTTATGAAGGCCAAGGGTTTTGTTTGGTTTTCTCAGATGGTGGAACATAGTTGCTGTCTGAGGTGGAAAGATCTATATGCAAATAGGTTCAAAGGTGAGAAGTTGCAAGTGAACAGAATAAGCTTTGATTCTAAAGAAAGATGATGGCAAGTTTTCAATCCATTGGGCTATGGAGTCATAAGAGAATTTAATTGAAACATCCAGGTTCAAGAGTAATCTATAGGGCAAGTCATCTAGGCCTAAGGATCTCTTTGAAGTTTGATTTATGGAATGGGGTGATACAAAAAGAAAGGAAATTAACAGATGCAGAACAAAGAGCAGCCCAGGATCTGGTAAGTACTTTGAAACTAGCCAGCCTTTGACCAGGCACTTAAGAAAAACATAGAAGCAAACTAGGATATGGTAAGTACTTTGAAACTATCCAGCCTTTGATATACTTCTAATAGAACACAGATTAAAAACAAAGGGAAACTTGAAGGCAACCTTTGGAGCAGAGACTAGCGGGCAGGGCTCACCTTTCTCCTCATCTTAGTTCTTCTTTACTTAGTTGCTTCCAAGACAATCACCAAGATAACACAGAATGGCCCAAGATCTGATAAGTACTTCGAAACTAGTCAGCTTTTGACACATCCTAAGGGAAACAGACAAATAGTTGAGAAAACAAGAAAGGGACTCAGGGCTAACCTTTGATTTCCTCAATTCATTCCTTCCACAACATAAATGAAAGTAACATTTAAAAATGACATTCAACAGTGATGAAAAGATGAGGGAACGCCAGCATCTCTGTGCTTAGACTGAATTAAATCATTTCTAAATAACACAATTAGAAGAAAACATTGGGATAAAGATTTTTCAGCCAGAGAAGGTCACTGATATGAAGCAAACTCTAACACTGTTTAAACTGCTCTTTATAGTGGAAAATGAAACAAATTGAAAACAGAAATAAAATGACAAGTTACAGTGAGAATAACATCACCATCAGCATAGACCAGGATCCCATAAATTAGCTTGTATTGATTGCTTCAAACCGGTTACAATCTTCAAATCCAATGTTTTAATTCACCTCTCTTCACAACCTAACCTATCTGTTACAAGCAGAGCTCCAAGGGCCCATGAAACCACTATTTACAGTCAAGAGTTTTCCACTTAGAAATAGCTACAGTGCTTCAGCAATTACATTGACAACCAAAAAATCCAACCCCTCACTCATCTTCTTCTGGAGTATTTATAGAAGGATGAGGAGGTGAGATCTGATAAAAAGATCTCAAATACAATCAATGCAGAATTAATGTCTTCCTGACCCCATGAGGCTCGATGAAGAAATTCTACAGGTGTTACATTGCACTAATGTGTTTACACTGATGAAGTAAGCTCGAAGGGAGCTTGTGTTGACCTTTGAGGCTGCAAATGCGGTAGGTTACTGCGCAAACATTACATCATTGAAATCGGTGCGATAACCAACCCATGGTTGTTCCGAGGCATAATATCTTATCTTGTTCAATAAATTCATCCTCTGATTGAGCATTCTGAGGCAATAGGTGGCACTGTGGTGGTTGAGGAATCAATTCGCCTCAAAGTATGGCGGTGGAGGCGATCTGTCTGATGAACACTTTTAGGTTTTTCTTTAATCCGTGTTCTGAGCTGGGGATTAGGCTTTTGATAACCGTCTTAGCCGTAATCCCCGCCAATTTATTCATAAAACTGCTACTCTGGTTCATTCTGTCTTCAAAACCTGATACTCTTTCTCTGCTCTGATCTCGATGGAATTCTTCGAGCTTTACAGGGATATGCGGCAACCAAAGCTCATGAAACTTTGTTGATATCATTGTTCTTCTCCGTATGATCGATTCCCTGGATAAATCGGAAGGATTGGAGTCGTCACCCTCATCCTTTAGATTTTCATAGAATACGAAGAAAAACCTTAAAAACCTGCAAAATACAAGAAAAATGAGGAAATCCTGCGTTATATGGATAGACTGCATCGGAAGTCGTGCGGGAAAATGGAGAGATCGGAACCGTTGATCGTATCGCGATCAACGGTTGGGAGCAAATTGAACAGTCAACGGGGAAAAAGGTGGACTGTACAACGGAATCGGGAGAACAAATGAGAGCCGTCGATCCGCGGAGATCGACGGTGGGGATCAGCTCTTGAATGTGCCGGGGAAGATTTAACGGGCGGGCGAGTTCGTTAAATGGTGAGCGGAAAAGGCGATCAGGGACCGTCGGATGAAAGGGCCCAGATCCGACGGCGGGGATGAATCCCGCTGCGGGGCCATAGGACGAGGTTTAACGCGCGGGCAATAGACATGGCACGGCGGTTTTTGGGGTGAGGTGGAGAACACGTGTCGGCCAGCGGGCGGAATCGCTGGCCGACGGGAGAAAACCGTTTAACGCGGAAGGCGGTGCGGGATACTTACCACAGTTTTTTGAAAGCGAGCGTGGGGGAAAAAGGGGGGGGGTCCACCAGGGCATGGGGGTACACTCCGCACCGTTGATCCGTGGGACAGATCGACGGCGGAGTTTTAATATGATTTTCTTTGGTGGAAAAATAAAATAAACCCGACTTTGCGTTTTACAAAGGTTTTCAATGTTTTCGGGTAATAAATTATTTCTGAGGGTTAAGCGCCTGGCGGTCTTAGCACACGGTTCTGGCGTGGGGACATATGGATGGAGAGAAAGCAGGAGCTTAGCCTGAGGGGATAAAGCCTAACGCATAGAAACGTATGTTTTTCTATGGTTTTTGAATGATTTTTGCAAGAGGAGAAAGGTTCCGATAGGTCAAAAAGTGAGTTTTTACCCTTAGGAAATGAGATTATTGGAGGGGTAAGGACTATGAAAGGGTTTGATGGGGTTTTTACGGATGAAATGAGACTTGAAGAAATGAGGGAAAGATGGAAGAAGGGGAGAAGAAAAAGGAGGAGGATGCAGCAATATTCGATTAGGATTTTCATGGAACATCAGAGGCAGAGAGGAGGAAGAGTATGTAGAACCAACCAGTAGTTTAGAATCTTACCAACAGACTTCAAGTACCAACAATTTTTAGGCCTGAATTTGTTTCTTGAAGGCTGCTAAGAATATTTAGCCACCAGCTGATATAATTGAAAAATATAGGTGGCTAACACAAGGTATGTGGGATTTCATCCTCCTAAATGAAGAAAATCAAGAGGCATCCCCAGTGAGCACTCAAAGTAGAAATAAACTTGATCCTCCTCAACCTACTCATAATCCAAAGAGCACAAACTCAATGACTAAGGATAAAGTCGCAGCCAAGAAAACGACATCTAAAGCGACTCAAACCAGCCCAGTCCAAACAAATTCATCAACTCCATCAAAAACGCTGATCGTTTCGGATGAAATGGAATATAATATCATAGAAGACATGAAGAAGACTAGGGCTAACATCACTTTTTATGAATTGAGCAAGTTAAAACACCAGCAAAAGGTACTTTTGAAAGAATTACATGCTGTACCAGAAAAACCTTTTCCCGCCCCTGTAATCTCTCAAGCTTCCCATGAAATGGGAAGACCTCCAACTAATGTGATTAGTAAAGTTGATCTAGAAAATATCGCTTTAATTGGAGGAAGGTCGAGATCTCATACTCCCCCATTTCTTCTTACTTATGAAGTTTTCAATAAAAATTTTCATAATTGCTTAGTGGATTCTAGAGCTTCATCTAATATTTTACCAAAATCAATATGTGCAAAGTTGAACATTCAATCGCAAAAATCTGTTGTGTGCATAGTTCAGCTAGATCGATCGCAAGTTGAAGTGATCGGCGAATTAAATCTGGTTACCATAAGGCTGTCATCTAATTCAAAGGTATGTCAAGTTATCGACATTTTAGTTGCAGATATTCCATAATTTTATGGCTTAATTCTTAGCAGAGATTGGTCAGAAAAACTTCATGGATACTTTGCAACTGATTGGTTGCACATGTGGCTCCCTTACAATGGTAAACCAAATCAGATAAAGGTTGAGCGAGAAAAACATCAGAAATACATAGTAACAGAATTGGAAGGAGAAAATGAACCGGTAGCATATAGTAATAATATCATTGGCAACTACTCAGTTGATTCTTTCTTAGGAAATTTTAATGCTCATACTTCACCTTACTTAGACCATTCTGTTTTATCTCAAATAGAAATTTTTTCTCAAACAGATAGTTCTAAATGTATTAATTTTGTAGATGCTCCTGTAAGTAAACCTTTATTTTGGAAGTTATTTTTTGACGGTTCTAAGTCTAATGAAGGAGCAGGGGCAGAATGCGTGTTAATCAGTCCAGAGGGAAACAAAACTATGCTAACTTGCAGACTCGAATTCGATTGCACCAATAATACCGCAGAATAATAAGCTTTAGTCCAAGGATTATACAAAGTAATCGGATTAGACATCAAATAACTACAAGTTTTTGGAGATTCTGAAATTGTAATTAGACAGGTACACAATACTATACATTGTTTATCAGGTCATTTAAAGCATTATCAATATTTAGTTCAAGATCTGACTAAACACTTTATAGCATTTAATATTTCACCAATCCCCAGACTCTAGAATGCTAGTGTAGACCTCCTAGCTAACATAGCTTCCAAACTCATTCCTTCAGAAGACTATAGCCCTGATCGATTTTCAACAATGATCCTGATATTGTAAGCTTCCTCACATATGAAGGATCTTACACCAATCAGATAATTGATGAGGACCAACATGATAGACAATTGCAACAAGATAGCACTAATAATGCTATGCCAAAGTCAGTAGTCAAGTTAGAAGACCTTTATGATTTGAAAGATTGATTCAAAAGATCTACCAATTCAAAACTGCAAAGTTCAACTTTGAACTATGAATTAGTAAATCTAGGAACTGATACCAAACCACAGAATATCAACCTAGGCCTTGGCCTAGCTCCTGAAGAAAAATTAGCGTATGTTCGTCTTTTGAAACAATACAAAAGTGTCTTTGCTTGGAACTATGATGAACTCAAAACTTATGACACTTCTATCATCCAACATACTATCCCAATGATAAACGATGAAAAACCTGTCCAATAAAAGATGAGAAATATCCATCCCAATTTAGAAAACCAGATAAAAAATGAACTCAATGAGTTATTGAAAGCCAAAATCATTTTTCCCGTTCGACATTCTAAATGGGTTTCCAATATGGTTCTCGTTAGAAAGAAGAACGGAGACATTAGAATTTGTATTGACTTTCGAAATCTTAACAAAGCCTGCCAAAAAGATAATTTCCCTTTGCCTCCCATGGATCAAATATTGCAGGCAGTCGCAGGATCACAATTAATGTCCTTCTTAGATGGTTTCTCTGGTTACAACCAAGTGTTGGTCCATCCCGATGATCAATTAAAAACCACATTCAGAACCAAATGGGGCACTTACGCATATCAAAAGATGCCATTTGGTCTAATCAACGCTGGTGCCACATTTCAGAGAGCCATGGACATGGCATTCAAGGGATTAGTTAACAAATCAGTGGTAATTTACTTGGATGATATAACTGTATATTCCAAGAAATGAAGCAATCATCTTAGAGATTTAAAACAGATCTTCCAACGCTGTCAAAGGTATGGAATTTCACTTAACTCGAAAAAATCCTTTTTTGCATTAAGTGAAGGAAAACTTCTTGGATTCATAGTATTAAAATCTGGAATTCATATTGATCCTGACAGAATCAAGGAGATTTCCGAAATATCCCTACCTCATAACAAGAAAGCTATGAAATATTTCCTTGGCCAGATTAATTTTGTAAAGAGATTTGTGCTAGATTTTTCAAGAATTGTGTCTCCGTTACAAGCAATGATTAAAAAGAACTCAAACTTCAAATGGGGCCAAGACGAATATGAGGCATTCAATCTGATCAAACAAGCAATTGTTAACGCTCCATTTTTAGCAACTCCAAATTTTTCCGATCCTTTTTTTTTATATACATTTGCCTCTGATAAATCATATGCTGTGATACTCACTCAAACAAATCAAGATAAGGCAGAAGCCCCAATTTCTTTCTTCAGTTCAAATTTACAAGGGGCTGAGTTAAATTATTTATATGTAGAGAAACAAGCTTATGTTGTTTTCAAATCAATTAAATATTTCAGACCCTTTCTATTTAAAACCCATATAAAAATCATAGTACCGTTTCCAGCGGTAAGAAATCTCCTAGTACAGAAAGATGTGGGTGAGAAAAGAGCCAATTGGGTTACTGCCTTACAAGAATATGACGTAGAAATCAAACCAGCGAGTATTGTAAGAGGTCAAGGCTTTTGAAAAATGCTAGCTAGAGCATCGCTTATTTTCGAAATACCATCTGCAGAGATACAAATGTATGAGGTAAGCCTAAACGATGTTGAATCATTATATGCTGATATCATATTTTATTTAAAGAATGGATATGCTCCTCCAAATCTCAATTACACCAAGAAAAGAGCTCTAAGGTTGAAGGCTAAACAATATCAGCTCGTGAATGATGTTCTTTTTAGAATAAATTATGATTCTGTTCTCCTTAGATGTCTTGAGAAATCTGAAGCTGAAAAAGGCTTGCAGGAACTCCACGATGGGCCAGCAGGCGGACATTATGCTGGAGACGCTACTGCACATAAAATCCTCCGCGCAGGCTATTACTGGCCTACAATATTCAAAGACTCACATAGCTACGTAAGGAAATGTCAAGTTTTTCAAACCGCTGCTGGGAGACAAAAGAAACCATCATTGCCGCTGCAACCAGTCAACATTGAGCAGCCTTTTGATCAATGGGGATTGGACATAATAGGTGAGATCGTTCCTCACTCTTCTAAACAGCATAGGTATATCCTTACAACAACTGATTATTTTACTAAATGGGTAGAAGCAGTTCCTCTCAAGACGGCTAATGCCGAGCACATCATTGAGTTCATAGATCAGTTCATAATCACCAGGTTTGGTTTACCTTCTGCTTTAATGTTTGATAATGCATCGTATTTTTCTGGTAATGCTATGACTAAATTTGCACTCAAAATGGGTTTCAAACTTAAATACTCTGCCAATTATTACCCACAGGGGAATGGGTTAGCTAAATCTACAAATAAAAACTTAATCAGAATCATTAAACGAACCATTGATCAAAATCACAAAAATTGGCATAAGTCTTTAATATATGATTTATGGGCAGATCGAATAACGCAGAAAGCCTCCATTGGTACTTCTCCCTTTAATTTAGTTTATGGGAAAGAAGTTGTTCTTCCAACTCATCTAGCAATTCCCTCTTTGGCCTTAGTTCAATACATTGATGAAGCACCAACTTCTTCCTTACAACTAAGGCAACTGGAAATAATTAAGCTAGAAGAGCAACGAGAATAGGCCAAAATAACTCATGCTCATCACCAAGCATTAGTAAAAGCTTCTTTTGATTCAAACATGATATCCAGAAAGGACTTTCAGATGGGAGATCTAGTTTTAAAATGGGACAAGGCTCATGAGGAAAAAGGAAAACATACGAAATTTCAACGAATGTGGCTTGGTACTTTCCAAATCGCAGAAATCATAGGTCCATCTACTTTTATGTTACAGGATTTAACAGGAAAAAGAGAGTCTTTACCTGTTAACGGACAGATCCTCAAAAAATATTTTCCATAGGAGATCATTCTTCTATTTTGTATATTAGTTTTCTTTATTTTCATAATAAAACCAATTGTAAATAGTTACATTTGGAATTCACGAAAAATATACAAATTCTCTTTTAGATTTTGTTTTTTCACTTGTATAAATAGAATTCTTTTATAAAATTGATCATTATTATTGAAAGATACACTTAAATGCTTTAGGCCTAGAAATGATACTAGTTTCAACTTTGTAAATTTTGATAAAAAATGACCTTTAGTGAGAAATTGTTTTATATCAGTCCAATGAAAGGTATCAATAACAAAACGACGATTCTCTGTAGAAAATTTCTTTCCAAAAAACTCTACTATTGTCGTCCAGAGCTATCTTAAGGAAACAATGACTTCCTCCCCACCTAGGAAATTACAACGTTCAAGTAATAATCCAATGATACAATTTAACTTAAAGAGTAAGAGGTCTCATCAGGAGCTGACTTATCATGATCATAGATATTATAGCTTGCTGACTTTGCCAATACTGCATACCACAACAGGGCAATGACTCAAGATTATTGCAATCAAAAGACAAGGGGTCTCATCACGAGCTAGCTTGTTTAGCAAAGTTATAAATCAAGTGAATGGCACTGTCATAAATTGGCTACCAAACCAAGACATTGTTCTTTAAGGGTAAAAAATAAAATGAAAGCAATAAGTGTGAATATGGATTCCTCTTTGAAAATTGTGTATTTCTCTAAGTAGGACACAGGATCATTGCTGTATAACAGGTAACCCTATCGAGGCTATAAACGCCTAATGGCAGCAGAGGCTCTACCTACGACAAATGAGCATATTTAAAACTGATTTACAGAGAAGCCTTTGTTTTTATCTTTATAAACCAAGTAATGACTGATGTAGATACAAGGACTAGCTTGATGAAGTAAATAATCAAAGTTGAATATAGAAGAAATCAAATATCATTGATAGATAAAAGCATGATGTACTTTGTCTTTCTATAATAAAGTTTGATTTTCTAAAAAAAAATTTGTTTTGGAAGTTTAGAAAATTCAAAATAAAAGCAAAGATAACTGGTTCTTCCAAGTGAATCGCCAATTTTTGTGGCCAGCAACAATCCCCCTTCTTATTTAGTATTATCACTAATACTAAATAAGTGGGGGCCCTTAGTCAAAAAATTTAAAAATCGATTAGTGCTTGTATTTCTTTTTTTTTCAATAAAACTTATTATCATAGACTTAGGAGAATACCCCTTGAAAAATCTAAAATATTTAAGTTTTATGATAAGATAGAATAAAAATCATTCCTTAAAGGAATATTGCATCGCAAAAAGGTAATGGATACCTCCTTACTAGCGGAATTCTAAGATTGCGAGATTGCAATGCGAAACTATGCACTAAAAACATTCATCGCATCGCATGCCTCAAATATCACTTACAAAACCTCAAAACCGCCGATATGCGATGGTGCATATCGCAAATCGCATTTCTCAGAAAAAACATTAACGGATGATTGTCATATATTGCGATACATCGATTTTGCGATATTGCAGTATTGCGATATTGCGATTCCACGAGATTTCAATCTGCGATACTGCGATCTGCGATATTGCGAAGCAAATCGCAGATCGCCTTATCGCAGATCTTTAGGGCTCATTGTACGAAAAATATTTTTCCATAAATCGAGGCCTGGTTATGCGCTTTAATGTTAATCAATGAATTGATTGTCAATCATTAATGAAATATGGTTTTGTTATGATCGAAGAAGCATTTCACGTAAGGTGGTATATTTTATATGTCTTCGGCATTTAAAATATTTCTCGTCACCTTTTTCTTGTCATTATTCTCACTTAATATGTAAACTACAGGAACGAAGAACAAAGAACTATACAAAGCAGTATTCAGGATATTATGGGAAAGAAAGACAAGGCTCCAAGTTCTGAAGACAAAGAAATGACGCCCTTGTATACAGACACCACCTGTAACAAAGATGCTGGTATTACTACTTGGGAAGGCATGTACAATCTACTTGAGGAAGAGAATCCCAGAGTAATGGAGGTTACAGCTACTGCAGGTTCACATGGGTCTTCTGAGGCGTCTATTATAGAGCTAGCTTGCTCATTCTTGCACCGGATAGCGGCGAGGCCCAAAATTATTCCATACACGGACATGGTTAAATGGGTACTGGATAACACTGACATTAAAAACAAACAGTTTAAGACTCAGGGTCAAGATCTCATTGGCTCATTCACTCCACAAAATTTGAGACTCATGTATCATTTACCAGAGCCACAGGTGACCTATAACAAATAGTTCATGGATAATTTTGCTAAAGAAAATGAAAATCTGGCAGAATGCACCAACAATTGGTCAAGGAGGGATGAACCAATTAAAAAGAACAAACATGGTATGTATAGTATTGGTTCTCTCACCTCCCCGTATTGCTTTGTTGCTGCTATGCTCTGTAGGCTTTTTGGAAAGCCAGACATTAATAAATTTTCATCTGAATGGCTACCATTATTGAATGCCGCTGTTAATGCTACTATTGTGGATTAGGCTAAGATATTATCTGATAATTTAGCCACAACCATTTTGAATTACCGGTCTAAAAGAACTGTTTCTCAGAGAATTTATCCCCCTTTTTACTTATCTGCATATGTGATAGGTTCAATCTGTTATATTTCCAAGTTTCCTTTGATGGGTTGGAAATGGATGACTCAAGACCCCTTACCCATTCATATTTATCATAAAGAATTGTGGGATTCCAAGTTCACTCTATATTTTTACAAAATTTGTCATGGAATTATGTTGCCCCTGTACAAAATGTTATATGATAAAGAAGCTCCAAGATTTTCTCCCGAAGCAGAGGTAGATATACTCCCTGTTGCGATATGGTTTGGAGAAGAACTGTTTACATATGTAAGGGTATTTGGAAGTCTCGCTTCCCCTCATGTCTTACCTTTGTATGTTCCTGATAAAATCATGGCATGAGAAATTGCTTATCAAACCTGTGGAGAAGGAGGTTTGACTAAAGATTTGAAGGACAAAAAGAAGGCTATTTGGCCACAATTTCCTGTGGCTTGTGGAGTCTTTTCATTATTTGATGTAGGCCATGCATTCAAAGAAGTAAACAACATAACATGTTTATGTTTGTTCAAATTTCCAAGAAGACCATTCGACCCTTATGATATTGCTAAAAATTTCACTACTGCAGTTAAAATAAAGGTGTTTTCTACAGAAGATGATTTTTTTGATGACATGTTCCAAGAGAAAGGTACACTTAAAGAAGTTCTACATTCAGCCCAAATGCGATTTCCTCCAGCAGAATTTCAAGAGTTCAAGATATACAGGGAAAGGAATTTAGCTAGTATCCCTTTGGATAAATTACGCTTGGAACCCTTAAGGGAACCAACTCCCAGTATTAGTCTCAATGGAAGTTCAGGCATAGGCAGATCTAAATCTAAGTCCGGGAGAGTAACGTCAGAACACTCTAAGAGGTTTGAAAATGACCATGATAAAAGTGAAGGGTCAGTAAGGGATACTGCCCAGTCAAAGGAGCTCCCACATCAACAGGTTTTGACCTCTCCACAACTAAATCTTCCCCCTCTCATCGTACAACAAACATCAGTCAAAACTGAGCTAGATAAAGAATGGGAGACATTCAATGATTTAATCAATATTGAAGGACAAAACACACAGACACCTGTGAGTAATGTACAGGCAACAAAAGATATAATCACAGGAACAATTAGCAATGTCTCAGAAATGGAACATATTCCCATTACCCCATCCTCTGAACTTATGCTCAAGATAGAGGAAATTCCTCCTCTTGATGTATTTTATAGTCCACAACACAAGGATTAGTGAGAAGACAAAGAAAGAAAAGGAAATTAGAAAATGTGCTCTCTCATGATGCAGAGCAATTAGACATCCTATGGCAAGATCCTACCACTAATCCCATTGAAAATCTCACCAAATTATCTCAGATCACAGGAGCATATGCCTCTGCGGCCATTGATAAAGCATCTGAGGTACGACAATTACTGAATGAGAAAGAAGATCAAGTACAGGTTTTGCAACAACAACTGCAACAAGTCACCGCCAACAACGAAGCACAGAAACAACTTGAAAAATTACAGCAGGACTTCCAACAAATGCAGATAGGGTACCAGAACAGTTTGGCTGAAAGAGAAAAACAGTTACAGGTTATGCAAGAGATGCATAAGGATGATCCTAAGCTTACAAAATTCATCACATAATCCATTTCCTTAAATGATCAACTACTGCAGCAACAGGAAATATTATGTCAAAGAATATCACAGTGGAACTCTTATTGCGAAATAAGCGATAAAATCACTAATCAAGTCATAGACTTACGACATGATTAAGATTTAATTGATAAAAGAGTTACCGAATATTTTTCTTGGCAAGAAACAGAGGAGGGAAAAAGAGCAGGTGCACCAATAATCAGTGATAATCACAAAGAAATACTCTTTAACAATTGGGATGCACAAATCAGGAAAGCAGAGCAAGCAGCAGAAGAAGCAGCCACAGCAGCAAACAGTGTTCTTGACCGCATAAATTAAAATTTGCACAAGGAAAATCTGATCTCAGAAACCACTCCAGGGTATCTACTGAAAGCACAGCAACTGCTGACAGGCTAGAGACAGAAGGCTCAAGAAAAGGCAGAATCAATTAAAATATTAACTAAGTTGAATTGGGATTCTTACTGGGCATATTTAGTAAAACCACACAGCTAGTGCATGGCTCTCAAATGTATCATTAATTCTGCCGAGAAGATGGCGCCAGCTCTTTCCGATTTCATTTTCATAGGACAGTTAAAGTTGGAAGTCAGTCAACCGACTCTTCTCAAACAAATGCTGAACGCTTGCGATTTCAAAGAACAAATTCAAAAATAGTTAGTTGTTAGTTTTAGTTTTAGATTCAGTGTTAGTATCAATTTTGCTTTATTTTTGCCTGAAATGAGGACGGTCATTTAAACCGTATCCTACATTTTTGTAATAAATTATTTTTAGATTTAGTTAGTAGTATTTAAACCCTTCTCATGCATTTAGAGAAGGGTCCTGAAATTTGTCAAAAACTTGTCCTCAGAACATGCACTTTTGCACCCTCCGAGGAAGTTTTGATGAATGAATGGAACAAGATTTATTGATATCTGCGTTTAATATCTACTACTGATGTTGCACTTTTGTACTCTTAGTGGATGTTGGATTAAGAAGAGATAAGTCATTATTGCTTGAAGCTCATGAGTAGAACTAGTTATAAATGGTACTTTTATCTCTTAACTATTTCTACCTTTGTGTTAAAGTGATATTCATGTTCAGTTGTTTATATATTGATGCTTGAATGCTTGAGTTATCATTTGGCACTTTTGTACGGTGATAGCTATTTATTTATGCTTAATATATGAGTAGCTTATTATGCGATATGTTTTTCACAATTGTTTCGTCTAACTTTTTATACGAAGTGGTTTATCTCTATTGAATTATTTTCTTATAACAGTTGAATGATCTTTATTATCAATTGTTATTTGAAATCATTTTAGATCGCATAACGGAAGGATTACATCCCGGGTTAGTGTAGAATTAGACATTTCTGTTTATTAGAATACAATTGCATGTTATTAGATTAGAGTTAAAATAAAAGCATTTCATTTAGGAACTTTTAGAAAGGAAATATCAATTCTCAACACACACACACACACATATTGGGAAACTGGTCCCATTATCCCCTGTCGGACCCACTATACCAAACGGAAAAGGAGCTGCTAACCAAGGTCCAGACCGGGTGGGTATCCCCCTTGTTGTAGACCCGATTTTCGGGGCTTCAACAAGTCCCTATATTATCTCATTCAAAATTTACTCCATATTCTCTCAATATTCTGTAAAAAATAAATAATATTAGGCACATAATATGCAATTACCTCTAAACTTTCCTAAGAACATATTAAAGATTAAAAAAAGAACATTATTAAGTGTAGAAGGAGAGATTTAATATAGCCTTTATGTGCCTAGGAAAGGTTATATGGGCCTTAATTTATGTCTAATTTGGAGGTCCACACACACTGACTGAGATGAGTACTAATGCAATGGACCAGGGTTCTTGATGTAGCAGGGTGTGGTGTGATAGGTTAGCTTAGACATGATGATGATAAATGGATATAATTGATGATGGTAGTTAAGTGGCGTGAGGTCAGAGCTTGTAAATGCGAGTGAAAATATTCATAACAATTTCTGGTGAGGAAATCCCTGGAGTCGGTAGGACATCCAGGGTGGGTGTGCAGTTGTTATGAGTGTCATGGTGGGGTGTGGTAAAGGATTCAAAGCTCTAGCTAAGGGTGATTAGGGATTGCTTCTAGGTGAGAAATGTGAATGGATGGGTTGAATTTCTCTCCTAAAAAATATTTTTACACTTTCCAAAAGAATATAGAATGGGTTTGGATGTACAAGCACGAATATGGGTGCCCCAATAAACATGAAAATACTCTGTCACTATCGTGTGAGGAAGGTTTTTTACTAAGGGTGGGGACCCCATTGGTTGGTCTCGGTGCGGGGGTGATGAAGTGGATGAATAGTGTCGTAGATGAGCTATGCTAGTGGGGGTGTGATAGGCCAAGTGCGAGGTGCGGTGGTGCGTATTCGATCTACTGATGAGAATGGTAGTTCGGGAGAGGGGTGTTATCATGACATGGGTGAAACTTGACTTGATGTATGATGAATGAGTGAACATGAAGTACTTCCGGGACTTGGATTTTATGGCCATGGCTCTAGACCTTTGGTGTATGGTCTACATGAGTGATGGATGCCATGGAGGGTGAGGTTCTACTAACCAGAAAAAATGTTTACCATGTGGAAGGTGAGATGATGATAAACATGGTTGGGTGATTGGAACCTATGGTTGATCTCTGTGGAGAAATGATGTTAGGATATGCAAAGCTTCTTTAGGGAGCCTATCATGCTAGGGATAGAATGATACTTTCTCTTGTGCCTTTAGTGGCTAGGGTGACTGGAGATTCGACATTTTTATAATCCCTACAACCAATATCCAAAGTAAAAATCATATTTTCTATTCAAACATATGGAAAATAATATTGAATGGAAAGTGATAAGAGATGGCATACCTGATGTGACTGAAAAAATGAATTTTCATGAGGCATGGATGTATGGAGCCTATTTTGAACATGATGAAGTGTTTATCATGGTGTTTCTTGCGGTTTTGCAATTGGGCATTCTGAGCTCTGGTCTATCGAATACTGAGAAAATGGTGATATATTGGCCAATATGGCTCATTTTAATTCATTTTTGTCATTTGAGAGTCTGAGGTCAAAGCTGAGCCATTGATTCCAAGCCTTTCTTACCGTTGCAGTTAGCCTGGGTACCTGGGATTCACGTGGTCAGTGTCAGGTAGGGCCCTGAACGTCCTGCTTTTCAATTTTGCCATTTTTTGTCTGGCCTGGTACCACTGAGCATGCTTCTTTCCTTTTCCATCAACGTTCTTTTCATTCTTTCTGCAACTCCGTTTTGTTGAGGTGTGTATGGAGTAGTCTTCTGTTGTTGTATACTACACTTCTTACAGAACTCTTAAAATTCCTTCTTGCAGAACTCTCCACCGTTATCTGTCCTCAACACCTTTATCTTATTCTCTGTCTGGTTTTCCACTAGAGCCTTTAATTCTCTAAATCTATCAAATAATTCATATTTCTTCCTCATGAAATATATCCATGTATTCCTTGAGAAGTCATCTATGAATGAAACATACTACACATAATTTCCCAGTGATGGAATTGACACAGGTCCAACCACATCACTATGCACAAGCTATAATATCTTGTTCGTCCTCTTAGCACCAGAAGGAAAACTCACCCGATTCTTAAGGCCCTTCTCTTCAGTATGTCCTAGCATTTGATTCCATAGCATGGTATTTTGTTAGGTCCCTATATCACTAGTATAGCCCCTTATTATTGTTAGTGTAAACCCCTTATTGTTATTAGTGTACCCTTGTAACCCCCATTTTGTTATTATTGTGCCCTTAAATTATTGTTAGGTTTGCCAGATTACATTTGTGGCCCACTAGGATTATATTATGGCCCCATGGACTCCTATATAGAAAGGAGGTTTTGTGAATTGTATCATCCAAGAATTGTTCATTTATGTAATGTATTGGAGGTTGCCCTTGAAGAGGCTCATTTCTAAGGCGTTGATATTCTTTCTTCTCTTTGAGCCGGTTACACAACATTTGCATCGCAGCTTTGGACTTAGGTTTCATTGCCCAACAAAGCCATCGTGGAATTTTCGCTTATAACTTTTTTTTCTACGAAGTTTCAGAAGCTGAAATTTTAGGGTGCGGGTTTTAACTCGAGGAAGCTTGTCTAAAAATTTCAGACCTTGGTTCTCAATATTTGCGGAGATATCATCTCGTGGAATTCGTGTCTTTTTTCAAGCTCCAAATGTGTCATCGTGGCATTTTCGCTATAAATCTGTTTCATTAGTTGGGTTCAGAATCTGAAATTCATGGTGCGAAGCTGAAACTCGAGGAAATTGTCAAAAATTTCAGAGCTTGGTTCGCAATATTTTTGGAGACATGATCTCAGGAAGGTAGTGATTGTGCCCTGGACTCATCTCAAAGAGATCGTGGAAAAGTCAATAACTCTCTCCGAAGATTGGATTGGAGTGCCGTCAAAATTGGTCACCATTACACGGCCTGTAGTTTTTGCCATCAATTTCAGAGAGACAAAGGGACAAAATGAAGGATACGGGCAAGTCGTATGTTCGCCCACCGAACCACCTGCACTAGGTCAGGTAGATTGGACAATTCTGCCTGAGAATCAAAATCTCGTGTCGACCGTGGCATTTTAAAGAAGCTTCGTAGGCCATTGCTGTGGCCGAATTTCAGATATCGAAGATTTCAATTACAGATAATTCAATTTCAATATTGATCTCCTAAAAGATAGCAAAAGGTGTGTATTTTTTTTTCCGAATGTACAAGTCTTGTTTGAAGAACTGGTTGAATTGATTCCAAGGGAATATTTTAGAATAGATATCAATATTGATTCTAAAATGGCTCAAAAAGAATTCAACACCCATTAAGCCTTCTGGTTACTTACTTATGACTCATGAAGATGAAGAATGGCAACAGACATATCAAAATTACAAGAGTGTATCTTGGCCTCGCAAAGAACAAACAAAATGAAATGGAAGTTTTGAAGAAAGGCGAAACTAAGATGGATGGTTTCAAGGAAAGGTGGAAGCTAAGATGATTGGTTTGGAAGCTAAGATGGATGGCATGGAAGTGGGCATGGAAGCTAAGATGGATGACATAAAAGACAACATGGAAAAACATGAAGAGTGATCTAAAAGCATAGCATGGAAGGCTTCAAGGACAAGCTTAAAACTTAAATGATTCCTACGAAGGAAATATAGGAGAAGAACCTCCCGAAGGAGAACAAAATAAATGTTAATCATGATTTCACAACTCGAATGTTACAAGAAGAACCACCATATTCCAAAAATGGATATGAGAAGTTTGATGGAAAGGATCCTCGTAACATGGATACTGCGTATGGAGCAATATTTGATCTCCACACCCAAAAACACACAAAAGGTACGCATTGCAAATTTACATTTAGAACAAAATACATTTGTATGGTATCAATGGCTTTAGCCCCGTAAAAAAATTGTCACTTGGCTAATTTTTATGAGGAAATGATAGCACATTATGAGGATACAGCAGCAACACCTTCTTACCCAATTGATAACCAACAAAAGGGTTTAGTGGGGCAAAGACATTGAGGACTTCCAAAAATTAACATAAGGGTAAATCGATCTTAAGGTAGGAACACAGTATTGATCTCTTCCTAGTACCCTAAAGGATAACATCTGGGATACCGCGTTTTGGAACCCGATTCGTCGGAGAATACCACAGCAAGAAAAGTTGAATGTAAATTATGGCTACAAGGAAGCCTACCACTCAATTCTATAAAGACAAAGTGTTACGCTAGATTTCACAACCTACAAGAAGGACACCACAACAATTGAAGAAAAGGGCAAAAGGGCTTTGCTATAGTCAGGATAGCAACACACTAAAGGTCATAAGTGTGCTGAGAAGAAATTATTTTACATAGATTGGTGAAGAAGAAGAAGAAAATGAACAAGAAGAGGATTCACACCAGAACCACCATGAAGAAGAAATGAGTCCCACCATATCATGTACGTGTGAATTACCACCTCAAACTCAAGATAGAAGGACATATAAAGAATAAAAAGGGTAATAAAGGATTGATTCGTAGCAATTCCATAATTTTATTCATTATAAGGTAGCCAAGGAATTAAATTACCTTTATACCCACATTCTAATGTCAAGTGATGGTTACAAATGGAGTGAACTATAAATTGTTTCCGGGAAATGCCATAATATCAAGCTGCACATGGGGGAATATGTATTGATTAGTCCAATGCTTGCCAATATCTTATGGAGGTGCTGATGTTGTACCAGAGTACAATGGCTACAATCTTTGGGGATTTAGCTTAATTTTCAAGAAATTTTCTGAATTTTTCGTATTGTTAAGTCAATTACTGTGGCATCGCAGTAGCTTTCAGAAGGATAATAAGCTCAATGTCATGACAAAGCTTCTGAAGAGAACAGCTTATATGACCAGCACAATTATGCTCACTAGAAGTTCCAACATCAAAATCATCTACATTTCACATCTCCAACAAGTCTTGGACAATCATTCCAAGGTGTTTGAAACTCCCAAAGGACTCCCACCTATTCGTGATCATGATCATGCTATTCATTTGATTCCAGAAGTGTTCCTTCCAGTATCAAAGCTTATAGATATCCTTACTTCCAAAAGATAGAGCGAAATTGAACGATAGATTGCGTAAATGTTAGAGGCGAGTATAACCTCAACCCAACAAAGTTCTTTCTTCCGTCCGTAGTATTGGTACATACATGATGGATCATGGCTAACAATGATAATAGGGAGCTCAATACTACCATTAAAGACAAATTTCATTCCTGATTGATGAATTATTGGACAATTGTATGGAGCAATTTTATTTTACCAAGTTGATCAGTTTCGTGATATCATCAAATAGAATGAAGACCGAAGATATTCCAAAACAAAACATTTCGAACTCATGAGGGTCATTATGAATTTTTGGTCATGCCTTTGGCCTTACCAATGCACTCCTTCATTTCCAGGGTTGATGAATTCCATTTTCAAATCCTTAGAAAAATTTGTGCTAGTATTTTTTGATGATATACTAATTCATGTTATGTCTTGAAGGATGTTGAACATGTCGATGTGGTGCTCAACCATTTAGAGAAACAATTATATGCAAAAAGTCCAAATGTTTCTTGAGTACAAGAGGTGGAATATCTCTGGTCATATTGTATCTCAATGAGAAGAAGTGGACTTAACAAAATTAAAGCCATTAAGGAATGGAAAGTTCACAACTATAAAGAAATAAGTAGATTTCGGGTTAACAAAGGTATTATCGCAAGTTTGTTAAGAATTATGGGAGAATACAAACACTTAACAACATTATTGAAGAAAGATGCATTTTCATGGACTGGCAACTAAGGCCTGAACGTCTTAAAGAGGTCAAAGCCTAGCACCGGTCTTAGCTGGCACTGCATTTTACAAAAAAACCTGTATTTGTGGAATGATGCCTCAGGAAATGGAATTGGTGCGCTTAATGCAGAAGGAAGACCTATCGCTTTGGAAAGTCGGCCCAATCAAAGGAAAGTATTTGCTTAAACTTATTTATGAGAAGAAAATGTTAGCAATAATACATGCACTAAAGAAATGGCTGTCTCTACTCTAATGGGAAGACACTTCAAGGTAAAATCCATCATGAGGTTCAAATACTTTTGGAACAAGACTGACTTTGGAATGTTGAAAATGGGTCACAAAGATGTTGGGTTATGACTTTGAAATAATTCACAAAAAGGAAAGCTGAATGTTGTTACATGCACTCTCAAGAAAGAATGAAGAGGTGAAGTATCATGAAAAGCGTCTTCTATTATCCAACCGCATTGATAATCGAAGCAGCAAGAGATGAATGGAAGAAGGACAAAGATGTATTGGATACTCATTCAAAAGTTGCAGCAAGATCCTAGTACATCTGATACATTTAGTTGGAAAAATGATTCCTTATGGTACAAAGATCACTTATATCTTTCTAAGAATTCCCAACTAAAACAAAAGATTCTTTTGGAATTGCACACTTCTCCTTTAGGAGGACACTCAAAATTTTTAAAAACTTACCACAGGGTGAAGAAAGAATTTTTTTGGGATGGCCTTAAATCTGATATTCAAAAGTTTGTGGCGGAATGTTTGGTTTGCCAGCAGAATAAAGTTAAGACAATTAAGACCCCGGGACTTCTGCAACCTTTATCCATTCCAAGTCAACGTTGGGAGGAGATTTCAATGGATTTTATCACAAGTTTACCTAAGTCCGAAGGAAAGAGTGTCATCATGGTGGTAGTTGATAGACTTACCAAGTATGCACACTTTTGTGCATTATCTCATCCATTTAAAGCAAGTACAGTTGCTACTACATTTATGGACAGAATTCAAAAGCTTCATGGAAGCCCAAGGGTTATTGTGAGCGACAGAGATCCCATTTTTACTGGAAATTTTTGGACGGAGTTATTTTCTTGTTTGGGTACTCAATTAGCTCATAGCTCATCTTATCATCCTCAATCTGATGGTCAAACTGAGATAGTAAATAAATGTTTGGAAGGATATCTTGGTTGTTTTGTATCTGATAAACAAACACAATGGGTCAAGTGGTTACCTCTTGCTGAATGGTGGTATAACACTTCCTTCCATACTGCAGCAAAAATGACCCCATTTATGGCACTTTATGGATATCATCCACCATCCATCACATCATCCTTAAGGGAAAATTTGAAGGTTCAAGCAGTGGAAGATCACATCGAGCATCAGCAAGAAGTTCTCCAACTCTTAAAGGATAACCTGAATTTGGCACAAAATCGAATGAAACAACAGGCAGATCAACATCGTAGCGAGAGAAGTTTTGATGTAGGAGATTGGGTATTTTATGGCTACAACCATTCAAACAAATGTCCCTCAAGTAAGCTAAGAAGGATAATAAATTATCGCCAAAGTACTATGGTCCTTACAAGGTGTTGGAAAGGATTGGTACTATGGCATACAAATTGGAGCTTCCTGCTTCTTCGTGAGTACATCCAGTTTTCCATGTTTCATGCTTAAAGAAGGTTATAGGTGAAAATCTTTCAGTTCAAACAATATTGCTAGAACTTGATGAGGAAGGAAAAATCATATTGGAACTTGAAGCGGTCATGGAAACAAGAACTCGACAACTACGGAATCGATCAATTTCAGAGTATCTCATCGAGTGGAAGAACTTACCCACTGAAGATTCTACATGGGAGGATGATAATTTTATACAGAAGCACCCAGAGCTACTCAAGCGTTGAGGACAACACTTTTTTGAAGGAGAAGGGCATGTTAGGTCCCTATATTACTAGTATAGTCCCTTATTGTTGTTAGTGTAACCCCCTTATTGTTATTATTGTACCCTTGTAACCCCCATTTTATTATTATTGTGCCCTTAAATTATTAATGTTAGGTCGGCTAGGATTACATTGTGGCACACTAGGATTATATTGTAGCCCCATGGACTCCTATATATAGAAGGAGGTTTTGTTCATTTGTATCATCCAAGAATTGTTCATTTATGTAATGTATTGGAGGTTTCCCCCTCGAAGTGGCTCATTTCTAAGGCGTTTATATCTCTTTCTTCTCTTTTTGGAGCTAAGATTTTATATTTCTTGAGAGACCGCTGGATTTACGCTCACTTTCGGGGAACCACGGAATTGTGCACCCGTATACTTGATTATGCCACGGGATTGTACAAATTTACAATACGAACTCCACGTTAATATCGGTTCTCACGGTTCATCTTTGCAAGTATCTTTCTCGAACACTGTTTTTACACCTGCATCATCCATCTTGCTTACAAAAATCATATTTCTGACCAATGCAGGAATATGCAGAACACTAGGAAGTGTTATAATCCTTCTACCTTGCAGCTTTAGCTTCACCTTTCCACGTCCGACGATTCTAGCCTTCCTATCATCCCCTAGGAAGACATCACCACCATCATATTTCTCATACTCTCAGAACCACTCCCTATGGGGAGTGAAGTGAAAGGATGCACCTGAGTCAATCAACCATGACTCATGATCTACATGTGTATTTGAAGAAGAAGCCAAATACACATCCCCACCTTCATCCGAGGTGGTTTTTGCCTCTGCAGAAGGAGCTTCATTAGATCCATTTCCTTTCTCAGGAGCTTTAGATCTGCATTCCTTTTTGTAGTGTCCTTCCTTTCCGCATTTCCAGCACACCTTTACAAACTTTCCAGGAGATTTAGATCTCCCTCTAGATTTAGATCTCCCACTCGAAACCTTATTCTTGTTTCTGTTCTGGGACCTTCCTCATATAGATAAGGCATCTCCATTCTGACCCTCCATATTTCTCCGTCTCATTTCCTCCGACAGCAAGGCTGAGACAATGTCATCAAAATTCAAGGTAGTTGTATTGCTACCTATTGCAATAACCAGACTGTCCCACGAATCTGGTAGAGAACTCAACAAACTGATGCACTTATCTTCATCTGAGATTTTAATATTAACATATGAAAATTTACTTACCATAGTATTTAAGGCGTTAAGATGCTCTGTCACCAAGTCTCCATCCTTTATCCTTAGGTTATACAGATTTTTCTGCAGGAACAATTTATTCACCATAGACTTAGATTGGTACAAAGTTTATAACTTGACCCAAAAAGTCTTCATTGTAGCTTACCCAGATACATTCAACAATAACGAATATAATATAGACAACCGTATTGTGCTATTTTCCTTATGATCCAACTTCTCCCAATCTTCATCTGACATTGCCGTTGGTTTCATACACAGATCTATCGCGATCCACTGGCCTTTATCCATTAGAAAATCCTCCATCTTGAGATTCCACAACTCAAAAATCTTACCATTAAATTTCTCAATCTCTATCTTTCCACTGCTCGCCATCTTCTTTCACTGCAAGAATCGATCTTGTAGATCTCCCACTGAATAGGGTCTACTCGAGGCCCGAGCAAAAAAACCTTGACAAGCGACACCTTGTGGCAGCTTAACTACGATATCAAATGTAGGTTTTAACCATGTACATAAATTATCTGCAAATGAGTTCTTAAAAAATCAAATAAACAATAGCGAGAGCATAAACATAAAACATATATACATAAATAATTTTCCCCTCGATCCCAAATCGGGACTACCGGCTTGATTTTTCATTATATTCCTTTCAGTGTTACAACACATATATATACATGCCGAAGCATTCATAAACCCAAATCCATTAACAGGGCGTAGACTATCTTCTTGGAGTTGCCAGGGTCTGCAAAATACCGGGGGAATAAAAATCATCATGCCCACAGGAAACATGTACAAACCCATGCAAAACTTCCATGGAGTGATTTAGCCCACCTAAAATAGGGTCTGTAAATGCGATTATTCATGGAAAGAATATAACACACACCCAACACAAAGTTCTGTCATAAAGAAGGCGAACAAAGAGTCATTTTCACCATACTAGTTAATATATCTTCAAAGGGAGTTAGCATAGGTAGGAAAATAAAGCAAGACAATTTGTCTTCTCTCAAAGCTTGTTACATTGTCAAATTATTCAAAAAAGAAAAGTTTTTCTCAAATTTCATGATTTCGCTAAAAGACAAAAAAGGTGCTTTATGATGTTATAAAGGGAAAAAGTGACTTCCTCAACTCATTCTATCCTTTCTTGTTTGATAGAGCTCCTCTCTCACCTTCAGAATACTCCAAAATTTGCAAAGGTGGAATAAAAGCAACAAAATTTTCAACCAAACTCATTCTTCTACGCTTCTAGATGGCAGAGCGATGTTTTTGAGTATGGGCACGGCGTTTCTGGGTGCTGGTGCTATGTTTCGGCCACTACGCTACGCTTCTATCAAAGGCGCTACACTTTTGGGTTTTAGCCTCCAAATCAGTCATTCAAGCTTAAAAACAAGTGCATAAAGCTTCATAGGCCTCATAATCGGTAAGTGGACACTCTCAATACCTCTCTATATGAGTGGATTCCCTCCTTAGGGTTTTTCTCCACTACGTTTTTAGTGCCTTTCATCCTTGATTGGTTTCAGTTATTTAAACCCTCATCCCACCATCTAAGACCTACAAATATCTTCCACAGACCCTACCCTAACACTCCCTTTCACTCACAACCCTCTTTACCATTATTTTCATCAAAACCCTAATTTCCTACTATATTTCCATAGGAAAACTAGGAAATCCCCATGTTTTCAGGTTTTGGTCAATTTCCTCATACCCATTTCAAGAAATTTCACTTGCAACCTAAAGCTAACACGTCAACCTACCTCCTCAATTTTTGGGGGAATTTCCTTAGCTTCCTTACACCTCATCTCAACCCTGAAAGTCACCCTATCCCTTGTTTGGTCTCAATCTAGTCTCCTAAATTGAGCTCATTTAATTTTCAACCAAGGTTGGTAAACTGCTGAAGTGAGGTGCACCATATGTGCCTAGGTGTTTGTCTCTTAATGCGTTGTGTTTTAGTGTTTTTATGATGTTTTGGTCTTTTGTGATGGTTTATGATGTTTTTGGTCTTTTTGGTAATTTTATGTTTACAAGGAAAATGACTAGAAAGCTAGTGGAAGGAAGCTAATGATTAAAAATAGAGTGAAGCCTAGTTGGTTGATGACAAATGACAAATTCAATTGTAGATATTGAAACAGAATCAAATCAAAACTATGACTAAGCAAAAACAAAGCTTGATAATGACTTTTAAGCAAATGATTCAAAACATAAACTCAATTTGTCAAATTCTTTCATCAAAGGTGTTTTGAGAGAGAGCTTGAGACATGGTCAACTAAGCATGCAAATTATCCTAACTAAACAGTTAAACAACTAACTTATAATGATGCAATATGTTATCCATGATTAGAGATTTGTTGAAGCATATTTGGAGTAAAACATTAATACCATCATAAGATCTCTAATTTAAGACTAGTTCCTATCTCTATTCTGCAACTTAGTTTGGATAACACTACACTTCACGCAAAGGTTATAGATTTTTAAATAGTCTTTTGAGGAAATGTTTGTTTGTGAGTTGATAAGGAAGTTGCAGAAGTACTTCAGGCCTTAAAATGATATTGTCTTCTGTTCATATGGTTATGAATCAATGATAGATTTTAGAACAAGAAGAGGTTTGTAAATAATGAAAGTTGTTTTGTTAAGTTTAACAACTGAAGTAATCTAATATGCAGTGAATGACAACTGAATGTGGAGTGCAAATACAATTAGTTAAGCTAAAACTGAACTTAAGATGTCACTAATCTAAAACAGTGCTGAACTAATAAGTCATTATCAAACTTAAAACAAAATAACTGAGCATGAGTTAAGTGAAATTAAACTCCGGAGTATCCTAACTAAGCTATCATGCATTATTCTATGGAATTATACAGTCTATTTGTCCATCATGATTGGTATTTTGGAAGATTTTCTTAGAACAATCCTAACTGTACAATTCAGTGCAAATGCAAACATAAAGACTGAAAGCAATGAGAAACTAAGATATCATAGCTATCTCCTACCCATCATTATGATATTTTGGAAAAGCATTTTAAGAGCAAGAACAACTATGATACTTAGTGCAAACACACAACTGAAACGTTCAAGATCACAATCATGCTTAAGACATTATAAGGATTTTTTGGAGGAGTTTCTTCTTTTGGAAGAGTACTTAGCATAAGTATAACTGTGATGGTGAGAAAAAGAGATTGCAATTAAATCCTACAATAATATAGCCATTTCCCATTCATGATCATAATCTTTTGGAAGAGCTTCTTCTTTTGGAAGAGTTTTTAGAACGAGTATAACTATAGTATCTAATGAAAACAACTACGAATTCAACTTCAAAAACGTAAAGGCAGCTAGGATACTTATCTAAATTACGCAGATAAAACCGTGCAGAAGCGAGGGCCTACACCACCGGACGGAATCTAACTCCAAAATCAAATCAGCCGCTTTCAAAAACAATGCGTACGCTAAGTAAAGGAGAAATAACTTGAGCGAGGTAGTCTGCGTCTTGAGAAATGTAGCACGGAATCTAAGCAAAATCTAGAACAAAATCTAGCCTAGCTCTCGGTTTCCCAAGTTTTTATATAACAAATGTACATAACAAGACTTGCAACAATTCCAGGATCATTGTCTTTCCTTATCGAAATCACATTAGGACTCTTGAAGTGGCTGCGTAAAAAGGAAAAGGAAATCTGGACTAAGACAGTCCTACTAGAAGTCTGCCTTCTTAAATGTGTTCCCATGTACCAAAACCATATCCAGAATTCATTTCTTCCCTCATGGTGAGCAACGAACAATGTAGACATGACGTGGAATATACCCATATGCGGTTTTTCTTGAGAGGCCACCTGGAACATACTCAAACGTGAAGACAGCTACAGAATTTCCGGCTAGCTACGGAATGTCTGCATTCTACAGCTAGTTCCGGTCAAAATGCATTACAATGACAAAAATCACAAAAATTAGCAAGTCAGTCATGTTAATCATTCTAAAAGTAATTTTAACTAAATTCATTGATCAATTGGGTCTAGGATAACAATGGACAAAGGAAAATGAGGTAAAGTAAGATGAAAGAAAGCACAATCTTGAGGCTCAACATCCCTATCCCCTGTTTTCCCAAAATTCACTTTCCCTACCCACTCTATCTAGCTAGGGTTTTATCCTATTCACAAACACTATGGAGGATGAAAAGAAGGTTCACAAGAGAGGCCACCTATTAATTCAATCAATGGTTCTATGCTTAGATGCAAATATACATGCGGGATAGAACATATCAATAGATTGATGGAAGACAAGCCAAAACGAGAGATAAAGAATGGTGGCATTACGACGATCAATAGGATGCTTCAACTAGAAAAGTATTTCATAAGGTCATCCACCCACATGTGTCACACAACACCAATACAACCGAGACAAAAAAATACTCCACAAAGACGCAACACCAAGTACACAAATCCATCGCCATTAAGAGAGAAGAAAATCCTCCGCACATTGTGTGTATAATGAACTCCAAGTCTCTCCAATATATATGCATATTTAGGGGCACGTGTGACACATCCTTTAAGACATTTAAGTTTATATTATATTCCGGGGCTGACCTAGCACATAAGTGGAATAAATTCAAAGTACATGTTACGCTCATCCAGATCGAGATGATATTTAGATCAATATCAAACCTCTCCAAAAGAGGAATCCAATAAAAATATTGGGATCGTCATCTGAGCAGACACAACCTAGGGTTTGGACCTAGTTGTCCAAATTTAACACTCCCCTCTCTCAACTGAGGGAGAACTACATCCACTAGTGCAATCCAAACATCATACGTCATCCCTCAGTAACTTGCTTCTAATCGCTTCTCCCATTTCAAAACAAAAGGTGAGTCACAAGGACATCACTCATGGCTAACCCGAAGTCATATTAGAGGCCCAAAACCTCTAGAGGACTCAAAGGAGTCACTTACCAACCGAAGTTGGTTTCACTAACCCAAATTCGAGTTGGAGGTTGAAACCTCTCTTGGACTCGAGAGAGTCATATACTAACCCGAAGTCGGTTGGAGGTACGGAAACCTCGCTAAACGTGATCCTAGATCAAGTGGTTGGACACGTGCCATCCTAGACATAAAGAGTACGGAAATATCCGATGCGTCCATCGGTCTTGCTATGGTCTCTATTCTCATTTCCCACCTCATTGGCCAAATGAGAGGTATCCCATAGTCGAAACTCCATGGGTAGGATGCATACGAGCACAAATCAAAGAGAGGTAAACCAACTCAATATCATCATGGTGGGGGCGGAAGCACACCAACTAGGTTCGCAAGCCTAGCCCTATGGTTGCTTATAGCACCAAGAAGCTATCCCAAAAACCCCCTGGAGCTCCTAGAGCTCATCGTCCAACAAGACCCTCCAAATAGGGTCATTCCATGATTCCAATATTCTCACGGAAGGTTAGGAACATGACCTTTCGCAAGGGCATTGTGAGAATATCCGCGACCTTCTCATCAGTTCCTATATGATCGAGCCTTATGATGCCTCGCTATACTATATCTCGGATAAAGTGGTACCGACCATCAACATGCTTGGATCAATCGTGGAGTCGGGATTCTATGACAAAAAAAATCCTCCTCTGGTTATCACAAAGGATAATGGTGGCATCTAGCACATGCTCGACATATTGCGAAGAGTTTCGCAACCAAGTGAAGTCATATGGGCCATACATGTTGTAGTGTATTTAGCCTCGGCGATGCTCAAGGCTACTGAGCTTGATTCTGCCCGAAGACGAGATCTAGATGTGAAGCAACATCTAGATGTGCTCTTGTGATCCACCACTGCCGCCAACTCAATCGACATTGGTATATCCATGGAGTGTCATTCTCCCGGAAATGTATCTCAGCCCATGGTCTATCATGCCCCGAGAGATATCTCAAGAGTTTCATGGCACCAACCTAGTTAATGTTATGAGGATCAACCATGTGTTGATTGAAAGTGTTCACTTGCACAACATGCGTCACGAACGGATGTTCCCTAAGAAAATCGGGGGCCCCCTACGAGTTAACGATACTCGGTAGGATTTGCTAGCATGGGCCCGACATCTTCACAATATATTTTCCTTGAGAAAAGGAAAAATCTTTCCAGTCTACTGCGAGACCTCCGAGCCTAGGGAAGTAATGCATCATTCCTAGGTCCTTCATATAGAACTCGTAAGTGAGCTCCCTCTTACAATGATGAATGAGAGGGTCAACATCTGTCAAGAAGAGATCGTCCACATAGAGAACGAGAATGAGAGGATTTTCTCTATCAATCTTGAAGTAAAGGTTTGAATCATCATTACAACAAGTGAAGCCTAGCTTCATCAAGTAGCTATCTATCCTCTCGTACCAAAGCCACAGGGGGGCTAGCCAACTTTGCAAACATGGGTGTCTCGATCCTAGACTTTGAATCCCAAAGGTTGCTCTTCATACACCTATTTCGCATCATGCGGGAAGGCGATCTTCACATCCACTTGATGAGATTCTATCCTTGCGTAGCAACAAGGTGTACAATAGATTATAGGTGCAAACATACTCAATGCCTTCCTAGAGAGAAGTCTCATGCAACACATTTTCTATAAGATCCATGCTTGATCTTATATCAGATCCAGACTTGATGCTTTACAACTTTCTGAAATGATCTTGGCTCATATTGTACTCATGGCGGTTAGATACCCTTGGTATTTATATGGCTTCTTGGTTTTTCTTTTGGAATTTCCCCCTTAGAAGCCATATTTATTTGAGCTATGAGGGTCTTCTTTCGTTCGGGAATGATATTAGTTTAGGAGCATATACAATTGTATTCTCCCTCTTAATGCCAACTTCTCTTGTGAGAGAAGACATATATTTTAAATGAGGGCATCCCAGACACCAACTCAAAAAGGGATGGGCCTAAATCTTACTCACCCACTTTGTATAGGCCATTCAAGAATCATAACCATATCTATAATACATCTTGTCGGATGTCATATCATGGATTACGGTGATGCTATATCATTATTTATCACAACCATCGGAAGATATCAAAATTCATGGTTATATATATTTCCATATGCCTACGAAGATATCACGGATCAAGATAGATTACGCCATATGTCATTGTCCATATCTTCCTACACATCAAAAAACAAATAAAAATGACTTACTTGCTGAATATGCACTCCACTTACATCCCTTTGGCCTCCATTCTTGATGTACAAGGCGGATGTCATAGAGAATATTCTTTCGCTTTAAACTTCACCCATAAATTCCCTCGATCAATGTTGTTCTTCTCTGCTTTGTACATAGTACGCAACTTATCACGGCTCTTATGTACATAATTCATATCACCATATCTATCATCATAGCTACAAAATATGTTGTAACCAACACTCAAAATTTCTCGAGCCTCTTGCACTCTCGAACATTTTCCCCACCGTAGTGAGTGCTTAACCCGCATCGCCATCATCACTACCATGCATTCGTTTTATTAGTTTCTCACTCTGGACTTTCTTGCCTCTGCAAATTTATTCAAAGCATCTTCAATTGCCATAAACTATTGCACATGAGCTTTTTTGTCTCTCCCAAAGTTGCTTATATGTTCCTTTGCTCGATGGATCATGTTCCTAATTTGTTGTTTCCATTGCTTCTTCCTTGAGCATATGAACTACCATACGAAGAGGAAAGCATCCATAATTTACGTTGTTTTCATATTTATATCTCGGACGTTCGACATTAGCCACGACATCAATTTTCTCCATCTCTCGGTTTATCGGATCAACAATAAGAGTCTGTATATGTAGTAATTGCATGTAGTAATTGTGGAGGACTCTGAGAAAATTTAGAGCAAGATACTTCACATAATTTGGCATTTCCTCATCCAAATCAATAACAAGCTTCTTAGCATCTAGATGTGCATGTCCACGAACACCACCCCCCATCATAAGCGGGGAAAGTGTTCCGTATTCTTTCAGTGAGATGAGATGTAAGTGATTCACATGCCTTTCTAATGCTCCTTTCTGTGATGTTTCAATGAGAATGAGACCATACAACGGCTTGTTGCCCTTAATTATGGCATAAATTGTATCATGTTCATTACGAGAATACGGGGAATGTTAGGATTTTCATCTTGTTCTCTCGGATCCCTCTCGCGGAATGACGCTTTTTAATGTCAAACCAACCTTTCTACGGGGCCTCGCAATTAGGACGCGCCTTTGCATTTGACCTTCAAGAGCTTGTTCCTCGAGCTAAAAGCCGGTCATCTCCATGGATCTCTCAATTTCTCTGGAAATGGAGATAATTATGCATTAACCGAGTGCTCTCACGTATCTCTCGATCAAATTTTGATAGTGATAAGCTTGGTGTTCTCATAATAACAATCCTTGTTCTCGAATATCAATCCCGTGGTTCAAATCTTCATCGTTGATATCCATTGCATTCCGTTTACATAATATATTGAGGACACATGGATATCCCGCCCTACCGCCTCTTTTTTTTCCATCTCGAATAACAATATCAGTATCCCCAGACAATCTCATGAATAATTGTAGACAATACTCGTAGAACAAGGGATTTGACTTTTATATATCCCTAATTATTCTTATAAACACGGTATACAATGAGGATTAATGCTATAATTCTACTAGATCATTTAGTGGAATTTTCATGTATGTTACCAAGAATTTGCGTTGGGATTTTTCTCCATGTGATCTCGGTCCATTTATTATAACGTGATGTCCTCATGATTCCCTTACCCACATCTACTAACAAATTTTTTTGACATTGTTTTTCTTTTACGATTTTACTGAATGAATTTCTTGAAATATAAAGATGCCTTCCAGAGATATGGTCGATTTTTATGTTCTGAAAAATGATACTCACAAAACAAGCATACAAAATTCATTCTCTTCCATATTTTCACCGATCGCTTCTCTTGTCATTGAGCGGCTTCAACAT
This sequence comes from Pinus albicaulis, assembly GCA_034641835.2. Taxonomy (NCBI): domain Eukaryota; kingdom Viridiplantae; phylum Streptophyta; class Pinopsida; order Pinales; family Pinaceae; genus Pinus; species Pinus albicaulis. The sequence goes on from CM076576.1 coordinate 125,423,691, forward strand.
ATATAAGTAACTCTTGTAAATGTCGCTTCATGTCTTGCTCGCCCAAAAATTTTTGAATACTCGGAAATTACGGTCTCTTCCCGAGTACTCGAAGATCTTCGGTCGTTTCAGACATTTAGCTACAACGAGCATAGAATATCCTCCAAATCTCGCAGATCGGAGAAGCCGACAAATTTGCGGACATTCGGATAATTTTTTTTCCTTTTTCGTGCATTTAGACCAAATGCACGGGTTTTCTACCCCAACTTCACCATCGTTCATTATCGAGCCTCTTTGCCATCTTCTTTTGTGATAACGCCAATCAATGGGACCCTGTGTCCGGTTGTGAGTTGCCATGGATCTTTGCGGTGAGAGGAGAAATTTGAGAGTCCCATGGACTTGAACCTTCAATCCATCGGCCAGGATCATAATTTTATTCATCGTATCTCAAACCCTGGCTCCATGTTTTTTTCTGCTTGCTTTGCGTTGATAACTACCAAACGAAGCCCCCGGGTTTGCGGGACGGATAGATGTGGGAGAGGTGAATAATGAAGACATGGGCAAGTGTGTGAATCATGGAGAAAGAAATGCCCATGCTGTCTTCTAGCTTCCGTTATAATTTTTTTTCCCACGCTGAATTCTAGCTTATGGCAATGATATTAGATTAGGGTTTCTCTATGCCTATTGCCGGTCGTAATCTCGGTTATCTTTGCAGTGCGTAGCTTCCTCTTCCTTCGTTGAACGGGCTGCATCCCACGCTATCTCTTGCTGTGTGGTATGGCCTGCAGCCTACCACACAACCTTCTTTGTAAATTTATGGCATCCTTAATTTTTCCTTTGAACAACCCTCTTCACACTGCCCTAGGTTCTTAGCATAATTTGGGTGTTGTCTTCTCCTAGCTCTAAAACCATGTTAATTCAATAGATGTTCTATGCTTAGATGCAAATATACATGCAGATAGAACATATCAATAGATAGATGGAAGAAAAGCCAAAATAGAGATAAATAATGGTGGCGTTACGACGATTAGTAGGATGCTTCAACCAACAATGTATTTCATAAGGTCAGCCACCCACATGTGTCACACAACCCCTAGACAACCCAGACAAAGAATACTCCACAAAGACACAACACCAAGTACGCAGCTCCATCGCCATCAAGAGAGAAGAAAATCCTCCGCACATTGTGTGTATAATGAACTCCAAGTCTCTCCAATATATAGGCATATTTTGGGGTGTGTGACACATCCTTTAAGACATTTAAGTCTATATTATATTCCAAGCTGACCTAGCACATAAGTGGAATAAATTCAAAGTACATGGTCTGCTCATCTGATCGATGTGATCTTTAGATCAATCTTACACCTCTCCGAAAGAGGAATCCAATAAAAATACTGGGATCGTCATCTGAGCAGCAAAACCCGGAGTTTGGACCTAGTTTTCCAAATTTAACACCACCATTCCAGGTTTTATCCATCCACTTTTCAAGAACTCAATGCTTCCCCTTATGGCAAAATATTTTTTGAAAGCAATGGTTGCTTGAGGTTTTGTGAGAGAATCATGGAGGTAGGGTGTCATGCTCAATTGACTAGATTTTTTTTGTTAGGTCCCTATATTACTAGTATAGTCCCTTATTGTTGTTAGTGTAACCCCCTTATTGTTATTACTGTACCCCTGTAACCCCCATATTATTATTATTGTGCCTTTAAATTATTATTGTTAGGTCGGCTAGGATTACATTGTGGCCCACTAGGATTACATTATGGCCCCATGGACTCCTATATATAGAAAGGAGGTTTTGTAAATTGTATCATCCAAGAATTGTTCATTTATGTAATGTATTGGAGGTTTCCCCCTTGAAGTAGCTTATTTATAAGGCGTTTATATCTCTTTTCTTCTATTTTTTGCGATTTAGTTTCCCCAACATTTGGTATGTTAGGCATGAGATTCTAGGGTTTCACTGCTCCAAACAGGTCATTGTGGAATTTTCGCTATAAATTTTTTTCTACGAAGGTTCAGAAGCTGAAATTTTTAATGTGCAAAGCCAAATTCCGGAGGAACATTTTTGCAAAATTTCAGAGCTTGTTTCACAATATGTTCAGAGATATAATCTATGGAATTTAGGTCATTTTGCAGGCTCCTGAATTTAACCTAAACATATCATTGTGGAATTTTCACTATAACTTTTTTTCTACGAAGGTTCAGAAGCTGAAATTTTTAGAGTACGAAGCCAAACTCCTGAGGAACATTGTCACACAATTTCAGATCTTGGTTCCCTGTCTTTTCGGAAGATATGATGTTGTACTCCTTAGGTCTTTAAGGCTTGATTTTCATCTCAAAGAGGTATTTGTGGAAAAATATTCATAGCTCTCTCTCTGAGCATTGGATTGGAATGATATAAAACGTGACTGCAACTACATGGACTTTAGTTTTCTTTCTATCAATTTTAGAGCCAAAGGAGGAAACAGTGACACGTGGCAAGTCATACAAGCTCTCTCTCTTGAACAGGTAGACTATTTGGGTCATTGTGGAGATTAGACATAACACATGAAAAATCCGTCGGTCCGGACACTGTGGCATTTGAGAAGAAAAGAAAACCCAAAGGGCTACTATAAGGCTGAATTTTAGATATTGAATATTTTCAATTACAGAGATAATTCAATTTCAATATCGAGCTCCTCAAAGCAAGTAAAAGGTGTGTATTTTTTTTTCCGAATTGCATAAGTCTTGTTTGAAGAATCAAGTTGAATTGATTCAAAGGGCATATTGTAGAATAGATATCAATATTGGATTCTAAAATGGCCCCTAAAAATAATTCAACACCCATTAAGCCTTTAGAAGGCTCTACTATGACTCATGAAGACGAAGAATGGCAACATGACATATCAAAATTACAAGAGCAAGTGCAACACATTTCGCTCTCGCAAAGAACAACAAAAAATGAAATGGAAGTTTTGAAGAAGGGCGTGGAAACTAAGATGGATGGTTTGAAGAAAGGCGTGGAAGCTAAGATGAATGGTTTGGAAGCTAAGATGGATGGCATAGAAGTGGGCATGGAAGCTAAGATGGATGACATGGAAGCTAAGATCGATGAAAAAATGAAAGACAACATGGAAAACATGAAGAATGATCTAAAAGTAGACATAGAAGGTTTGGAAAAGTTGATACAAGAAATTTTTCCTAATGGTGAAAAGATAGTAGAGGGAACTCATGATGAGAACAAAGTAAATGTTAATCATGATTTCATAAACTCTAATGTTGGAGGGAAGAACCATCATATTCCAAAAATGGATATGAGGAAGTTTGATGGAAAGGATCCTGTAACATGGATACTACAGATGGAGCAATATTTTGATCTCCATAATGTGCAAAACACACAAAAGGTACGCATTGCAACTTTACATTTAGAGCAAAATACATTTGTATGGTATCAATGGCTTTGCTCCCGTAAAAAAATTGTCACTTGGTCAATTTTTACGGAGGAAATGATAGCACATTATGAGGATACAAAGAGCAACACCTTCTTTACCCAATTGATAAATCTCAAACAAAAGGGTTTAGTGGGGCAGCACATTGAGGACTTCCAAGAATTGAATATAAGGGTAACTGATCTTACAGAGGAACACAGGATTGATCTCTTCCTAGGCACTTTAAAGGATAACATCCAACATGAAGTTCGCGTTTTGGAACCTGATTCATTGGAGAAGGCATTCAGGTTGGCAAGAAAAGTTGAATGTAAAATTATGGCGACAAGGAAGCCTGCCACTCAATTCTATAAAGAAGGAAGTGTTGCTACGCCTAGATTTCCACAACCTACAAGGTTGACACCACAAAAATTGGAAGAAAAAAAGAGCAAAAGGGCTTTGCTACAGTTGTGATAGCAAATACACTAAAGGTCATAAGTGTGCTGAGAAGAAATTATTTTACATAGATTGTGAAGAGGAAGAAGAAAATGAACAAGAATCTTCAAAAGAAGAGGGTATACACCACAAACCAACCCTAGAAGAGGAAGAAATGAGTCTGACCATATCGTGTAATGCATTGGCAGGAATTACCACTCCTCAAACTCTCAAGATAGAAGGACATATCAAGAAAAAAAAGGTAATAGTGTTGATTGATTCAGGTAGCACCCATAATTTTATTCATTGTAAGGTAGCCAAGGAATTAAATTGTTTCCTATACCCAGCACCAGAATGCCAAGTGATGGTTGCAAATGGAGGAACTATAAATTGCTCTGGGAAATGCCATAATATAAAACTAACCATGGGGGAATATGTATTGACTATTCCAATGCTTTCCATTCCTATGGGAGGTGCTGATGTTGTACTAGGAGTACAATGGTTACAATCTTTGGGGACGGTAGCTTTTAATTTTCAAGAACTTTTCTTGAAATTTTTTTCAGAAGGAAAGGAATTCGAATTATGGGGTATTGCAGGGAAGCCGGGAAAGCTAATAAGCTCTAATGTCATGACAAAGCTTCTAAAGAAAGAACAACGAGACGTAATTGCACAATTATGCTCACTAGAAGTTCCAACATCAAAATCATCTATTTCTTCAGATCTCCAAAAAGTCTTGGAAAATCATTCCAAGGTGTTTGAAACTCCCAAAGGACTCCCACCTATTCGTGATCATGATCATGCTATTCATTTGATTCGAGGAAGTGTTCCTCCAAACATCAGGCCTTATAGATATCCTTATGTCCAAAAGAGCGAAATTGAACGTATGATTGCAAAAATGTTAGAGGCGGGTATAATTCAACCTAGTCGAAGTTCTTTCTCTGCTCCTGTAGTATTGGTACACAAGAAGGATGGATCATGGCGCATGTGTCCGGATTATAGGGAGCTCAATAAGCTCACCATTAAAGATAAATTTCTCACTCCTGTGATTGATGAATTATTGGATGAATTACATGGAAAATTTTATTTTACCAAGTTGGATCATCATTCAGGATATCATCAAATTAGAATGAAGACTGAAGATATTCCAAAAACATCATTTCGAACTCATGAGGGTCATTATGAATTTTTGGTCATGCCTTTTGGCCTTACCAATGCACCTTCTACATTTTAAGGGTTGATGAATTCCATTTTCAAACCCTTCCCTAGAAAATTTGTGCTAGTATTTTTTGATGATATACTAATCTACAACAGGTCTTGGAAGGATCATGTTGAACATGTTGACAGGGTGCTCAAACTATTGCGGGAGAAACAATTATATGCAAAAACATCCAAATGTTTCTTTGGAGTACAAGAGGTGGAATATCTGGGTCATATTGTATCTCACGAGGGTGTTAAGGTAGACCCTAACAAAATTAAAACCATTAAGGAATGGAAAGTCCCCACAACCATAAAGCAGTTGCGAGGATTTCTCGGGTTAACAGGGTATTATCGCAAGTTTGTTAAGAAATATGGGAGAATAGCAGCACCTCTAACAACATTATTGAAGAAAGATGCATTTTCATGGACTCCTGAAGCAACTAAGGCCTTTGAACATCTTAAAGAGGCAATGTGCCTAGCACCAGTCTTAGCTACGCCAGACTTCACAAAAAACCTTTATTGTGGAATGTGATGCCTCAGGAAATGGAATTGGTGTTGTTTTAATGCAAGAAGGAAGACCCATTGCTTTTGAAAGTCGTCCAATCAAAGGAAAGTATTTACAGAAACCTATTTATGAGAAGGAAATATTAGCAATACTGCATGCACTAAAGAAATGGCGAACTTACCTAATGGGAAGACACTTCAAGGTAAAAACTGATCATGATAGTCTTAAACACTTTTTTGGAACAAAGACTATCTTCAGAAGAGCAGCAAAAATGGGTCACAAAGATGTTGGGTTATGACTTTGAAATAATCTACAAAAAAGGAAAGCTTAATGTTGTTGCAGATGCACTCTCAAGAAAGGATGAAGAGGTGGAAGCATTGCTTTGTTCCATTTCTATTATCCAACCAGATTGGATAACTGAAGCAAGAGATGAATGGAAGAAGGACAAAGATGTATGGATACTCATTCAAAAGTTGCAGCAAGATCCTAGTACATCTGATACATTTAGTTGGAAAAATGATTCCTTATGGTACAAAGATCGCTTATATCTTTGTAAGAATTCCCAACTAAAACTAAAGATTCTTCTGGAATTGCACACTTCTCCTTTAGGAGGACACTCAGGATTTTTAAAAACTTACCACAGGGTGAAGAAAGAATTTTTTTGGGATGGCCTTAAATCTGATATTCAAAAATTTGTGGTGGAATGTTTGGTTTGCCAGCAGAATAAAGTGGAAACAATTAAGACCCCAGGACTTCTACAACCTTTATCCATTCCAAGTCAACGTTGGGAGGAGATTTCAATGGATTTTATCACAGGTTTACCTAAGTCCGAAGGAAAGAGTGTCATCATGGTGGTGGTTGATAGACTTACCAAGTATGCACACTTTTGTGCATTATCTCATCCATTTAAAGCAAGTACAGTTGCTACTACATTTATGGACAGAATTCAAAAGCTACATGGAAGCCCAAGGGTTATTGTGAGCGACAGAGATCCCATTTTTACTGGAAATTTTTGGACAGAGTTATTTTCTTCTTTGGGTACTCAATTAGCTCATAGCTCATCTTATCATCCTCAATCTGATGGTCAAACTGAGATAGTAAATAAATGTTTGGAAGGATATCTTCGTTGTTTTGTATACGATAAACAAACACAATGGGTCAAGTGGTTACCTCTCGCTGAATGGTGGTATAACACTTCCTTCCATACTACAGCAAAAATGACCCCATTTATGGCACTTTATGGATATCATCCACCATCCATCACATCATATTTAAGGGAAAATTCAAAGGTTCAAGTAGTGGAAGATCACATCGAGCATCAGCAAGAAGTTCTCCAACTCTTAAAGGATAACCTGAATTTGGCACAAAATCGAATGAAACAACAGGCAGATCAACATCGCAACGAGAGAAGTTTTGATGTAGGAGATTGGGTATTTTTACGGATACAACCATATAAAAAAATGTCCCTCGAGCAAGCTAAGAAGGATAATAAATTATCGCCAAAGTACTATGGTCCTTACAAGGTGTTGCAAAATATTGGTACTATGGCATACAAATTGGAGCTTCCTGCTTCTTCACGAGTGCATCCAATTTTCCATGTTTCATGCTTAAAGAAGGTTATAGGTGAAAATCTTCCAGTTCAAACAATATTGCCCGAACTTGATGAGGAAGGAAAAATCATATTGGAACCTGAAGCAGTCACGGAAACAAGAACTCGACAGCTACGAAATTGATCAATTTTAGAGTATCTCATCAAGTGGAAGAACTTACCCACTGAAGATTCTACATGGGAGGATGAGAATTTTATACAGAAGCACCCAGAGCTACTCAAGCGTTGAGGACATCACTTTTTTGAAGGAGAGGGGCATGTTAGGTCCCTATATTACTAGTATAGTCCCTTATTGTTGTTAGTGTAACCCCCTTATTGTTATTATTGTACCCCTGTAACCCCCATATTGTTATTATTGTGCCCTTAAATTACTATTGTTAGGTCGGCTAGGATTACATTGTGGCCCCACTAGGATTACATTGTGGCCCCATGGACTCCTATATATAGAAAGGAGGTTTTGTAATTTGTATCATCCAAGAATTGTTCATTCATGTAATGTATTGGAGGTTGCCCCCTCGAAGTGGCTTATTTCTAAGGTATTGATATCTCTTTTCTTCTATTTTTGGAGATGGTTTCACAACATTTTGCCACTAAATTCAGTAGAGATAAGGCCATCATAGCAAGCATTGAATTCACGTTATCAACAAATTTCATCACTCAGCAACATGTATTCCAAATGAAGGAGAAGTATGGTTCAAAGGCATGGAATTGGATATTTAAAACTACCCAATGTTGCTAAAACCTCATTGCAGAGATGAACTTGAGCATGTTTTTCATTTTCGCCATTTACTTGATAAGTATGCCCCATTAATGAAGCTAATCATGAAATATTTTACATTTGAAGGGATATTTTCAAGACTGTACCAATATCATGTCAGGTTAATAATGCACTTCGCAGCCACCAAATCACTTAATTTGTCTATTTATTTATTCAGGAGTTTGGTCAAAATGGAGGAAAAGGTACAAAGCAAAGGTAAAAATCATCATCCTATTTTGTTCCACCATGGTTTGGTCAAGCTGGTTGTTTTTCACCAACTCTCAGCAAATAATATGACATGGGAAGCTTTCATGGAGAAAGTATCATCAATGCCTGTTACTAGTCCACCTATTGTTCACAGCATGTGATCAACATCAACACAGCCAAAGGAGGTTGGATTTTCAAGAAGGAAAGTTGAGGTTTCAAAAGCACCTAGGATTGAGATCACTGAAACCTATGAGAAGGGTAAGAGGATGGTTTTTACTCCTAATACCATCAAAGGTGTACTTTCACCTGAAGCTACATCTGAGCAAAAACAAATAGTAGAGCAACCACCTAGTCATGATAGTGAGTCACCATTGCAACAACATGATGAGAAAACACCCCTAAAGGGTTACATGGCAGTGCATGTGGAGGGAAAGTCAGCTGAGGAAATTATAAAGGAAAACAATGTACAGATAGTAGAGTTGAGAGACATTTTCTCAATGGAAAATTTTTAGATCAATTTCTTACATCAAGAGAATCTGCAGTTAAAAGTGAAACAAATCCTCCAAGACAAGCCAAAGGCGCATATTGAGGCATAAAAAAGTAAAGGCAAAGAATTGGTAAATGATGATCAGTTGGAGGATACAAAAGTTTAAACAAAAGCAAGGAGACCAAGGACAAGAGGTATCAAGAAGGTGCTTAAGAAAGAACAAGAATCAACTCCTACATCAGGTTGGCAAACTTTTGATGAATTAATTGTTGCTGAAATCAATCAAGATAGAGAGTATTAGATTGACTGGGTGAATGGAAATCATGAGAAGCTTTTGAAGAAAGCCAAAAAGAACAATGACCTCCAGAGCCATATGGCAAATCATTATTTCACCAGAAACAAAATAACCCAAATCAGGCTGAAGCAATTGAAGAAAAATCTCAAGGAAGCCCATCTGAAGCTCAAGGAGAAGGGTAACTTAGACCTACTTGCTAAGGAATCCTTCGCTATTTAGCCTATCATCCACAGGTGTCATGAAACAAATTTTGAGAGATTTTGAGCATTTTAAGCATTTTTGGTGATTTTTTGGAAATTATGGCAATTTGGTTTCCACAGAGGCGTCATGTAGTGGAGTGACACTTTCTCTCAGGTCACTCAAATGAAGAATGGCTTATGTTGTTGGATGCATTTTCACTTGTGAAGGTAGGTTCTCTGGAGAGGCGCGACACTTCTGCTGGAGAGGTGCGACGTTTTTGAAAATGGCGCTACGTTTCTTCATTGGATTCCCTTTGGACTATTTTAAAGCCAAGAAAACTTTAGAATTTGAAGCTAATTTGTCCCATGAGTTGTCATTTGAGTAATTGAGTTTTTTTTTTTCCTCTTATGATGAGGAAACATGTAACTAAATGAAGGATACACACACTCCTAGTCTTTAGCTGAATTTTAGGGAATAGTTTCTAACTTCCCTAGATTCTAGGAAGTGACTCATTTGATGTAATTATGATGCTTTTTGGATAGGATTTCAACCCTGTGAGGTTTCATGACTCTTATTTCCTATATGTAGTCCAACTCAATCTATTTGAAGGGTTGGATAGTTGTTATTTGCAGTGGAGGTGTTGTACAAGATTTTGTTTTTAATGAAATCAAAGACATTTTTGCAAACACAGTGTTGAGACTCCAGTGGTATGCCTTTGAGCATTTGTTTTTATCTGTAATATTATCAAGTTGAATGTTATGTTATCCTTCATTCACATATATGCTTTTTTATGTTAATATTATCAGTGTATATACATAAATCATGTTTTCTATTCTATGTTTTAATAAGATTTACATGAACATGTCTCTGCTCTTCTGATGAATGAATTTAGTTTAATGCTCATTCTGACTCTCTCTCTATTCACTCTATACACAAATGAAAAATTAAACATGATTTAATCTTACCTAGCTAGCCTCATCCTATCCTCTGCAATCTAAATTTTGAAATCTGACCTAAACCCTAGACCTAGTTCTCTAACTCTCATTCCTATCCAACAAAACTTCAAACAAACAAAAACCCTAATCTATTGAGCATCATAACTAGCCTAAGATAATTACATATTTAGTCATCTCATTGGCTGTCAAAGTGACATTGAGAGAGCCCTCTCTGGTTTTGGTAGGGCTAGGTACTATACTTAAAGGTTGGTTTGATGTAATATTCCTTTTTTTGGTGTTACCTATGACAGGGTTAGGATGGACTTCCAGAGATAGGAGCAAACATGTCACAAGTACATGTTGGTGTCATCAGCGGGCCCAAGGGTTTTTTGGAGGGGTTTTGAGGGGTTTCAATGAGGACCGGTGGCATTCACTTGATATATTCCATCATCCGCACCGTTTTCCTTTCGTTCCGGTGCATTCCGACAACTTTCAGAAAATTGAGTTATTTTTGTGCTTAGCTTAATTAATTACACTCAAGGTGGCATTCCGGGGGGAATACGTGATAGAAAACCTTAGTGTAATATCTTGTTAGAACCAGGATGAGAATACTTATATGATGGGGTGGTTGGACATGAGCTTCAGTGACATGAGGAGACATGGTAGCCGATTTACTCTTTCCGGCATTAAAAAGAAATATTTTAATTGGAAAATAAGAGAGGAAAGTGCTCCATGATTAAAATAATAATAAAATAAGGCTCTAGAAGGATCCATGAGATATATAAAACAAAATGAGGAGGTCATTGAGGGATATCTTGGATTTTATATATTTTCTTGTATGAGAGGTTGAGAACTCGGTTCTCTACTCCACCGGTAGCCCCAAGACGGAAACTCTCGGGTGTATTATCGAGTGTTGGAGGAAAATCCAACTCTATTTGAGGAGACTTCATTGAAGAGTTTCATAGAGCTTCAAGAATATTAGAGTGAGGATTATTTAGATATTAAATTGGTGCTTCATTGATTTTCAGTTGATTTGGTGGCAGCTGTTGCTGGAGGGAGAGTGTAACAGTTCAGTTTTGGAGGTCAGCGTAGTGCAGCAAATCCTTGAGGCCAAATTATATCTCAACTATATAAACTATTTGTCTTTCCCACATGTAAACCACAATTTATGTTATAATAAAGCTGAGATTATTTACTGCATCATTGTGTTATGGAATTGCGTAAACTTTATCTGTTTAATTTTACATGGCAATCTTCTGTTAGATGGATGATAATTTTATGGGAAATTTGGAGTTAAGTGAATTTCTACAAATTTATTTAAAATATCTCGTTTGGGATATTACAGTGGTATCAGAGCTGGTAACCTTTCCAACCTGAGGGTTTACTTTTCAAATTACCGAAAAATCCAAATTCAAGGGTTTCACTGCAGCTCAATTTTAGAGGAAGATCGATGGTTTATTATTTTGAGGCATTATTAGAGGACACAGTTGGGTTCTTGTGTTTGCTGTTAGTTGCAAGGTTCATTATCTTACGAGAGCTATAGGAGAACCTAGGTTAATTATATTTTCAACTATAGGTGAACCTCCAGGGCTGAGATTGACATTTTATTTCTCGAGCAGCATGGCAGTCTCTGGGCCATCGCACAGGAGGAGAGTTGAGCCTCGTTGTGGAGGAAGGTCTCAACCATTTGTTGTTTGTTGAGGGAGATAGAGGAAGTGCTAGAGGGACCATTTGTTGCACATTTGGAGGGCTGTTTAGTATTTCACTGATCATTTTGTAGACAGCGTATCCAACAACTATTGGGAGAGCGTAGGGCTTATTGGGGTCAATTTTGGAGGATCGTGATTTGGCCAAACCATTTCTGGGTTTTGGTTGGATTGGATTGAGGAGTCCGACAGTAATTTTTGAGAATTTTATAAGCACTAGATGTGGGTGTTTTTTCCAATCCATTGCAGCATCTAGTGCAATTATTGCTAGAGAGCATTTTTTGCTCGGCCAAATTTATATTGCTGGGAAAAATTTGTATTGCAGGGAAAAAAATATTCTTCAGTGGGGAGTTTATCTTGATGGGCCAAAATCAATTGTTGGACTAAGTTTATTCGTTATATCCAAATTTATTTGCGTGAGCCTAGTTCATTTTCCAAAGCTAGATTTATCTATTGGGTCTGAGTTTATTTGTGGGGCCAAGTTTACCTATCATAACTCAGTTTATTTTTCGAAGTTTTTGCAGGAGATTTATCTCATTGGAGTCGGTGATTTTGAAGTGATTTTGTTGAAGTGAAGTGTAGGAGCATTGTGGTACAAATTTATCTTATTTGGAGCAGTGTGCATAGTTGGGCATAGTAGGAAACTTGCACTAAATTGGGGCTTTATGTATCTTCTAGAATCTACCCAAGATTTTTCTGGGTTTTGTGAAAGGAGTTTGTGGTTAAAATTTCAGAATTTACTGGGTGATATTCGGGTATCAAATCATCATTCCTATAGTAGGGAAAATCATTGGTTTAACAGATTTTTCACGCTATTTGAAAATTTTGGGTCAATCAGAATTAGCCCAAAAAATTTATAGGTTTTGTCGGCCATGGGTCAAAGAGTTGGCTCCTAATTTTGCAGAATTTTCGAGGGATTTTGGGTGCTCCAAACGTACAAAATTATTTTGCAGCTAGTGGGGAAGGAGTAAGCTGAAATTTTGGGTCCCGGGTGATCAGTAGAAATTTCTAAGATAATTTCTGGGTTTGTGGTGGGGAACCCAAGATTAATTTGGAAGAATTTTTAGAGCACTTTTGGAGGCTCAAATAAGGGTTACTTCCAACCAGCAATTGCAAAATTTCAAGAGTCAGCGTAGAGCTTAAGGAGAGATAATTTCCTTGCATCTGGGGTGTTATCACTCCGCTAGATTTCCAAAGCTGAAGAAAAAATCTCAACAGAGGTAACCACAGACCAATATTTTGGCTTGGTATCTAGCCCTACCAAACCAGAGAGGGCTCTCTCCACAAGGTCACAACCAAGAGGGATGGATAAATTTAGGGTTTTAGGTTAGGTATGAAATGCAGAAAGGTTTGATTTGTTTTTTATTGGGTTTCTAGATGAGAATATTAGGTCAAATAGACTAGGTCAGGGCAAATAGGATTAGGGTTACATTCCATTCAATGGGGAAAGGTAGGTAACAAGGCTAGAATATTAGGGTTCTTGGGATGGAATGATTGAGACAGGTGAGGAGCTAGGAAAATCATAAAAGATGAATTATTCCTAAGCTGAAAGAAATATGAATATACTATGGACACTTTCCCAAAATAGAGCATGTGAGATGAATTTTGTTTCTCAACTTGAAAGTGATATATGAAGACAATACATTCAAACATAATGAGACATAAGAAGAAACAATGCTAGACAACTATATCACAGGTGTTACACAGTATTTTTTCATCGTCCCTGCAATCTCCATCCCGAATATTAGAGGACCATTTCAGTGATCCCTTTGTATTGTCATAAATTTCTATAAATGTCATTGCATCCATTGGCATGTCAAGAACATAAACTCTGTTGATAATTCCTCAAGAAGACCTTCAAAAACATATGATTTTGGGTTGGCGCTGGTAGGCAGTTATGGCCTCGTGCCCATGAAGAAATTAACACTGAGCCTCACGCCCATTGGCACTCTGTCTCAGAAGGGTACCCACACCGATTTGCTTTTGGAATTTTTAAAAAAATAGAAACGAATCTTCTATGCTTAACAGCTTTGTGAGCGGAGTCATCATGGTTTGTTCGACTGAAACAAGCTGAGTTTCTCCCTTTGGCCTATTAGTTCCTACAAATGTGCAGCTCCCCAAAGAGATAGACCTCTCCTCCACCTTATGTGGAATCCCAAACCTCCTCCTCCTCTCTTATAAATCCTTCTTCCTCACATTGATTCAACTAGTTGAATAGTCATTAGTTATAGATGGTGTGTTGGAGAAAGCAGAGAAGAATCCATTATTGAGAGAGAGTTTAAGCCCATTTCCTCATTGAGTTGAATGACGAACAGATGCTTGAGACGTGCTCGACTAAACTCGTTGAAGGAGATCTGCAACATCAAGACATAAGGTTGTAAAATTCTTTTTCATATATTAATAATATATGACTGGTTTATGGTTCCAACTTTGTTTCCATTTATATGCAAAGTGTTTAACTCTCCTTAACTAGTTTAATAGTTGTATATGAATGTATATGCTTGTATGCTGTCATCGTTTGTTTGATCTTTGTGCAGGTGCATGAAAAACGTCACTAATGGAGCGCAAGGCGTAAAGACAAATATCGATGGATCGTTGTTGCATACTACGACAAAAGCATTGGATCGAGGTACGATATCTATTCCAGTCCATATTTCATTCACAAACTAGGAATTTAGGAATTCAACATGTTCCCTTGTTTCTAGACCCACCCTAGGGCTAGAGGGATCGCCTCTGTCCGTAAAGGGGATTTTCCTGCTCAAAAAAAGGTATCCCAAAGAAATAGCTGCAACACTTTTATTAAGCTCCTGCCAAAATGATTACAATAGGGTCTCTGATCAATATGCCAACATCCAACTGATTCCAACCTATGAAATGACTGAAAAAATAGATGATATAGACCTCAAAATAACTCCTCCTAGCCTCAAGGGTCGAATCCATGAGAGGAGGAGCAGTTCCATAAAAAACTGAGTTGAAAGATGAAGTGTAGGGAGGTTCAAGTGACTCATCCCTAACTTTTGTGAACTAATTCATTACACCTCATTGAGTTAATTTAACTAATGTATTTACCTTTGGTAACAATAAAAATACCATAATTACATTTACATCATTGATTTACAGAGGTAAAAACATGATTCCCCAAGATAAAATTCAATTTACAAAAGAACTAAAAAAATATCAGAAAACTGTCAAACGCACCATCCCTTTGTCAAACGTGCCATCCATGTTGTAGCCTGATTTTGAGTGCCTTCCCGGTGTCCAAATTGGGCTCAGGATAGCTTGTTGGAAAGCCTATCCTGTCTACTTTCCAAATATACCTTTATTTTTATGAATGGATTTTATTTGACTTATCAAAACCTGATTCTCCCAAGACTGCTAAATGCACAGCGCACATGCAAAAAATGGGCAGAACATTGTTTTTTTGAGTATTTTTTTCACCTTTTCAACTGCTTGTTATCCAAAACAAGGCTTGGAAAGTGGTTTTCCTACATGTATTCATCATTATGAATCTTCTGGTGGTCTTCTTTTGGCCAAAAAGTGCATAAAAAAAGAGCGTATTTCCTAGGGCGCTGCACGTTTGACAGCCTAGCTGTCAGAAGGCTGTTCAAGGTTTGCAAACAAATAAAAAAAAATTCAAAAATTTACCCAAAAATCCTCCAAATTTAATAATTTGATGTTGATGATGTGGCTAGGCATGAAGTGAGGCTTCTACCAATATTCCAAGCCTCCTTTCCTCTTCTTGCATGGTCAAAGCCTCAATTTTTGCATTAGCTCTTTTGAGCTTGGCCTTTGCAATTTTGTCTCTTTCGACATAGTGCTTGAAATTCTTCCTCAGTATGTCATTATCTTTCTTTTCCTTCTCCAAAATATTCTCTAGGTATTGGTTAGCTCTATCAAGCCATGGCTTTTGGTTCTCATTGACTACCACTGCAAGTTGTTCATTCAGAGTGAGCTAGTGCTAGAGCTCTTTTCAATCATTGGTTTCCTTTCTAGTGCTAGAGCTATTTTCAATCCTCTAGTCCTAGGATTTTTCCTTGGCACTTATTCTACTACCCCATCTGTCACACCATATGTTTCAAGTGTCTCTTCGAGAAAAAATTTGGATTTTTCTGCCTCTCTTTAAGCTTTGATGAATTTGACCTCATCAATGACATGTTTTGTTTTTCAGCTGCTAGTTCTCCTGCTCAAGAAATTCAATGAAAAATGTAGACTTGTCAAGATTATTTTTAAGCTCTCTAATATTTGCTTCTTTCTCCTTGATGATTATTCTATTGATCTCATCATCATAATCATTATCATCTAGGTCAACAAGATCAAAATCTCGTTCTGTCTCATGGAGGTCCTCCTCCTCATGTTTGACCTCTGCCTGAATCTTTGCCTCTATCATATTTTGCTTCCCTTTGTCTACCTGCTTTGTTTATGTATAAGGCAAGGCCCCTCCCACAATCTGTGGGGAAAACACTTGCGTGTGACCTCTCTGGTATGTTTTTTCCAATAACTCTATCTTAGCCTACTTAGTCTTTTGAGGCTCACTGATTTCGGTTCTGTTAGGTGATCCAGTCTCAAGGTGGGATGGAGATGAGGGTGGTGAAATAGATGAAGGAGACTGATTTGATGATGAGATGGAGGAATGTATGAGGAAGGATGAGATGATGGAGGTACATCTTGGGCATGTTGAATAGGTGGAGTAGTGAATATGTCACCAGCTATGAATGAAATCCATGGAATGTTCAATTGTTTGAGGTGACGGAGGACTATGATTTTGATGAGGGAGCAATGAAAAATAATTTGCATTTGGTGGTCATAATATATCTTTTGGGCATTAAATGCCATCTTTTCAATGCTCCAGAGGAGAAAATAAGGTATGTTAAGCATATTGACCCTTGTGAAGTGCATAAGTAGCCAGATGTGATAGGTATACAGTCTAGAGAACCTACCTTCACAAGAAAAGTATTTCATGATGATTTTCATCATGCGGGCATATCTCTCCAGGAGGTAAGAGAAAGGGAAAATCCTCTTTATTTCATTCTTGTATCTAGGTTTAATGTATGGCTCATAGTATTACTCCTCCAAGTCTGTTTTCTTGAACCATTTTCCCCCAACATTCAGGATTCCAGTGGCATCTGATATGATGGCAGTGGAAAAAGTGAAAGTGACACCAGCAAGGGTTACCTAGTTGTCATGGAGATTGGAGATGAATAGTCTGGTCAACATAGGATGATGTTGGGCCCTTTGTACTTTCACACAGAATTCAAAACAACCTACATGCTTAAAACATGTCACAGTTATGGGAGATGCGATGAGTTCCCTAGTATTTTTTGGCTCAAGTCTAAGGATTCTCCCTCCTCTACTTGACTTCTTCTCCTTTATTTCTTCTCCCTCACTGTAGTTTATGTTCTATTTTTCTTCCATAGGTGTCTTAGTATGAAACCCTATGGAGATGTATGATAGTGGAATGTACGTAAAGGGAGTGAGGATTAGTGTGAGGAAATTTAGGGAGATGGAGGAAGGAATTTTTGATTTGAGGGAGGTGACAGGGAGTAGGAATGATGAGGGAAATGGAATAGGGAATTTAATTACAGTTTAGGGATTTTGGTAGCCTAGGCAAGTGAGTAGCCTAGGGTTTAGGGTTTGGGGATGAAAGGTTTTAGGGAAAGGGGATTATGTGATATAGGGAGTAAGGATAGGGTAATTGTGATGTGGGAAGGGAATGAAAGTGCTAGGGAGTGAAATTTGATATGGAATTGGGATTGAAGGAATGATACTAGGGGTTCAAACTTAAAAATAGACACCAAATTTTCAAACAAGCTCAAACACCAAAAAATTGACTTGATGAGGAGAGGAATGGTGCTAATGGTAACTTACTTGATTTTTGGAGGCCATGGAGTGTTTTTGCTGAAGATTTGAAGGTGATAGCATAGGTTTTGGAGTTTTTTGTAGAAAATAGGCAAACACATAGCACAAAGAGGAAACATGAATTGCACTAAACAAATGCGCAACACACTTAACAAACACACATCGTATAGAGGAAATGCGCAACACAACCTTT
This sequence comes from Pinus albicaulis, assembly GCA_034641835.2. Taxonomy (NCBI): domain Eukaryota; kingdom Viridiplantae; phylum Streptophyta; class Pinopsida; order Pinales; family Pinaceae; genus Pinus; species Pinus albicaulis. The sequence continues at coordinate 125,441,436 of CM076576.1, forward strand.
GTTTTGTAAAATTTTTCCCTCAAACTTGAAAATTATGATTTTGCTGAGGTTGCTCAAGGATGGAGGAGACAAATGAAGTTTTTTTTTTTTTTTTTATGTCATGAGGGTTTATATACTTGAGTGAATTTGATTTTAATATTTTGAAACCCACTTTTCTAATGTTTCAAATTTCATTTTTAAACTTTGTAGAATACCCTTACACTTGTGAACTTTTTCTTTGAAATTTGATCAGTAGATGAATTGAGAACTCTTGTACTTTAACATGTGCTTTTTTGGCATGTGGAACTGAGTTGGTAACTTGGGAAGTAGGTACTTATTACATATAATGAACATAATATTACATAAATGGAAAATAAAAATTACCTCTCTTTTTTTGGAATAAAATTACATTTTAGAATGAAACTTACACTTGAAAGCATAATTACAACTTTGAAAACTATCTTTACATGCTTGAAAATCCTCTTTAAATGGTAAAGGGATATTATTTGGATCACTCTCATTACTTTTCTGACCTTATGCAATGAAACGGTGTTTTATTTAGACCTTGGAAAATGAAAACCTAGAGACCTAATGAAAATTTTGAGTGACAAGACTTCATGGTGACTTGACTGACATAATGAGATGATGAAATGGATTTTCGCGACAGAATTATGCTCATAAAGACATGAAGGTGGGCCAACAAGTATAAATTTTTGAGGAGGAGTGATGTTTTTTTACTAGGACTACCATCAGTGAGTAAAATTTTTGAATGAAGACCTAGGTGGAATGACAAATTTCTGAGTGAGATTCCTAAAGTGATATGAAAAGAGTATTTTTGATCACTGAGGGTAGTATGCAAATAATGACACTAACATTGGCCTTATTGGGGATGATAGCTCTGAAAGAGGTGTCAAGAACCACAGAACTCTGGATTTTGCAGATTAATGCCTCTTCCATCGGTCCAATACGATCAAAACTCAAACAATAACATGACTGAAAAATAATAACTTGGAAAAATAGAATAACTCAATGCAAACTCAAGTGACTGAAAATTGACTCAATGTTGAATTACTTGAATGAAAACTAAAGTTTTTGAAAATGGCAGAAAATCAGTGAAGCTCCATGGCCTTCACTTCAGGCTCCGAACTCCATAGATTCTCTACTTCACACTTGCAAAAATTTGATATTTACAATGAAAATGAAAAACTGATCGAGAAATTTGTTTCAGAAAAGATAGTGTTTCAGGAGAATACCATTAACTGGTCCTCCTAAACACTCATGTCCATTCATCTCTTCAAGAAAATAAGCATTATGTCCTCGAAAAGCTGAAATCTGATATGGCCCTTTCCATAAATTCTCAAATTTACCATGCTTACCCTTCTCTTCATTTCTGGCATCCCAACGAAGTACGACATCTCCTATCTTGAAATTTTCTTCCTTAGTTTTCCGATAATGAATATTCTTTATCCTGTCATGAAGTTTTTAATTATTCTGAAATACTTCACCCCTTGTTTGCTGAAGGTGTATCGTTGATTAATATGGTGTTGTATGTCATTTTCCTCAGTCCCCGATTCTTGCAGCAATTTCATTACCAGGACTGCTAATGATGAAGGAAACATAGTATCGACACCATATACAACTTGAAAAGAAGACATACAATAGAATTCTTATTACTCACCCGATCTTCCCACAATGCATTAATCAACTTCTTATGCCAATTCTTTTTATTCTCCTCTAACATCTTCTTAATGATACTAATCAAGGAATTATTAGAGGACTTCGCCAATCCATTACCTTGAGGGTAGTAAGCTATAGAGTGTCCCAAATTAATGTTATATCTTTAACATAACTCTCTCATCTTCTTAGACTTGAATGCTTCCGCGTTATCTGTGATAATCTTAGTAGGACAACCGAAAAAGGACAAAATATTAGTTTCTAAAAACTGAATGATGACATAATCGGGTGCTTTCCTGGTTGGGATCACTTCATTCCACTTTGTAAGGTAATCCGTGGCTGTATATATCCACTTATGTTGTGCGGATGATGCTGGGTGAATCTTGCCTATGAAATCTAGGCCCCACTGTTGAAATGGTGCATGGACTGAAATAGGTTGAAGAGGTAACAAGAGAAGCTTTCTCTTACCTTGAAAAACTTGACATTCATGGCAGCTCATTACTGCTTTGTAAACATCTGCAAAAAGTGTCAGCCAATAATATCCCACTCTCAATATTTTATTGGCCGTGGTCTTATAATATATGTGCTCCCACAATATCCTTTGTGGAAGTCATTCATCACTTCCTTTGATTCTTCTTCAACCAAACAGTTTAGCAACACACCTTCGGGATCTTTCCAGTAAAGTGCATTGTCCAGTATGCAATACTTTGAATCTTTGAGTTTCAAAGACCTGCCTTGACTCTTAGTCATGCCTAAATCAGAATTTAGGTGTTTCAAAACATAACAATATCAGAATATCATGGAGATGACAAAAATATATCGGATACCTGAATGAGATTCAATTCTTCTTCATTTTCAGACAAAGCTGAAATCAAGTTGATGTCAAGAGCATGAAGATTTGAATCAACCATGAGCTTGGCTAAGCCCTGACCTTTGATCAACTTGGTGGGTGTTGGGTGTGGAGCCTGATTATCTTGTTTACTTTGTATCACAACATTGGACCCCTGTACCTTAAAAGGGGCGGAAATGCCGCCCGTAATTAATCGCTGCCGTGGGGGGTCCAGGGGGGGCGGCAGTGCTTTTCGGAGCCCCCCCCTGGCGGGGGTTTTCAGGGGCAGCGCCCCTGAAGCTAAAAATAGATGTAAAATTTCCTTGTAAAAGTATAGTAATTTCTAGTCAATCTGGGCCGTTCATAGGCGGATGATCTGACGGTAGAAGTTATGTTTAGATTAGGGTTTTTTGCCCTAGAAGGCAACCCCTCTCTTTTATGAGGGTATTGTGTTGCAGCTGTGTTTTATGTGTGTATTCTCGGAGCGAGAAACAGAGAGGGATACTGTGAGAAAGAACAGAGGATATTATAGCGGATCTACTGTAGGTTTTGTCTTTTCATTTTGCTGGATAATAGAAAGGAAGGACTGGCTGTTCGGGGTGGACGTAGCCCAAACTGGGTGAACCACGTATATCTGTGTCTCTCTGGTTTTATGTGTTTTTGTGTCCTTGTATTTTCCACATATTTTATGTGTTGCATTGCTCCATAATATATAATTTTCTAACAACTGGTATCAAAGCCGAAGGTATATTGGGCTGATAAACTCGCAGGAAAGAAAGGTTCCTGGTTCGAGTGGGAGAAATGGTGGACGATGGTAAGTTTAGGGTCGAGAAATTTAATGGCCAAAACTTTCTGCTGTGGAAGATGAAGATGAAGATTATCTGTATCAGAAATATCTATACCTACCATTGAGCGGAAAAACAAAGAAGCCGACGGCCATGACAGACGCGGAATGGAACATTCTCAATAGAAAGGCACTCGGAACAGTATGGTTGTGTCTTGCGGTGTCAGTCGCCTTCAATATTTCGAAGGAAACAACAACAGAGGGTTTGATGCAAATGTTGGTGAAACTATATGAAAAACCATTGGCCTCAAACAAGGTATTTCTTATGAAACGACTATTTAATATGAAGATGTCGGAAGGTGGATCTGTTGCAGACCATTTAAATGAATTTAATACAGTTACCAGTCAGTTAAGTTCTGTAGGGGTAAACTTTGATGATGAAGTTAGAGCTCTGTTATTCTTGTGCTCATTGCCAAAGAGTTGGAATGGTTTGGTAATGGCCATTAGTAACTCTGTCTCTGGATCTAGTACTTTAAAGTTTGATGATGTTGTTGGTGCTATCCTTAGCGAGGAAATGCGACGGAAAAGCTTCGGTGAGACATCAGGTAATGCTTTGAGTGCAGAGTCTAGGGGAAGAAGAATGGAAAGAGGAAAGAGCTCGGGATATCACAGTAAATCAAGGAAAGGCAGATCCAAGTCCAGATCAGGAATAGTGTGCTGGAATTGCGGAAAGAAAGGACACCTAAAGAAAGACTGTAGATCTCGGAAGGGAAAAGAAGGAGACACACAACAAGAAAACAATCATGAAGCAAATGTGACAGGTGATTTGTTACAAGATGCTTTGATTCTTTCTTTCGAAAATGTTACTAATTCTTGGGTTGTAGATTTAGGGGCTTCATTCCATGCCACACCTGATAAGAAATATTTTCATGACTATGTTCAAGGAGATTTTGGACAAGTTCGTTTGGGTGATGATAAACCCTGTAAAATTGTTGGAATGGGTAAAGTTCTTGTAAAACAACATAATGGAAACCAATGGCTACTAAAGGAGGTAAGGCATGTTCCAGATTTGAAGAAAAATCTAATTTCAACAGGGCAGTTAGGCGGTGAAGGTTGTGTGACAACTTTCACAGCTAAAACTTGGAAGGTCACCAAAGGAGCCCTGGTAATAGCAAAAGGCGAAAAGGTTGGTACATTGTATTTATGCAATGGTATTTCTAACTCTGTTAATGCTTTAAATTCCAAAGGAGCAGATGCAGCATTATGGCATCATAGGCTCGGACATATGAGTGAGAAGGGAATGAAGATTCTTCACTCAAGAAATTTGTTGCCAGGTTTGAAGAATGTTGATTTGGATTTCTATGAAAATTGCATTTATGGAAAACAAAAGAGAGTCAGATTTCTCAGAGTTGGGAAAGAAAAGAAGAGAGAAAAATTGGAGCTTGTGCATACAGATGTATGGGGACCTGCTCAGGTATCATCTCTCAGTGGCTCTCGTTATTATGTTACTTTTATTGATGATGAAACTAGAAAAACATGGATTTATTGTATTCAGAATAAATCTGATGTATTTGATACTTTCAAGAAATGGAAAGCTTTGGTTGAGATTGAGACAGGAAAGAAGTTGAAGTGTCTCAGATCGGACAATGGAGGTGAGTATTGCAGCAAAGAGTTTGATAGGTACTGTTCAGAGCATGGAATTCGTAGAGAGAAGACAGTTCCAAGAACACCACAAGAAAATGGTGTGTCAGAAAGGATGAACAGAACAATCATGGAGCGTGCAAGGTGCATGAGATTTCATGCAGGATTGCCTTTACAATTTTGGGCAGATGCTGTAGATACTGCTGTTTATCTAATAAACAGAGGGCCTTCAAGTTCCTTGGATGGTGGTATTCCAGAGGAAGCATGGACAGGTAAAAAGGTAAACTACTCTTTTTTAAAGCCTTTTGGTTGTGAGGCCTTTGTCCATATTAATAAAGAAAACGGAACAAAGCTTGAGGCAAAATCAAAGAAATGTACCTTTATTGGATATGGTGCTAATGATTTTGGTTATCGCTTATATGATTATGAAAATCACAAAATCATTAGGAGTAGAGACGTAATATTCAATGAAAAGGTCTTGTATAAGAATCAACTACAGGAAAAGAAACAGGAAAAAGAAAGCAAGGAATACACGGTTCTTGATGAGATAACTGAAAAAGTAAAGGTGCTTGAAAATAATAATAATCAACAACCACAGCAGCAGCAACCACCACAACAGCAACAGGCACCTCAAACACCTGAAAGTGGTGTTAGAAGATCTACCAGGATAAGTAGACCCCCTGAACAATACTCTCCTTCATTATATTATTTATTGCTGACTGATTCTGGTGAACTTGAATGTTATGAAGAAGCAATGCAGGTTGAAAGTAGGAAGAAGTGGGAGCTAGCCATGGAAGAAGAGATGGACTCCTTAATGCATAATCAGACTTGGGACTTAGTCAAGTTGCCTATAGGTAAAACTACATTGCAGAATAAATGGGTTTACAGGCTGAAGGAAGAAGATGGAGGAAAACAAAGGTACAAAGCTAGACTTGTGGTGAAGGGGTTTGCACAGAATAAAGGTATTGATTTTGATGAAATATTTTCTCCTGTTGTTAAAATGAATTCAATCAGAACTATTTTAAGTCTTGTAGTAGCGGAAGATTTACATCTTGAACAGTTAGATGTAAATACAACATTTCTCCATGGAGATTTGGAGGAAGAGATATACATGCAGCAACCAGAAGGATATGAGGTAAAAGGGAAAGAAAAATTGGTGTGCAGGTTAAAGAAGAGATTGTATGGTTTAAAACAGGCTCCAAGGCAGTGGTATCTAAAATTGGACAAGTTTATGTCTGAACAAGGTTATACTAGATGTCACTTTGATCATTGTGTTTATCTAAAAAGGCAAAATGATGGCAGCTATACTATATTGTTATTGTATGTAGATGACATGCTTGTTGCAAGATCTAACATGCAGGAAATAAATGTGCTCAAAAGAAAATTTCCAAATTCATTTGCAATGAAGGATTTGGGAGCTGCAAAACAAATCCTTGGTATGAGGATAACTAGAGGCAGGAAAAATCATAAATTAACACTGTCTCAGAATGAGTACATAGAAAAGGTGTTGAAAAGATTTAATATGCATAATGCAAAACTATTTAGTACACCTTTTGCTAGCCATTTCAAACTTAGTAAGGAGATGTGCCCAAAGACCCAAGAAGACATGGATTATATGTCTAAAGTTCCATATGCATCAGCAGTTGGAAGCTTAATGTATGCAATGGTCTGCACAAGGCCTGATATTGCACATGCAGTGGGAGTTGTAAGAAGGTACATGCATAATCCAGGAAAAGAACATTGGATGGCAGTAAAATGGATTCTCAGATATTTGAGAGGTACCACAAATCAAGCATTATGATTTGATGGTTCAAACATTGCTCTACAGGGATATGTTGATGCAGATATGGTAGGTGATAGAGATAAAAGGAGGAGCACTACAGGATATGTATTTACTGTAGGTGGAACAACTGTCAGTTGGGTTTCAAAAATCCAAAGTGTTGTTGCACTTTCAACAACAGAAGTGGAGTATGTTGCTGCTACGGAGGCTAGTAAAGAAATGATTTGGTTACAAAGGTTTATGGATGAATTGGGTAAGAAGCATGATATGGGCACACTATACAGTGATATCCAAAGTGCTATTCATCTTGCAAAGAACTCAGCATTTCATTCCAGGACTAAACACATACATCTCAAGTACCATTTCATACGGTCAGTATTGGAAGATGGAGAGTTGAAGCTGGAAAAGATACACACTAGCCAGAATCCTGCAGATATGCTAACAAAGTTGTAACCAGGGAGAAACTGAGAACATGCTCAGTTTCAAATTAGTCTTCAAGGATGACGATGAAGATGAGAAACAGCTAGGTCCAAAGAGGAGTCATTGTCCAGCAAATAAAGCAGCGGTAGAGTTGCTACAATCAGTCTCCAAGTGGGAGATTGTTGGGTGTGGAGCCTGATTATCTTGTTTACTTTGTGTCACAGCATTGGACCCCTGTACCTTAAAAAGGGGCGGCAACGCCGCCCGTGATGTCCGCCTAGTGGGGGGTCGAGGGGGCGGCGGTGGTTTTGAGCCCCCACAGTGAGGGTTTTCGAGCGGCCTTGGCTAAAAACGGTGTAAAATTGCCTTGTAGTATAGTATTTCTAGTCAATCTGGGCCGTTCATTAGGCAAATGATCTGACGGTAGAAGTTATGTTTAGATTAGGGTTTTTTGCCCTAGAAGGCAACCCCCTTGTATATATGGGGGCATTGTATTACGGCTATGTATTATGTGTGTATTCTCGGAGAGAGAAACAGAGAGGGAGATTGTGAGAGAGAACAGAGGATATTACAGCGGATCTGCTGTAGGTTTTGTCTCTTCATTTTTGCTGGATAATAGAAAGGAAGGACTGGCTGTTCGGGGTGGACGTAGCCCAAACTGGGTGAACCACGTATATCTGTGTCTCTCTGGTTTTATGTGTTGCATTGCTCCATAATATATAATTTTCTAACAGTGGGCTTGATATCAAGGTCACACTATAGTAAAGCTGCTATCCATCTTCCTCTCCTACCTTCTGGGTTTGTCTGCATGAGAACTTCTTTCACAGCTGCATTAGGTACATAGGCAAGAGTGTGTGAATGTAATATGTAAACTTTGAAATATTTCAACGCTTTAACCAAATCTAGAACCTGTTTCTCCATGATGTTGTAGCGAAGGGCTGAATCTCTGATAGTGCGACTAAAAAATGAAATTGGTAATTCTATTTTATCCCTTTTCTGCATCAAGACTGTTGTCATGGTGTGCTCAGAAGAAAATGAGAATATTATTAAATCAATAGTATAATCAGGACTTATCAGACCACTTCACATCACTATGTTTCTTCAACATGTTTGTCAATTCTCTAAGATGCTCCACTAAATTAGGAATGAATCTACGTAAGAAATTCATCTTACCATTGAATGCTTGTACTTCCTTTTTGCTGCGCGGGAAATCAATCTGCTGAATTTCTTGAACACGGGAAGGGTCAATCTAGATTCCATCTTTGGAGATAATATGACCAAGGAGTTTTCCCTCCTCCATGGAAAAAAGAATTTTCTTTGGGTCTAGAGATATTCCGAACTTCCTGCATCTCTCGAAAACAATTCTCAAATGGTGCAAATTTTCATCATCAGAATGTGAAAAAGCTGTCAAATCATCTAAGTAAACAAGCAAGAAAACATCTTTTTCATTGGCGAATGCTATGTCCATGGCCCGCTGGAAAGTGGCTCTTGCATTTTTCAAACCAAATGGAATTTTGGCATATTTTAAAGTGCCCCAAGGTGTAGTAAATGCTATCTTGTCCTGATCATCTTCGTGCACCAAAATTTGGTTGTAGCGTGAATAACCATCCAACAGTGACATCCGGGAAGAACCGAAAAATATTTGAAGTATATGGTCCATCTTCGGAAGTGGATGGTTGTCCTTAAGGGACACTTTGTTGAAGTTTAGGAAATCTATACAGAGTCGTATTTCTCCAGTATTATTTCTCAATGGAACCAAATTTGGAATCCAATCAAAGAATCTGATCGGGACAATGATACTGGACTTGAAAAGTCTATTTACCTCTTTTTCAATTAATGGAAGCAATCTGGGATTTATCCTTCTCAACTTTTGACGAAAAGGCTTTTGATAGGACTTGATCAGAATTGTGTGTTGAATGATGTTCTTATCATACACCTTTAAATCTGCATATTCCCATGCGAAAACATCAAAAAATTCAAAATGTAATTTAATATATTCAACCTTTACCTCGGGAGATAAGGACTTGGATAGTTTCACCATCTTTGGTTTATCGGATGTCCCAATGTTTAGATCTTCAACACCCTTTTCCGTAGGCATAAATGTAGGCTTCCTTTCTATGTCATCTTGGTCAAACAATTCTTCCAAAGGTATGAGACCTTTTGGAATATTGTTGCCTTTCAGCTGTAGTATATCCATCTGAGTTGCTTTTATATCTTGGTCATATTTATCATAAATTTGATTTATAGAACAATTCTCAAATTCTTCTTCACCTTGGAGAAATTTGCTTATATGCTTATCATCCCAGAAAACTTGCCAATATCGCAAGTTATCGGGAACAGTGGGCCTGTGCTTCGCATGAATCTCAAATTTTCTGTTTGAAAATATTGGGATTTTGAAATTGCTTGCAGCTTTAGCCAATGAATATACCATGAGATTTTGATTCCTTGGCACCATTGTAAGTATACACTCCTGAAACATTTTCAAAATATCAAGTACAAAATTCCTATATTGTCTCATTCAAGGATGGTTAGCTTGATATTCACCTTTAACTTTCTTGATCACAATTTCTAAATCACCATACACTGCAATCCTTCTTGCACCTAGTTTCCTCAAGATCTTTAAGCCAGTAATCAATGATTCATACTCGGCTTCATTGTTAGTGCAATCAAAAGCTGATTTATAAGAGCACAACTGTACATTTGTAGGGACCTTATTCTGCTGATGAAAAGGGTTGTGGACCCAGATTCCAATGCCTGCCCCATATTTCCCTAGGGCACCATCAAAGTCCATGGACCATAAACCATTCTCATCCTCCAAATGCTGAAAATCTGATTTCTGTTTTGGCTCAATTTTGTGAACTGTCTCTTCATGCTTTTCCAAACTTTCTTCCACTTTATCCAATGGATGTTTTGGATCTTTCACTACCTCCTTTGATTGTTGTTCTAATAAGCTAGGCAGATTCATATTTCTTTAGCTACCACTTCTCTAATACAATTATGGATCTCTTGAACATCTTCTACATATACTAGTTGTCTATCTACATCATTTAAGCCTCTATCATTAAAAAAAAATGAATGAATCTAAATTTGTATGTACAACGTTTATTGGATGATTGTTAGGCTTTTCTTTGCTTATGATCATATATTTCATCTCAGTTTCACGGTACAATTTTCTCAATTTCCCGAAAAAAGGAATAGTTGTGTAAGAAAAGTCTAATTGCAATGTGCCTCATAATTCCCCCCAGGATCGTGACAACAACATGCCAAAGCGTGGTGCTAGGCCAGCTAACACCACATCCATTAGAAAATTCTTTGCCGAAATCTGCTCTAGGGAGACTATCAAATCCTTAATCAGGCCAATACAACAGACTCTACCTAAATTGAAGGAGTATAAGTCATGGTAGGGACGAGTGATGTCAAGGCCCAAATTATCCATTATGGATTTTGGCATTAGATTGTGGGAGGCTCCAGATTATAACATGGAATTATGTGAAATGCACTGGTGGATTCTTAGACTCAAGTAAAAAGGAGGAGCCTTGCTATATTCTAATTGACCGTCAATAGCAGGACCAAAAATTAGTTTGGGTTGATCATCTTCGACATTTACCATGTCGGACAAAGGATATACTTTAAGCATCTTGGCAACATGGGACTTGTACTGGTTGTTATTAACAAGCTTGGTTAAGGGGATAAACACTTTTAACTTTGAAATTTAAGTATCTAAACTGAAGGGAGTAGTTTTGTCTACCTCTTTAATGACGATGTCTCATTGTCCAACATGGTCCTTTGATGGGACTTCTTTCTTCTGATTGCCCTTTTCCTTATTTGTTGAACTTGTGGATGGCTGATTTTCTTTGTTCTGATTTATGATCATAGGCTCTTTTCCCTTACTCTGATTGCACAGAGTATTCTACCTTTTTTGAGTGTCTTTCTGCTGAGATGCTCTATTTTGAATGGGATTAACCGGCACATCTATGTTCCTCAATGAAATCTACCTATTTTGTGAACTAAGTGCATTCAAGTACCCCCACTGGTAATGATCTAATTCAGACTTTACATGATCATTAGCAAGGATAAAATCTTCATCTTTAGGCTGATATTTATTTTCAAAATACTCCTCATCTTTGGTCAAAAACATAGGCAAATCTTCAGCTTTGAAAAAGAGGTTTTCCTCAAAAATTGTGTCTTCATCTTCTTCTTCTCCTTGAGCATAGTTCAACTACAAGGGTGTCCTGATTTTCTATTGTTGTTGTGGTGGTTGTTGATGTAGGAGCATTCTTCAAAGTTCATAAGACTTAAGAGTATTATCACCTTTTTACTAAAGGGAGTGGGTTCCCTTAATTATTTTGTTATTTTCCTAAGTTAATTGAGATTTAAATGTAATTTGATTAATGAAGAATATATCGTGAGTTGTAGAGATCTTAGAGATGAGTGATTAATCCTAGGAAGAATGAGGATTTTAGGGATCTAGAGGCTTAATGTAGGATTTGGTTGAGTAAAGAGTGGAATTGAGAGAAGCTTTAGGAAATAATTGAGAGATTGTTGGATTTTAATTGAAATTGGTTCATGAATCTTTTTTGTATATATAGTTGTAAGAATTTTGAAACAAAATAGAGGGAAAGAAGCGAAGATTTGAGAGAATGGTTCAAGATTAGAGGTTGGCTCGAGGTTGGCTCGAGGTTGGACGAGGTTGGCCAGTTAAGAGAGTGAGAGGATGATGAGGTAGAGAGAAGTCATTTTAATGTGTGTTTTCAGGCTCACAGAAGCCGCAATATTGTAACATGGTTAAATTTCAATGAAGATTGTATAATTTGTAATTATACCACAATGTTTATTGTTTAGCAATATCAGTAAAGGGTGAAGTTTGTGGGCATCAATTATGATAAGATGAGATATGACAAACGTTGGATCTTCTAAAGATCTACAGTAGAGATTGATGTCACACTTCACATTGGCAATCGTATTGTTCCTAATTAAAGTTGCAACTTATGTGTGCCAAAATGTGATGAGTCCTCATTGGCTATCATGTTGTGGGACTCGAGAACCTATTCTTATTTCAGTAAAGGATTTAGGTATGTATAGTTTGTTTAAAGTAAGCGATTTTGATTGCTAGTGTATATATGTAAATAAAACTGATAAGAGTAATCTGTTGTGTAATAAGAAGGGGAGTTTAATTTTTGGGCCCATAAACCACAGGGTCCATGGAGTTATATTAAAATGCAATTTTGACTGCATCAGTTGCTCGAGAGCTCGTTGTTCTCTCTGCTTAATCCTTAACTGAGGCTGTTGTTGTCCTCTATAGCTAGGATTTCTGAACTCATGCTATCTCTCTGTGATGGAAATCCTATAAACCATTCATTAAATATTTCTTATCAAAGTATCCATATTAGAATCAGAAGATGAGGTGGATGGTTCATCTTTAATAGTAACTCTCCGCTCATTCCCAGCTCTAGCTCTCTTCATCAGTAGATTTGCTTCAACGTTGATCACGTTATTTTGCATATCTTCTAGTGTAGATGGATTTATTTCTCTTCATTGGTAAGCCATGTCAGCATCAAATGCATCTGGATAACATATGAGAGCTAAGCCTGGAGGAGGCTTGATCTCAATGGGAATTGCATTGTAAATCCTATTAAAGCGAGTATTGAAATATTGAACTGATTCATTAAGATTTATTTTAATGTTCTCATACTAAGCAAGAAACTGTAAGTGATTTTTCTTTACCTCCCACCGGGCTATAAACAAATCAATGAGCTGGTCTGGAGTGGCAATGGAATTGACAGTGAGAGATTTAAACCAAACTTTGACATCTCCAAAGAAGCTCTGGGCTATAATCCTCATTTTTGCATTGTCAACATCGAATTCCTCCAAATATATGAAGTCGGTGACCTTAACAATATGTTGTCTTGTAGATATGGTGGAGTTTTCATTAAACAAGGGGAGTCTTTGGCCATAACCCTAAGGTAAGTCATTCAATTGGGCTAGTAAGATGAGAGGGGAAGATCTTTCCATGATTCCTGCTGAATGAAGTACTGGATTGATAACAAGAGAGATTGGATGAATAGGTAAAGGAAACGGAGTTGTAGGTGCTGAAGTAGTAGGTATGAATGATGAGGTCGAAGGTGCAGATGAATAAAATACAATTGATTGAGTTTGAGGTTGAGTTGAGACAAAAAAAATTTCTCGATGGTAGAATTTAATCCAATATTTGATCTCAAGGTTAGATTTGGGTTTAATCTCTTCGAAAAACCAATCTTTTAGAGGACTAAGGTCTAATTCAAACAATGACTTGAACTTAGATAGTCTTAAAGGATCAAATACTATGTTATATAAAGAGGTTTTAGACTTGGATTTAAGCAATAACAATTCAAATTTCAAATCATACGGTATATATTCAAGAGAAAGTAACTTAGCAGGTAGAGAAACTGATCTTACCAATGGAACTAGTCCTAATTGAATGTATGTAGTTTGGTATCTATGCCTTCGAAAGATCTTCTTGGATCATATACTGGATCAACTGGATCAGGATCAGGATTTGCTCTGGTATATCTTCTGGAAGCTAGCCCTACAATCTTAGCACTGCAATTATCGAATCAGCCCTTCTGAAACTTAACCCTATCATCCAAAGGATCAAATTCCAAAATTTCTTGTCATACACCCAGGGAAAATAAATTTTTTGTTCCCCATCAACGGCGCCAGTATGTTATGACTCTGCTAGATTTTTAAGGCTGAAAAAAAAATCCCAACAGAAGTAACCATATACCAATATTTTGGCTTGGTATCTAGCCCTACCAAACCGGAGAGGGCTCTCTCCACAAGGTCACAACCAAGAGGGCTTGATAAATTTAGGGTTTTAGGCTTGGTATGAAATGCATAAACGTTTGATTTGTTTTTGATTGGGTTGCTGGATGAGAATATTAGGTCAAATAGGCTAGGTCAGGGAAAATAGGATTAGGGTTACAATCCATTCAATGGGGAGAGGTAGGTAAGAAGGCTAGCACATTAGGGTTCTTTGGATGGAATGATTCAGATAGGTGAGGAGCTAGGAAGAGCATAAAATATGAATTCTTCCTAAACTGAAAGAAATATGAACAGACTATGACAACTTTCCCAAAATAGAGCATGTGAGGTGAATTTTGTTTCTCAACTTGAAAGTGATCATACAATATAAGTGAAATTAATTCTTAAGACAATACATTCAAACATAATGAGACATAAGAAGAAACTGTTATCACTCCACCAGATTCCCAAGGCTGAAAAAGGAATCCCAACATAGGTAGCCACAGTCTAAGCTTTTGACTTGGTAGCTAGCCCTACAAAGTTGGAGAGGGCTCTCTCCAAAAGGTCACAACCAAGAGGGATTGAGGAATTAGGTTTTTTAGGCTAGATATAAGTGTAGGGTTTGTTTTTATTTGATTGGGTTGGGTTTCACTAGATGAAGATATTAGGTTAAGGGAGCTAGGTTAGGGAAAATGAGATAGGGTTGCAGGGATTCAATGGGTAAAGGTAGGCATAAGGCTTACCAATTTAAATATTATTGTGATGATATGGTTTTAAGACTGATGAGGAGCTAGGAAGAGGATGGGAGATATATTCTTCCTAAACAGAGGAAAATGGACAAATTATGATATCTTTGCCTAAATAGAGCATGAGAAAGCACGTGTTTTTCCTATCAAATTGAAAGAAATCATACAATAGATATGTAATGAAAATTAATACAACACATTATAACATATGAAACTAAAGGAAAAACAATGAGAAACATCATACCACATGTATCCCAAAAAATAGCTGCAACTCTTCTTTATTAACTGGCCAAAACTAAGTACAATAGTTCCTTGATCAACAAGCTAACATCCAAACTGATTACAACCTTTTAAAATGAGTAAAAAATTACATGATATAGGCCTAAAACAACCTCTCCCAACCTCAGGGGTCGAATCCCTATGTTGAGGAGTTGATCCACAATAATCTGAATTGATACCTAGAGTGTAGGGAGGTCTAAGTGACTCCTCCCTAAATTCATTCAAACTGATTCATTTGACTTGATGACAAAATTTACCTAATGAATATACCCCTAGGTAACTTATCCATAGCATAATTACATTTCCCATCATCAATTACATAGGTATAAACATGCATTTCTGAAGTGAAGTCAAAATTTTAGTGAAAAACCAAAAATATCAGCAAAATGTGTCATTTGCACCCTCCATGTTGCAGCCTGATTTTGGGTGCCTTCCTGATGTCCAAATTGGGCCCAAGATAGCGTGTTGGAAAACCCTTCAATTATAGTTTCTATATCTACCTTAATTTTCCAAAATTAAGGTCATTTCCCCCCTAAAAACTTCAATCTCCCAAGATTGCTATTTGCCCAGCGCTTAGGCCAAAACAGGGGCAGAAATGTGATTTTTAGGTAGTTTTTTGACCTTTTCACCTATCAAATCTGAAAATAAAGGCTAGAAACATGATTTTATGGAATGAATTTGTCTTTAGGAATCCAATGGTTGTCTTATTTACCTCAAATAGTGCCCCAAACATTTGCGTAGCGCAAATGACACTCAAACTGTGTAAAAATTCTAAATTTTCTGGAAAAAGTGGCTTCCAAGATGGAGCGATATCTAACCAACCATGAGGGTTTTTGAAAAACTGAGAGATATTGTTTTTATTTTGACTGTGGTGAACATAAATCTCCTCCATGTTCTCAAAGTTGATTTTTCTGTGGCCACAATCGTCTCTGCAATAAGGTGTCTCAAACAGGATTTTGCACAGGCAGAAAAATAGGCTGTGAAGATGTGAATGGATCTCTAATCCTGTGTACAAAGTGAGATAGGTGTTTGTAATTTGATATCTTAGGAACAAAAACCTCCTCCAGTTTCCAAAAAATCATTTTTTTTGGCCACGATATGTTCTTCAAAAAGGTGACCAAACAGGACATTTCTGGAAAATGTGCCTTCGAAGAGTTTTCCAAATTTTCTTCAAATTTCCTCAAAATTGCTTCAGAATTACTTCATGGAGACTTGATATAGTATGATATGCTATCACGGATGCATCAATAATAAAATCCAACTTACCCTTCTCTTTATGCTTGATTAGGGTTTGTAGTTCTGGACCAATTCACAAGTATCATAACAGCCCACATGCTTGAAACAAGTGACTGCCATGGGTGAGGCCATTAGTTCTTCGGTGTTTGTAGGTTCAAATATGATGATCCTCCTTCCTTTTTGTGGCCTCCTATCTTCTTTTTCTTCTTCCTCACTGAATGATCTTTTCTCTTCTTCTACCATGATGTTTTAAAGTCAAAACCCTAGGGAAGTGGATGGTGTGAAATATGTTTTTAGGAATGGGTAATGGGAAAGGGAGAATGAGGGAGATGTTTCTAGGGATGTATGAAATGGTGTATGGGATAGGGAGTAGTAATGTAATGAGATTTAGGATAGGTTTAAAAAAAAATTCAAACACCAAATTATAACCTCGCTTTACAACACTCAACACATAGATTGATGAAGATGATATTTTTAATGGCATGAGCTCTTACTGATTTCTTGGAGGTCGATAAGTAGACTGATGGAGCTTTGAAGATGATTTTTTTTCCACTTAAACACGTTTCTAGGGCTTTTTGGTCATTTTCACCATATGTCAAGCATTTGCGCCCTAAATCAGAGCATTTGCGCCCTCGCTCAAGGATTTGCGTAGTGCCTTTTTGAAGACCACTTTTGGAGGCCTTCCCAATGTCAAAATTGGGCCCAGGATAGCTCATTGGAAATATTATCCTGTCTACGTTCCAAATATTCATTTATTTTTCAGAATGGACTTGATTTTATCTATCAAAAATTGATTCTCCCAAGACTGGCCAAAAAGTGCAGAATGAGGGTGCAAAAATATAGTGTGTTGTTGCAGGAAACTTTTGGAGACCTTCCTCGACTCCAAATTGAGATTATGATAGCTAATTGGAAATATATCTCTGTCTAGTTATCATTTGACTCATCAAGAAAGTCATTTGGACACTCCATCTAGAAGAAAAGTTGATTTTCCCAAGGTCACTCCATAAGTGCAACAAACCTCTTGTAGCAATAGGCTAGGGCTTGTGGAAAAATGATGATTTTGAGGGATAGGAGTGATGGGAAGTGTTTAAGAAGATATATTAAGGATAGGGAAAAGTGTAAGAGCATTAGGATACAAGTCTTGTTGATGATTTTAACCGTGGAAGTCATGAAATCAAGAAAAATGTCTTCAAAACCCTAGGAGATGGAAATGAGCTTTCCTAGCACAACTGAGAGAAAAATATGGTAAAAAAAAAAACCAATTACTTGGGAATGATAGTTTGGAACCTGAAATTTTTGAAGACCTTTGACTATTACTACTCCTTCAAAAGATGATTTTGATGGTGAAATGACCAATTTTCATTATTTTGACCCTATGACCTAATGATGGCACAACATGGAAGAATGAAATGAATGATGACCATGATGATCATGGGACTCTTTCAATAATGAATGAAATGACCATGATGATGTCCATTGAAAAAAGAGGTGAAAGGAGTATTAATGATCTCAATATCCTTATTAGTGACCAAATTTTTGCATGACCTTCTGGAATAATAAAAAATTTCTGAATGAAACCCTAATATGAATATGAAAAGAGTAATTTTGATCACTGATGGAAGAATGAAAATTATGACACTAAAAAAAAAAAATGCTAGACAACCATATCACAGAGGGGATTTTCTTGCTCAAAAAAAGGTATCCCAAAGAAATAGCTACAACAGTTTTATTAGGCTCCTGCCAAAATGATTACAATAGGGTCTCTGATCAATATGCCAACATCCAACTGATTCCAACCTATGAAATGACTGAAAAATAGATGATATAGACCTGAAAAAACTCCTCCCAGCCATAGGGGTCGAATCCATGAGAGGAGGAGCAGTTCCATGAAAAATTGAGTTGAAAGCTAAAGTGTAGGGAGGTTCAAGTGACTCATCCCTAACTTTTGTGAACTGATTCATTACACCTCATTGAGTTCATTTACCTAATTTATTTAACCTAGGTAACAGTAAAAATACCATAATTACATTTACATCATTAAATTATAGAGGTAAAAACATGATTCCCCAAGATAAAAGTCAATTTGTTGAAGAACTCAGAAAAAATTAGAAAACTGTCAAATGCACCATCCCTTTGTCAAATGCGCCATCCATGTTGCAGCTTGATTTTGAGTGCCTTCCCAGTGTCCAAATTGGGCTCATGATAGCTTGTTGGAAATCCTATCCTATCTAATTTACAAATCTACCTTTTTTTTTTTTTTTTTTTTATGAATGGAGTTGATTTGCTTGGTCAAAAACGTATTCTTCCAAGACTTCTAAACGCGCAACGCATAGGCAAAACAATGGGCAGAACATTGTTTTTTTGAGTGTTTTTTCACCTTTTCAACTGCCAGTTGTCCAGAACAAGGATTGCAAAGTGGTTTTACTATATATATTCATCATTATGAATAATATGGTGGTCTTATTTTTGCCAAAAAGTGCGTCAAAAAAGAGCACAACACCTAGGGCATTGTGCGTTTGACAGTCTAGCTGTCACAAGACTGTTTAAGGTTTGCAAAAAAATCACAAAAACTTCAAAAATTTACCCAAAAATCCTCAAAATTTGATAATTTGATGTTGATGATGTGGCTAGGCATGAAGTGAGGCTTCAGCCAATATGTCAAGTCTCCTTGCCTCTTCTTGCATGGTCAAAACTTCAGTTTTTGCATTGGCTCTTTTGAGCTTGGCCTTTGGAATTTTGTCTCTTTGGGCATAGTGCTTGACTTTCTTCCTCAATATGTCATTATCTCTATTTTCCTTCTCCAAAAGCTTCTCTAAGTGCTAGTTAGCTCTATCAAGCCATGGATCCCAGTTCTCATTGACTACCACTGCAAGTTGTTCATTTAGAGTGAGTTGATTAGTAAGCTCAGCCTCTTTTTGCCTTTCTAGCACTAGAGCTATTTTCAGCTGTATAGTCCTAGGATTCCTCCTTGGAACTTGTTCTACTTCCTCATCTGTCACACCATATGTTTCAAGTGTCTCTTCAAGAAAAAAATTGGATTTTTATGCCTCTCTTTGAGCTTTGATGAATTTGACCTCATCAATGACATGTTTTGTTTTCAGCTGTTGGTTATCCTGCTCAAGAAAGTCAATGAAAAATTTAGGTCTGTCAATATTAGCTTTAAGATATCTAATCTTGGATTCTTTACCCTTTATGATTATGATAGAGATCTCATCATCATCATACTCATCTAGGTCAACAATATCAAAATCATGTTTTGTCTCATGGAGGTCTCCTCCTCATGTGTGACCTCTACCTGAATCTCTGCCTCTGCCATATTTTTCTTCCCTTTGTCTACCTTCTTTGTTGATATAGAAGGCAAGGTCCCTCCCACAATATGTGGGGCAAACAATTTATTGTGACCTCTCTAGTATGTTTTTTCTAATAGTTCTATCTTAGCCTGCTTATTATTTTGGGGCTCATTGATTTCAACTCTGCTAGGTGATCCAGTCTTAATGTGGGATGGAGATGATGGTGGTGAGATAGATGAAGGAGATTGATCTGATGATGATGTATGTACTGTAGGCTGATATAGAGGAATGGATGTGAAAGGATGAGATGATGAAGGTACATATTAGGCATGATGAATAGGTGGAGCAATGAATATGTCATCATCTATGAATGAACTCCATGGAATGTTCAATTGTTTGAGGTGATAGAGGACTATGATTTTGATGAGGGAGTGGTGAAAAATACTTTGCATTTGGTGGTCATAATCTCTCTTTTGGGAAATAAATGCCATCTTGTCAATGCTTTGGAGGAGAAAATAACGTATGTTAAGCATTTTGACCCTTGTGAAGTGCATAAGTATCCGGATGTGATAGGTATAAAGTCTAGAGAACCTACCTTCTCAAGAAAATTATTTCATGATGATTTTCATCATGGGAACATATCTCTCCAAGAGGCAAGAGAAAGGAAAAATCCTCTTTCTTTCATTCTTGTATCTAGGTTTAATGTATGGCTCATAGTATTTCTCCTCCAAGTCTGTTTTCTTGAACCATTTTTCCCCAACATTCTGGATTCTAGTGGCATCTGATATGATGGCAGTAGACAAAGTTAAAGTGAAACCAACAAGGGTTACCTGGTTGTCATGGAGATTGGAGATGAATATCTTGGTCAACATAGGATGATGTTGGGCCCTTTTTACTTTCTCACAGAATTCAAAACAACCTACATGCTTAAAACATGTCACAGTTATGGGAGATTCCATGAGTTCCCTGGTATTTTTTGGCTCAAGTCTAAGGATTCTCCCTCCTCTTCTTGACTTCTTCTCCTTTCTTTCTTCTCCTTCACTGTAGTTTCTGTTATGTTTTTCTTCCATAGGTGTCTTAGTATGAAATACTAGGGAGATCTGATGATAGTGTAATGTAGCTAAAGGGAGTGAGGAAAATTAGGGAGATGGGGGAAGGGATTTTTGATTTGAGGGAGGTGACAAGGAGTAGGAATGATGAAGGAATTGGAATAGGGAATTTAATTACAGTTTAGGGATTTAGGAAGCCTAGGAAAGTTAGTAGCCTAGGGTTTAGGGTTTGGGGATGAAAGGTTTTAGGGAAAGGGGATTATGTGATATAGGGAGTAAGGACGGGGTAATTATGATGTGGGAAGGGAATGAAAGTGGTAGGAAGTTAAATTTGATATGCAATTGGGATTTAGGAAATGATATTAGGGTTTCAAACTTAAAAATAGATACCAACTTTTTAAACAAGCTCAAACACCAACAAATTGACTTGATGAGGAGAGGGATGGTGCTTGAGGAGAGGAATGGTGCTAATGGTAACTTACTTGATTGCTGGAGGCTGTGCAGTGCTTTAGCTGAAGTTTTGAAAGTGATAGCATAAGTTTTGGATTTTTCCGTAGAAAATAGGAAAATGTTCAACGCAAATACGGAACGTGCAGCACACTGAACAAATGTGCAACACACATAAAAAACGTGCAGCGCATATAGGAAACTCACATCGCAAAGAGAAAATGCGTAACGCAGCCACTGTTTTGTAAAATTTCGCCCTCAAACTTGAGAATTATGATTTTGCAGAAGTTGCTCAAGGATGGAGGAGACAAATGAAGTTTGTTTTGATGTCACGATGGTTTATATACTTGAGTGAATTTTATTTCAATCCTTTGAAACCCACTTTGCTAATGTTTCAAATTTCACTTTTAAAATTTTTAGGATACCCTTACACTTCTAAAAAATTTCTTTGACATTTTATCAGTGGATGAATTGAGAACTCTTGCACTTTAACATGTGCTTTTTTGGCATGTGGAACTGAGTTGGAAGCTTGATAAGTAGGTACTTATTTCATATAATGAACATAAAATTACATAAATGAAAAATAAAAATTACATCTCTGTTTTTGGAATAAAATTACATTATAGAATGAAACTTACACTTGAAAGTAGAATTACAACTTTGAAAACTATCTTTAAATGCTTGAAAATCTTCTTTAAATGGTAAAGGGATATTATTTGGATCACTCTCATTACTTTGATGACCTTATGCAATGAAATGGTGTTTTATTTAGACCTTGGAAAATGAAAACCTAGAGACCTAATGAAAATTTTGAGTGACCAGACTTCATGGTGACCTGACTAACATAATGAGATGATGAAATGTATTTTCATGACTGAAGCATGCTCATCAAGACATGAAGGTGGGCCAACAAGTATAAATTTTTGAGGAGTGATGTTTTTTGACTAGGATTACGATCAATGAGTAAAAATTTAGAATGAAGACCTATGTGGAATGACAAAAATTTCTGAGTGAGACACCTAAAATGATATGAAAAGAGTATTTTTTATCACTAAGGGAAATATGAAAATACTGACACTAACATGGGGTAACATTTTCTCACCCGAGATTGTTTAGATTTCTTTGCTAGGATGAATTTACCTTGTTGTGCAAAAATTGTTTTGCTAGAGCCCATTTTATTTTCTAGAGTCTAAATTATTTGCTGGAGCTAGATTTATCTGTTGGGGTAGGGTATTGTTGTGAGCAATGTGAGGTTCTATGAGTTGGTTGAATAAATATTGTCATGTGTTATAGTAGACTTGTAATGTTATGTTCATTTTATAGTCATAGTCTAAGTATGTTACGTGAGTAGAGGTTGAGTCAAATTCTCTACAACATTGTCACCCTTGCTGCAAATCATGGGATTTGAGGAGAATTTTGAAAATATTAGAAAAATATTTAATGACTTAGAAAGAATTCAGTACCAACTACAGTTTGTAAAATCACTTGCACAAGGTGCTTGGAGCTGCAACGCTTCCTTGGATCAAAGAGAAAAACCGAACAACAAACACTTTTCAAAAGGGATATACGCCATCCTACAACTAGATTAGATAAGGGATTTGCGAAAAAGAATGGGAGGTATGGAATTAGATCTTTGCACTTGGATCTGGTTTGAAGAACCTAAATATGACCACAAAAAATTTCCTTAATTTGGAGAAACTAGAATCACATCTTTCTAAAGTGAGCCAATCAGATTTGAGGATCCTAAATTGGGCACTTGAACCAACAATGCTTGATTTGATTCATCCAATATGATTGGAGCATCCTTGTGAAGGACTCAGACTTATAGTAGCTTCTTGTCTCAGTGAGATTATTAGAATAACTTCAACTATGCTTCCTTATAACATTATCCGTAAAGTTTTCCAGCTAATAGAAGAGAATCTTCAAGATCTACATAACATCTGGGGTCTTGCCATTAACAAGAGGATCAAGATATTAGAAATCATGGCTGGAGGCATGGGTAACTATGATGACATTTGCATGATGTTGTAGACCAGGTTATTGACAATTTGGAGGAGAGAAAAATTGGTTTCACATGTTTCTTATGAACTCGCTGAGAGTTTGGTTGAGAAAAACATTGGGTTGTTCAGGAGACAGTTGACCAGGGAGGAGCTGCTCCGATTTGGTAGATCATGCAGCAAGAATGAGTTGAGGAGGAAGGGAATTTTCTTCATTTGCAAGGGACCTTGGGGACCCGATCACTCATGCTTGAGAGATGCAGATGAGTTAGCAGAGGTAGAGCAGGAGGACATTCCTTCTGTATGTCAGGGTGAGGACTCTTCTTCGAATGAGTCCATGGGGTCATATGAGGATGCTTCTGGGGAGCATGAGAAATCATGTGGAGTTGATGACAGTAGCCCAGATTTTTATTCCAGTGTGTGTTGAGCATTGGAAAAGGTATGAATTCACCATGTATTTCTTTATCTTTTTCCTTTAAACACAACTCTTTTTATTCTAGAAGGATGATATATTGAAGGATTATGATAGAATAGAAAAGATTAATGTTTATTGTGAAATTAGCTAAATATTTTCTTTTATCCTAAATAGGAAACAAATGAAGTGGGAAACCACCATTCGAAAGGCAAAGCTAAAGCAGGAGTAACTGCTGTTCCTCCAACAAAGGGCCGTATCCAGACAAGAAGGATGAAATCATAACACATAGTTAAAGAAAGGCAACAAACAACACGGCTACATCACACGAAGATGAAGAATTAGCTAAAAGAGGAAAATGGAACGAATCCCTCAGGATCTTTCAATCCTGAGGGATCACTGTTCAAAGTTTATCTTTGTTTCTTGTATTGTCCGCCGAGTTGTTATAAAAGGCAGCGCTTGTAGAAATCGAGGGAGAGGCGATTATCATTGAAACTTCTTTTGTAATTATAATTTCATTGACTCTCGTGATTCAAGCAGAGAGCGACTGTTTGTAAACGCTGTTATGCGCGATTAATACATGATTTAGTTGCCGTTCCATCACTTGACTCTGGAGTAGCTCAGCAGTGTTTCCCTAGCGGCTAAGGGCCCAAACTTGGTGGATCGACTTTCTCTTTTGTATCATTATCTTTCAATTACAATTGTGTGACGATTTGCATTTATTTTCATTACAGTTTCAAGTTTAATAGTTTACTATTTTATTGCTTTATAATCTTGGTGTGTTGCATTGTTGAATTGCGTTGTCGTTCCTTTCCAATTTAACAAGAATCTTGATCCCTGTATAACTTATCTTGTTATGCTTTAACAAAGCTTTTCTATTCAGCATCTGTTGTTCCATTCTAGTTGCTGTTCCATTCCATTTGTTGTTCCATTCTGATTGTTGTTCATTTCAGATTGTTGTTTAATAGAACTTTCTGTTCAAATCCATTAGATAGAGTTTGCTGTTCAATAGAATTTTCTATTCAAATCCATTAGATAGAGTTTGCTGTTCATTTCTATTGTTGTTCAATTCCAGTAAAATAGATCCGCTGTTCATTTCAGTTAATTAATTTACAGTTTATTTTAGACTTGCAAAGAGTTTGGTTTTGCTTTTGAGAGCTTGCCTAGTTTACTTTCATTAGCAGCATTAGTGATTTAGTTCACTTTCCATTTAATTGCTGTAGTGTGGAGTGTAAGATCATCAACTGTAAAGGACATTGGTTATTGCTACCTACGTTATCAGATTGATTGTCTTGTTCTTATTTGATTTCATTTACATCAAGTTGCCAAGGGAAAGAGTTATTACTATTGCATCCTTGACTGATGATTGCTGAGTGAATGATTGGATTTCAGAGCATTTATTTTCATGTCATTGTAGTTAGATTTCATTTCCAAGCACCCATTTACTCTTGTATTTATAACATTGTACTGCATATTGGAAAGCATTACTCTTAGATTTAATTGCAGCCTCAGACTGAGTAGACTCGTGAAATAAAAAATCGTACCTGGATTGATAATTAATGTGAGATAAATAGGAGTTAAAAATACACCTTTTATAAATCAATAGTGTGTAGAGGGAGAAGTTAGGGGACTCTATGGGAGATATTTAGGATGATGAGTCACTTGTGATAATTCAACCGAAGCAACATATGGTGGAGCATGAGCCAACTGAGGAGGAGGCTATGCATATCATGCATGATAGTACTTTGGGGGAGAACCAGATGGAGACTCACATTGAGTCTGTGGTGGATGTACGGCTACCGTTAGGATCAGTCATTGGTGAGGAGTAGACGGATGTATGTGCATCTAGCAGGGTGACAATAATTGCAGATACTTATCCTTAGGAGATGTTGGAGGTCGATAGGATAGTTCCGTGGGAGGTTAGAAGACAACAGGAGTATGAAACTCCTGATCAGGAGAGGGAGGAGTTGTTGGAGATGGTGGAGAATCCATCTTTGGGCCGACCCACTGATGAGGTGTAGATAGATGCACATGTAGTCAACAGGGTTGTAATACTTTCAAGGGGCAGCACTCTCCATGAGTACATCGATGGGGCATGCAACATATCTTACCCACTTTGGCCTATTATAGAGAGAGGGACCTTCTTCTGCAGACAGATCTCGTTGACAGACAAGACAGGGCAACACAAGTTGAGTATGGACTGGCGACCTCACACCAAAAATGTTCTATATGCAGGTGTCACTGCATTTGGTTCTTCTTCCGGGATATATTAGCAGGAGATCATGAGTTTGTATCCTATTGTTGGTACGATTTTTTGTGTAGGGAGAATAGCAGAGTAGGGACCCTTAGACATGACAGATGTGGTAGCTTTGAGTTGGAAGTGGGGCACAGGTCAACAATTCTTCAGCATTCCAACCTGACTTCAGGAGAGTGGGGTTAGCATGAGTTCGAGTCAGGAGTTGGACTGGAGAGTGGTGATGAGTTGGTATCCTATTCATAGAGTATCATTCTTAGTCCTGGGTACATTTCGGCAAGAGCACTTAGATGAGAGAGAGGTTACATATTCCATTGGGCCATGGATTGTGGACCGGTATTCCATCAGTATTTCAGTAGCACTAGCTCGACATCTGCAGTTCAGGATTGACCTCGGCCTAGACCAGAGGTTGGATTGGAAAGAGTGGCTAAGTTGGTCCTTGCTTCATGGGGAGACAACTACATCTAGAGACAGTGCACAATCCAAGCCATCGGATTCGGGTGACGATTGGCCATGGTAGCATTTGGATCCAGGAGGATTAATTGATGACAGGGGCAGTGAAAGATCAGTTTGGCATCTTGGCATCGAGGGGTATGTTCCGGGTCACTTGAAACAGGAGCATATCAGTAGCCAGGGGTTTGTATGGGATCCGGGCATTGGGTGTCAGTTTCATTGGTTCAATAATGTGGCCCACATATTTGGATTTCTTGAGGGCAAACAATATTGGGGTGGAAGGTCTATAATATTCCTTTTTTTGGTGTCACCTATGATAGGGTTAGGATGGAATTCTAGAGATAGGAGCAGACATGTCACAGGTACAGGTTGGTGTCATCAACATGCCCAGAGGTTTTTTGGAGGAGTTTTGAGGAGTTTCTATGAGGGTTGGTGGAATTCACTTGATATATTCCATCATCTGCACTATTTTCCTTTCGTTCTGGCGCATTCCGACAACATTCGGAAAATTAAGTTATTTTTGGGCTTAACTCAATTAATTACGCTCAAGGTGGCCTTCCAGGAGGAATACGTGATAGAACACCTTAGTGTCGTAGCTTGTTGGAACTGGGACGAGAATACCTACATGATGGGGTGGTTGGACATGAGTTTAAATGACCTGAGGAGATATGGTAGCCGATTTAATATTTACGACATTAAAAAGGAATATTTTAATTGGAAATAAGAGGGAAAAGTGCTCCATGATTAAAATAATAATAAAATAAGGCTTTGGAAGCATCCATGAAATCTATAAAAGAAAAGGAGGAGGCCATAGAGGGATATCTTGGATTTTATATATTTTCTTGTATTTGAGGTTGAGAATCCAGTTCCCTACTCCATCGGTAGCCCCAGGACGGAAACCCTTGGGTGTATTGTCGAGTGTTGGATGAAAACCCAACTCTCTTTGAGGAGACTTCATTCAGGAGTTTCGCAGAGCTTTAGGGATATTGGAGTGAGAATCATTCAAATATTCAATTGGTGCTTCATTGATTTTCAATTGATTCATTGGAAGTTGTTGGAGGGAGAGTGCAGCAGTTCAGTTTTGGAGGCCAGCGTAGTGCAGCAGATCCTTGAGGCTGGATTATATCTCAACTATATCAGCTATTTATATTTCCCGCATGTAAACCCTAATTTATGATATAATAAAGTTAAGATTATTTACTGCATCATTATTTCATGGAATTGCATAAACGTTATTTGTTTAATTTTACATGGCAATCTTCTATTAGATGGATGATAATTTTATGGGAAATTTAGGGTTAAGTGAATTTTTTCAAATTTAGTTAAATATCCCATTTGGGATATTACATTTGAGGTTACATCCTTCAGTTCCATTCTCAGCCTTGGGAAACGGGGGAGTGATAACAGTGGGTATAGCTTATAGTTCAAATATATCCAAACAATTACAACACTTCATAACATGAATACTGAATAGTCAAAGGAAATACAAATTAACTTTAACTTTGAAAAAGTCAAAACAAATTTCGTGGTTGTCATATAATATAGTAGATGGTTGTAGCAAGTTTGGACAATGAATATAATTTAATCAATTTCATATAGGTGAATATTAGTGACCACCCACCTATTCCACTAATTTAGAATGTTTCCACATCATGGAAATTATACCATAGTTTTTTAGGTCCTGATCTTATGATTATTTTTCAACAATTTCCCTTGCATTTTTTGAAATTGGCATAGGCCACACAATCCTTGATTTGAATGACCTACCAAACACATGATCATGGATTAAAATTTTCAATGGTCCAAGAAACACCCTAAATGTAGTTTCTATGGAAATTCCCCTCCTTGGGAAGTTGACATATCAAGTAGCCTCTTTAGGTCTTACAATCCTTTTGTAACATACTTTTAGTCATAGGGTTATGGTTTTGGATCATGAAGGTTTTTTTCCCTTTTAAGTATTCATGATGTATGTTAAAAATATAGTCTTGGCCTGTTTTAATTTCTTCATGTGAATGAGCATAGTCGAAATATTTCTCTTTAAAGATAAGCTTCCACGATTCTAGCTAGTTTGTATTGCTTTGCATTGTACAATATTTTATATTTCATTCATTCAAATAAATTTTTAATTTTGGTTCCATTGTATTATTGTACTCTTTGTAATATCTATAAATTTTTCCATTTATATTTCCTCCCTTTTTTAATTTTCTATATAATCTAGATGAGTGAAATCAAAGCTATATGCTCTCTATTGTTTCTCCATATATGTCCTGAATGAGGTCAAGGTATATGGACTTCAATATCGAACTAACTGAGCTTTGGGAAGACTCTCATTGACCAATACAACCTCCCCTGGTAGAATAAAATATCTATGACAAATAAAGAGATATTATTAAGTCGTTGTTCGAGGATAGGCTCATGTTTCAAAGGAATGACATGATGGATAATTTTACCTAGATCCTTTGATGACAACAAACAGTTGCAGAGACTCCTTCAACAAGTAGTCATTTTGAAAGTGTAACAAACTTCACTGGGTACATGTTAAATATTAGATTCCTTTATTTGAAGTTCCAGTAGACACCAATGATTTGGAGAAATGGTTAAATCTAGTCTAGGATTATTACATTGTTCAAAACAATTTCAATATTGAACATATAACTTCACACTCGTTAAGTCCCTTCTCCATACCAAATATTGGTGGAATAATTACTAGGAGAGATATGTTAGAGATAAATATACACCATTTAGGATAGAAAACACTTGGCAATATTTTGTTGATTCTCTCAAGGAGAAATTACAACCTATTGGAAAATATGATGATCAATACACAAGATGGATAACTTGTTGGCCCAAAGATCATGCTAAGAGTGGGGTGGGAAGCGGGGGAGGGGGGGTGAATCAGTGTGATATAAATTTTAAAATTTCATAAATTCTCATAATCCATCAATCATCTAATAATGAATCTTAACTATAAGCATCATATCGTCAGAAACGTAAATACATTGTCACATCAATAACACATCAAGAAGCCAACACATCACAAGGGGCACAAGATTTTTACATGGAAACTCATACAAGAGAAAACCGAAAATATTATTCTTATTTTTATTCAATTCATTTACATAAATTCATAGGCTTCGAACTAATGGAGGCAACTACCCTCAAGATATGCAATCTACCACTTGCAGTAGGCTACAACCTGATTGGGGCACTAACCTTGAAAATTTGCAAGCAGTTACTCACTGTAAGATACACCATAATTGAGGAACCAACCTCGATGATAAGCAAGATCCATGTTAGGTCCCTATAATACTAGTGTATCCCCTTATTGTTGTTAGTGTAGCCCCCTTATTGTTATTGTTGTACCCTTGTAACCCCCATATTGTTATTATTGTGCTCTTAGATTATTATTGTTAGGTAGGCTAGGATTATATTGTCACCCCATGGACTCCTATATCTAGAAAAGAGGTTGTGTAATTTGTATAATCCAAGAATTATTCATTTATGCAATGTATTGCAGGTTTCCCCCTCGAAGTGGCTGATTTCTAAGGCGTTTATCTCTCTTTCATTCTATTTTTGGAGCTGGTTTCTTAACATTTGGTATCAAAGCTTTGGATTCTAGGGCTTCGCTACTCCAAACAGTTCATCGTGGTATGTTTGATATAAATTTTTTTCTACGAAGGTTTAGAAGCTGAAATTTTTATAGAGAGAAGCCGAACTCCTGAGGAATGTCTTGTAAAAATTTCAGATCTTGGTTCACAATATTTTCGGAGATATGATATGTGGAAGTTAGGGTTTTTTCAGGCTCCCGAATTTCACCAATACAGGTCATCGTGGAATTTTCTCTATAACGTTTTTTATAAGAAGGTTCCTGGAATTTTTACAGAGCGAAGCCGAAATCCTGAGGAACATCATGTAAAAATTTCAGATCTTGGTTCACAATATTTTTGGAGATATTAGCTGTGGAAGTTAGGGTTTTTTCAGGCTCCCGAATTTCATCTCAAAGAGGTGACCGTGGGAATATCTTCATAGCTCTCTCTCCGAGAATCGGATTAGAATTTTGTAAGAATTTTCTGCAAGTACAATGACTGTAGTTTTCTATGTATCAATTTCCGAGCCAAAGGAGGAAACAATGACACATGGCATGCTGTACAAGTTCTCTCTACTGAACCATTCCATAATTAGGTCATTGTGGGAGATTGGACATAAAATTTCCTTGAAGAATCCAAATCAGGTAAGATCTATGGCATTTGAAAGAAGATTCAAAGGGATACTACAACATCGAATTTCAGATATTGAAGATCCGAAATAATAGGGATAATTCACTTTCATTATCGACCTCCTCAAAAGAAAGGAAAAGGTGTGTATTTGTTTTTTAAAATTGCTTAACATTTATTTGAAAAAGAAGTTTGAAGTGATCCCATGGGCATATTGAAGCATTTTTATCAGTATTGGGTTTTATAATGCCTCCCAAAAATAATTCCACACCCATTAAGCCCTCAAAAAGCTATAATATGACGCATGAAGAGGAAGAATTACAGTATGAGATATCAAAATTATGGTACCAAGTGCAACAAATTTTGATTTTAAAAAGAGCAACAAAAGATGACATAGATGGTTTAAAATAAAAAATAGAGGCTAAGTTAGACGATTTGAAGGATCAAATGAAAGCTAATATGGATGATAAAGTAGTGGAAGATCACATCGAGCATCAACAACAAGTTCTCCAACTCTCAAAGGATAACCTAACTTTGGTGCAGAATCAAATGAAACAACAAGAAGATCAACATCACAGTGAAATAAGTTCTAAATCGGTCACAGAAACAAGAACTCGACAACTACCAAATCAGTCAATTTCAGAATATCCCAGTAAGTGGAAGAACTTACCCTTTAAGATTCCACATGGGAGGATGAGAATTTTATATAGAAGAATCCATAAATAGTTAAGCGTTGAGGGCAACACTTGTTTGAAGGAGAGGGGCATGTTAGGTCCCTATAATACTAGTGTATACCCTTATTGTTGTTAGTGTAGCCCCCTTATTTTTATTGTTGTACCCCTATAGCCCCCATATTGTTATTATTGTGCCCTTAGATTATTATTGTTAGGCTAGCTAGGATTATATTGTGACCCATGGACTCATATATATAGAAAGGAGGTCGTGTCATTTGTATCATCCAAGAATTATTCATTTATGTAATGTATTGGAGGTTTCCCCCTCGAAGTGGTTGATTTCTAAGGCATTTATCTCTCTTTTCTTCTATTTTTGGAGCGTGTTTCTTAACAATCCAACCTTAGTGACGAGCGAGATATAACATACTCTAGGATGTAACCTAACTAGGTTCTAACCTCAATAATAAAAAAGATCCAACCTGCTCTATGCTCCAACTTGATATAGGCTCCAACCTAGGTGGAAGCACCCACCTCCTTCTTCAACTCATATTTGGACCTATATTTAATATCATTTTTAAATTGGATCCACTATTATCACATATCACTAAATCATAAATAAAATCACAATCTGCAGTCATTGTCATAATCAGCAACTAGTGTCACTGTAATCACTACTTGCAACCACTATCATTGCAATCAATGTCATAACCTGCAACCACTGTCACTAAAATCATTATCATAACCTGAAACCACTATCATTGCAATAAATAATAATATCAATCACTATTATAACTTTTCATACTACTTCCCATGCTATTCTCCAACTAGTTCGTCTATCTGATCACTCAAACCCTTTTCCGAAACTTGTTTGCACCATGTATCCAAAATAGCTACATATTTCTCATAGAACCTAAAAATATACATAAGATATTTTGGCCATCTAGTGTAAAAAGGGTAGCACATGCCATTATTTACATTCATCTCTAATCCCCGATTACCCATCTTCTTCCATAATCCAATTTGGACCAATATTGACCCCAAAAAATCATAAAAACCATATAAAAGTATATAATAAACTAAGGGTTCTACAAAATACCCTTTTCTAGGTGTTCTTCTACAAAATTCCCCCTTTGGCGATGGATGTACAAAATTCTCATCAGTGTTTGTTAACAGTGCAAGAAAATGACTACATATATGTAAAAAAAAATCAAATTGAACCTATTTTATGGTGGAGGTCGAAACCATGACCTTAGGGCCTCCAGTATCACTTCATACAAAATGAGCTATATGGTGTTTCCTACAACAAAATTCTCTCCCAATTTTTTTTTTGGTATAAATACCTTCAATAAGTATAGGGCCCAAACAACCCTCGAGAATATTCAATGTGCCATATATTGGGAAACTAATGTGGCTTGGGATCTCGTCACAATTTCTCTATGTGTCAATGTTTGGGGTTCACGCTTAGTCTACGCATCATTGCATTTGGTGCCCAACACTATCAAATGTATGTGTTCACACACAAACACATGCACACACACACACACACACACACACACACACACACACACACACTGTCAATGATGCTAATCACCTCGGCCAAGCCTTGGTTGGATTTGTATACACCTATCATCATAATAGCAGATTACACTAAGTATGGAAATATCATGGGTATGCCAATATTCTAACATAGGGGTGAAGAAACCAATACTTCATTTTGGTACAAATAAAAAATGAAATAGAAAATTTTCCATTGTATGCGAAACAAACTACATTACAACCAAACTACTAATCTCAAACTTAACCTTTATTTTCAACTTGAGACTTGTATTCTTCATGATGTGTCTTATAGAGGTTCAGTCGCATGTATATATAGTTTCCTTATGGTCCTGAAATCCTCAAGTTCGACCATAAACCAACTTTTTTATAACACCCTCCTCCCACATCTACCTAAGTAATCGGACAACTGGGGTAAACATGTGACAAAGAGTTACTATGTGATCCAGATGGATCTTGTTTGAGTCTAGCCATAATGGATATGTAATGTTTTGAGACCAGGATGGTCATAAGCTATGTCTAGTCATGTTTTTGAAGACCATGATGGCCATGGATTACAGATGATCCCGACATGATAAAAAATCAATAGTCTCGTATGCTCCCAATACCAATGCCAAGTCGAAGAGATTGTAGCGCTGATTCCGATTGTATAACTGGTTTGAAAAATGGCCTTCGTATGAGAGAGAAAATGCACTCTAATTTTTTTCACAAACAACTAAAAATATGGGCTAGAATAGGCCTGTTAGTGTCAGTATTTGCATCCTGCCATCAGTGATAAAAATCCTCTTTTCATATCATTTTACGAGTCCCACTTAGAATTTTTTTATCATTCCACTAGGTCATGCAAAAAATTAGTCACTGATGGTAGCCCCAAGTCCAAAAATCATCACTCTTCCACAAATTTGATTACTTGTTGGCATATCTTCATACCTTTCTAGTTGTACACCATCCATAAAATCAATATCAGTCATGCCATCTTGAAATTCAGTCCTTCAAGGTCTCATTAGGTCTTTTAGGGTTTTTCAAGTTTTCATTAGGTCATTAGGGTTTCCAAGGTTCAATAAAACTCCATTCAATTTCATAAGACCAATAAGTAAAGGGTGATCCAAATAAACTTCTCTTCACTATGTGAAGAATATTTGTGAAGAGAATGTCTCATTTCAGCATGTAATTTTAAGTTCAAATGTAATTTTTGTATTTTGATTATGTAATTTTATGTCCTTAAAATGCAATAATTTCACCATCCCAAGCTGCTAACTCAGTGTTCCGAAGATTCCAAAACACCAATATGTAAATTCAAAGAGTTCCTAGTCCATCAAAATGATCAATTTCCAAAGAGAAGAAGTCAAAATGAAAGGTAATGCTTCAAATGGTTAAGTGAATGATAAAGGAATAAAGTGGGTCCCAAGGCCAAAATAATCTACTTCATGAAGTAAAAAGGCCCTCAAGACACTCATTTATCCTCTATTTTATTAAGCCATCACTCACATAGCTCAGGAAATCAGAATTGAAGGGTGAAAGGTCGAAATTCTTGAAGGTGCTGCTCACTTGGAAAGAGTCGTTGCGCATAGAGCCAGGGCGCTGCGCATAGAGACAGAGTTGATGCACACCTGAAAAAATTCACTTGCAACCTCCCAAACTTTTTCTCAACACTAAAACCTTAAGAAAAGGTTTTCACTACTTCTTGGAAAGTAAGTAACCTGCAAATGCACCCTCCTTCCATTCTTCAAGTGAAAATTTCATGGTATTTAAGTTTTTATGAAAAAATTGGAGAGTTCTAGGCTACAAACCCTAGTTTTACTTCCTAATCCAAAATTTGATCCTTGAAGACCCCTTTTACCCTTCCCACATCACAATAAATCCTATTCTTACCCCTATATCATTAAATCCCTGTCCCAAACCCCTTTATCCCATAAACCCTAAGACCTAGGTATTTCAAATTCCTAGGCTCCCAAATCCCCATACCTGTAATAAAATTCCTATTCCCAAATCCCAAAACATTTCCACTCCCTTTCACCTCCCTCAATTCAATAATCCCTTCCCCTGTCTCCCTAATTTTTTCCATCCCATTCCCCAGTCCATAAACATATATTTCACTCCCAATTCATCTCCTTAGGGTTTCCAGCCAAGACACTATGGAAGAATAAAACAGAGAATTCAGTGAGGAAGAAGAAAGGGAAGAGAGGAGGCCACACAAAGGAGGGAAGATCCTCAGACTTGAACCTACAAACACCAGAGAACTCATGGCCTCTCCCATGGCTGTGACATGTTTCATGCATGTAGGATGCTTTGAATTTTGTGAGAAAATGCAAAAGGTCCAACATCACCTTGTTTTGAGTAGGATTTTCATATCTAATCTTCATTATAAACAGGTAAACCTTGCTGGTGTTACTTTCATAATAACTAAAACCATCATAGCAGATGCCACCGGAATTCCAAATTTTGGTGAAAAATGGTACAAGGAAAAGGACTTTGAGAGTCATTACTTTGACCCATATATCAAGCCAAGCTACAAGAATGAAAGAAAAAGGTTCTTTCCTTTCTCTTACCTCCTAGATAGGTATGTCCCCATGATGAAAATAATCATGAGGTACTTTTCTTGTGAAGGAAGGTTCTCTAGACTCTACACCTACCATATTAGGTTATAATGCACTTCACAAGGGTCAATATGATCAACATACCTTATTTTCTCTTCAGGGACATTGAAAAAATGACATACATTGTTCAAAAAAGAGATGATGACCACCAAATGAAAAGTATTTTTCACCACTCTCTCATTAAGATCATTGTCCTCCATCACCTTGATAAATTGAATATCTCATTGGACACTTTCATAGCTAATGAAATCTTTACTATTCCACCAATTCAACATGCTCAAGTTGTGCCTCCACCATCTCATCCTTCCACATCCATTCCTCCATCTCAGCCCACACTACCTACTTCTTCATCATCTCAAATTACTTCACCCATTTCACCACCATCATCACCATTTCACACTCAGACTGGGTCATCCAACATCGTTAAGAATAGTGAACTTAAAAAGACCAAAGTGGCTGAGATAGAGACATTGGCTAAAACATATCAAAGAGGTCATAGGCAGGTGTTTTCTCCACAGATTGTGGAAGGGGCCCTGCCTTCTTCACCAATAAATAAGGTACAAAAGGGCAAAGGAAATATAGTAGAGGAGGATATACATGAGACAACCATTCATGATGAGGATGACCTCCATGAAACGGAGACTGATTTTGACCTTGTTGATTTAGATTATGAGCATGATTATGAGGCCTACAAAATGATTATTAAACAGAAGGATACCCAAATCAATGAGCTTCAGACCAACTTAGAGAGATATCAGTTTATCATTGCATTTCATGAGAAAGAAAATAAACAACTCAAAACCAAGCAGGCCATCATGGAGATTTATCTTCTCAGGGTAAAAAAAGAAGAAAAAAAGGCAAAGGATTTGCTTGATGAGGCATATGGATGGTATAGTGAAACCAATGAGGCAGAAAAACAAGTACCAAGGAGAAGGCCTAGGACTAGAGGGCTGAAAAGAACTCTAGAACTTGAGAGGCAAAAGGAGGCTGAGCTTGCTAATCAACTCACTTTGAATGAACAATTAGCAGTGGAAATCAATGAGAACCAGGAGCAATGGATTGATAGGGCTAACCAACACCTTGAGAAGCTACTAGAGATGAAAAACAAGGATAATGATATATTGAGAAAGAGGGCCGAGCACTATGCCAAGAAAAACAAAATTTCAAGGTGAAAACTGAAACAAGCCAATGCAAAAATTGAAACCTTGACCATGCACGAAGAGAAAAGAAGGCTTGATATCCTTGTTGAAGCCTCACTCCATGCCTAACCATCATCATCAGCTACCATTCAGAAAATTTTGGAAAATTTGACACATTTTTGCAATTTTTTGAAGTTTTGTGCATACTTGGAAAGTCATGTGACAGTGTAATATTCTAAATTTAGCTTTGAGCTAATTAGAATATTAAAATTTTTCTTCCTTAATTAATAGATGAATAAGAGGGTAGAGGGACCCATAAATCCCTTTAGTAGGAATAAAAACCACTTCTAATGTGAATGTGGAACATTATATCAGCTGAATAAAGCACTCTTGGGTGTTAATAGGGGTTAAAGCATGTGGATGGGGTCAAGGTTGACCAAATCAACAACACTGTCATGGAGGGAGTGGAGATAGTGGAGGACAATGCAATTATGATGGAGGAGTGTATGCATGAGAGTAACATATTTAGTGAGTGGGACCAAGGGTGAGGAAGCTCACAAAACATATAAGGAAGAGGATGGAAACCATAGAATGCATTTTGAGTATTATTTATGTTTGGTATTTTATGACTTTCTGCACACTTCAGCTGTTTAGCGGAGTCCGCTATGTTGTTTAGCACAAGGGTGTTTCCGAGCGGAAATACCACCCTCATCCTCACAGGACTTCGAGTGCCCACTCAAGAGAGGTTCATTTGAGCTTCATTACAACATCCAACATTAGGCCAAGCTTCAATCATCTTCAGTAGCACAGTATCCTTCAGGAACTGCGTTATTTTGTAGGGCAGTTGTAGTGGAGGGCTTAGTGCCCAAGTTTTTGAGTTTGCTTTCCAGTGAGGGGAGAAACCATTCCTTCGGAGGATTAGTAGGGAGGAGTATCAACCATTTTTGCATCATATCAGCCACCCCCCTGCATTTATCCAGTTGCAGTGCATTATTCAGCCCTAGGGCTGAAATTTTCATATTGTGTATTTTCGGAAACCCCTTCTGGGTTGTCTTGGAATGGTTCTAGAAAGACTAGATCTCTGATCCTGACATTT
Organism: Pinus albicaulis; assembly: GCA_034641835.2. Classification (NCBI taxonomy): domain Eukaryota; kingdom Viridiplantae; phylum Streptophyta; class Pinopsida; order Pinales; family Pinaceae; genus Pinus; species Pinus albicaulis. The sequence continues at coordinate 125,478,760 of CM076576.1, forward strand.
GATAAGCAATATATCAGTAGTTCTATGTATTTTTAATTTTACCCTGTAGTTTTTCTCCATAGGACTACGCAGTCATGGCCTTCTGACATTTTATGTAGCAGCAACATTTCATATTTTATGTACTGGTTCATTTGAGCCTTGTTTTGCCTAGCTCGAGTGTCTTTTTCCTCAAGATATTGTACTCATTTTTCTACTATAATTTGTAATAAAATGGCTCTATGATCTACTCCTTTTGATGTATTAATATTTTACTGCATTTTCCAACTTTTTGTTCTATATTCCTGTTTTTCCTAATTTGGAATATTACAGTGGTATCAAAGCATAATCTTGGCTCAGCCTGTGGAACAACCGGTCTATGACATCCAAAGATAGATAATACATTGCAGACAGGACAAGTAGATACAAAAACTGAGAACGAAAAAATATGTTGAAATAAAAAGTGATGATTTTGCGTTAGATGTTTTAGAAAATGAAGGTGAATCTCGAAAATCTGATACATGGGTTTTGAGCAGAACGGACCAATTTTATTTCCTTGAGAGAATTTTTTCCAAATTCGGTCTGGATTGAGAGAAACGGAAGGTTCTCTGAGAGATACAAAAATAAAAAACACAGAAATTCGTTGGGATAAAAAGTCACGGTTTTGCGTTAGCTGTTTCGGGAAATTGTAGACGAATCTCGAAAATCTGAGACATCGGTTTTGTGAAGAACAAACCAATTCTATGGTCTAGATTGAGATAAATGGTCTGAATTGAGATAAAAAAAAGGTTCCCTGAAGAACATTTTCTCAGATTTTCTGTGGTGGCAGTTTTTCAAATTTTTCCAATTGCAATACTAGATTAAACTTGTTTTAGAGTTCACATCCAGTAAAGAAAACTATGTTCCAGTGGAGGAGGATAAAGGGAGTCTCCAATGGCAGAAGAAGGTTATGGGAAGGAATTTTGCAATCTCCTCCTCAGAACTATGTAGGATATCACCAGAGAGATCAAGGAGATGAGAGTAGAGAGATGAAGGGAAACCCCAAGAGGGTTGCAAAATGGAGAAAGTTTCGGTACTTCACATCATTGGTATGAGCAACTAGTAGTGCAACAAGATTCACAATGCTCCACTATGCCTACCTTCCTAGTAGTAGGAAATGGGGATGGAGGACCACAAGATCAAGAGGCTCTCAGAGATTATTTTATGGAATATGAATCTCGGTCTCAAAGGTTCAAAGAACATCAAACTTTCCAGGAAATTTTCCAGATTAAGGAAAACCGAAGACCTCACAACTACAACAGAGGAAGAGGGTACACACAGGGAAATCACCTGCAACGTATCATGGGTAGAATTTTTCTACCTACTTTTGATGGGTCATCAAAGAGTACAACAAATACTTGAGAGGAGACAACTGGGCATACACTCATTGATGAGACACCACCCATTGTTGAGGTATCCATTGATGGGGTATTTGGGGTTGTGATCGAGCTCTATGATGATAACAGTGCATCACATGTTGATGAGGTGTCGGGAGACGACTCCACCATTGTTGCGGAGCCGATAAGTACAAAGGCCTCTAGGTTTATGGTAGAATTGTCGGAAGAAAATCAAATGGAGCTGACTAGTGAGCATGCCTTGCATATTGGAGTATCTATGGAGGAGGGTGTGCACCCATCCTTTGGGCTTGCCCTTGAGGAGGCACTAGGAGATACAGAGGTATTGGACGATGGTCACACATAGCAGTTCCATCAGTTTCAGATCAACCTTCTGGCTTTGAAGGTGAAGGCCACATCAGTACGAGAGGCTATCCTACGAAAGAATGAGGAGATGGAGGGCATGAGAGTGTTTTGTGCTAAGTCCGTGAAAAATTTGGTCCACATTGGGGAATGGTTGGATTCCCTAATGGTGTAGTTAGATGGCACATTAGAATGTCAGAGCACCCCTCTTCAGGCATACATCGACAGGGTGCAACACTCGCACGATGGAGGGACTATTCTATGTGCAGGTATTCTTGCATTTGATTATTTTCTTGAGGTTGGGTGGTGAGAGGTACTTAGCTGGTGCCCCATGGATCAGGCTAGCTGGAAGCTAGATACATCCCTGGCCACATTTCAGCAGAGTCCATGGATTAACATAGGGACACGAGGGCTAGATTACTGTTGGGATCCAGGTGGGATTTACCATCACATGATAGAGTCAGTAGGTGATGGTAGTCATTGTGTGATGGGTCTGATGTTTGGGCGCACACACATTTTCAGATATCTATTAGAGCCCCAGACATCCCTAGTGATAAGATGGTTCGAGAGGACAGTACACCCTTTTCAAGAGCTATCTCAACATAACAACCGTGCATGGAGTCATAGGGTGATTATCCTACTTTGGTGGGAGCTGGTCGGAGGAGGTGGCATCGACAGGCCACCAGACATGGCAGTACGTAGAGATGATGCTATCTCATGGGTATATGGTACACTTGAGCTATGGAGAATAGGAGCAATGATTTTATTTTCATTTACATGTGAGGAGTTGGGTCGCTCTGATCCTTTAGAGCAGATGGGGAGATGTAGCCCACCTCATGGGGGGTTTACTAGCAAAGTGGTGGATCTTTTGGCCCATGCAGGATATTTGACAGTATAATATGGTATAACCATAACTAGCAGTATCCGGTGGTGTACAAAAATGTCATGATGATGAGTGCGGAGACACTTGGTGTTATGAAGTGACCCATGATGCGACAGAGCAGGCACTTGGAGCATTACTTCCAAGGGGACTTATGGACAAGGGCATTAGGTGTACCCTGGGATACAACTCACCTAGGATTTATGAGGATAGTGTTGAGCATCTAGAGACGCCATGTTTAGCAGAGACAGGGCTATGAGAGTGTTATCAGCGGATCTAAGGCAGAGGGAGGCCTGATCAATCATTCTTGAGTGATGTAGATGATGTGGCAGAGGTAGAGTAGAGGGAAATTCCTTCTGTATGCCAGGACGATGACTCTTCTTCAGATGAGTCCATGGGGTTAAATGAGGATGCTTCTGGGGAGCATGAGCCATCATGTTGAGCAGATGACAGTAGGCCTGATTTGTCTTCTAGCATGCAGGGTGAGCGGTCAGAGGACTCGATGGGATATATTCAAGATAATGAGTCACTTGTGATGATTAATCATGAGAAACATATGGTGGATCATGGGGAAGCTGAGGAGGACGCTATGTACATCATGCATGAGAGTCCTTTGGGGGAGAGCCAAATGGAGGCTCACAGTGAGCCAGTGCTAGATATGCGTCTAACCTTGGGGTCAGCCATGGAGGAGGAGTTGTTGGAGATGGTCGTGCATCCATATGTAGGCCGACCCATTGATGAGGCGCTGGTAGATGCATATACAATTAGTAGGACTATAGTAATTTTAGGAAGCAGCAATCTCCAGGAGCACATCGATGGGGCTTGTAGTACACCTTGCCAAATTGAGCCCGTGATAGAGAGAGGGGCTTTTCCTTTAAGGCAGTTCTCGTTGACATGCAGGATAGAGAAACATGAGTTGAGTGTGAGTTGGAAACCATACTCCAGACATGTTCCGTATGAAGATATCACCACATTGGATTATTTAACCAGGATAGACTAGCGGAAGATCATGAGTTGGTTTCCTATGGATGGTATGATCTTCTTAGTTAGGTGCATAGAATAACAGGGACCTTTAGACATGACAGATACTACGGTTTGTTGTTGGCATTGGGGCACATGTAGACAACTCTTTATCATTCCATCCTGACTTCGGGAGAGTAGGATCAACATTGGATTGAGTCAGGGCAGAGAGGTGATGAGTTGGTATGCAGTTGGTGGGGAAGCTTATACAATCATATCTATGGCATAACAGGGGCCATGAAGCATTGATGCATGTTGGTGGTCTTCACCTCATGAGGCAGTCCCTATAGCCAGATGCAGTGCACAGTCCGAGCAAGGGGACTTGGGGCGATGATTGGCCATGGAGGCGTTGGGATCCGAGAGGATTGATTGATGATAGGGTGAGAGATCCATTTGAGATCCCGGCATTGAGGGGTCTATTCCAGGTAGCCTGAAATAGGGGCATAGCCGCACTGAGGGGTTTGTATGGGATCCATGCATTTGTATTAGTTGCATCGGGTCAACAGGGTGGCCCAAATATTTACAGTTGCTTGAGGACAAGCAATGTTTTGGGGGGGAGGATTGTAATATTCTTAATTTAGATTTTAGCTAATTAGAATATTAAAATTTGTCTTCCTTAATTAATAGATGAATAAGAGGGTATAGGGACCCATTAATCCCTTTAACAGGAATAAAAACCACTTCTAATGTAAATGTGGAACATTATATCAGTTGAATAAAGCACTCTTGGGTGTTAATTAGGGTTAAAGCATGTGGATGGGGTCAAGGTTGACCAAATCAACAACGCTATCATGGAGGGAGTGGATATAGTGGAGGACAACACAGTTATGATGGAGGAGTGTATGCATGAGAGTAGCATCTTTAATGAGTGTGACCAAGGGTGAGGAAGCACACAAAGAATATAAGGAAGGGGATGGCAGCCATAGAATGCATTTTGAATATTGTTTATGTTTGGTCTTTTCTGCATGCTTCAGCGGTTTAGCGGAGTCTGCTGTGCTGTTTAGCACAAGGGTGTTTCCGAGTAGAAATACCACCCTCATCCTTGGGGGACTTTGAGTGCCCACTGAAGAGAGGTTCATTTGAGCTTCATTCCACCATCCGGCATCATGCCAAGCTTAAATCATCTTCAGCAGCGCAGTCTCCTTCAAGAACTGCGTTATTTTGCAGGGCAGTTGCAGTGGAGGGCTTAGTGCCCAAGTTTTTGAGTTTGTTTTCCAGTGAGGGGAGTATCCCTTAATTCAAAGGATTAAGAGGGAGGAGTATCAACAATTTTTGCATCATATCAGCCACCTCCCAACATTTATCCAGTTGCATTGCGTTATTCAGCCCTAGGGCTGAAATTTTCATATTGTGTATTTCCAGAAACCCTTTCTGGGTTGCCTTGGAGTGGTTTTAGAAAGCCTAGATTTTTGATCCTGACATTTTATAAGCAATATATCAGTAGTTCTATGTATTTTAGGTTTACCCTGTAGTTTTTCTCCATAGGACTACACAGTCATGGCCTTCCAACATTTTATGTAGCAGCAACATTTTATATTTTATGTACTAGTTCATTTGAGACTTGTTTTTCCTAGCTAGAGTGTCTTTTTTCCCAAGATCTTGTACTCATTTTTCTGCTATAATGTGTAATAAAATGGCTCTATGATCTATTCCTTTTGATGTATTGATATTTTATTGCATTTTCCAGCCTTATGTTTTATATTCCTGTTTTTCCTAATTTGGAATATTACAGACATTTTTTTGAGGCATATTGTGGCAAAAAAGAGACAACCATTGGATTTAGAATGATGAAGATATGCACCCTAGCAATTTTGTAAGTTTTTTTGGAGAAACTGGTCAGTGAAAAGGGAAAAAAAAACCCAAAAAATCATGTTTCTGCCCTGTTTTTGAGCCTGGCGTTGTGCATAGATAAGTATTGGGAGAATCACTTTTTGGGAGGTCAAATCAAGTCAACTCTGCAAACCAAGCACATATTTATAAAGTAGATTGGATAATATTTCCAATGAGCTATCCGAAGCTCAATTTGGACATTGGGAACCCCTTCAAAACTCATCTTGAAATTGGTGTTGTGCATAGGATAGTGGCGCTGGGCATAGGACACATTTTCATAGTTTGCTGATATTTTCCTATTTTCTCGGTTTTTCCAATTTGACCATGGTCAATGTGATTTTTACCAATGTAAATCATGAATATAAAAGTAAATATGATGTGGTTGACTTACCTAGGGTAAATAAATTAGGTGAAAAGTGTTGATTACATGTAATGAATCAGTTTGAAAAAAGTGAGGGATGAGACGTCAGTTTGACCTCCCTACACTCTAGGTATTCAACTCAATTTTTGGTGGAAGTGCTCCTCCTCTCATTGATTTGACCCCTGAGGATGGGAGGAATTGTTTTGAGGTCTATATCATGTACTTTTTGACTCGTTACATAATTTGGAAATTATCGGATGTTAAGGCATTGATCAGAGACTCTAGTGTAATCATTTTGGCAGGAAATTAATGAAAAGGTTGCAGTTATTACTTTGGGATACTTGTGGTATGAGAATTTAGCATTGTTTCATGATCCATTTCATTTCTATGATATTCTAGTTTTTAAGTTGATGAAAAAAATACATCTCTCATGCTTTGTTTTGGAAAAACCTTCATAGTTTTTCCATCCTCTTCAGTTTAGAAATAATTCAAGCATTGCCTTTCTCTTTCTAGCACCTCACATGTCTGATCCATCTCACCCTCAAACCCTAAGTGTTAGGTTTTATACCTACCTTTCCCCATTGAATCTCTGCAACCCAAATCCTATTTTCCCTCACCTAGCCTCTTTGACCTGATACTCATTCATCAAACCATTTCAACCAAATCAAACCCCTGTACTTATACCTAGCCTAAAACCCTAATTCATCCAGCCCTCTTGGCTGTGACTTTGTGGATATAGCCCTCTCCGGTTTGGTAAGGCTAGATACCAAGACAAAAGATTGGTTTGTGGTTACCTTTGTTGGGATTTCTTCTTCAGCCTTAGAAATTTGATGAAGTGATAACAATGCCAAGCGGTAGTCTCTTAGCAGGACACGTGGCAGGTCAAAGTCAACACACAGGTCAAGTCTGTTAGATGATCCAAAAATAAATATTATCATAGGTTATAAAGTTTGAATAAAATAATTATTAATTTAAGATATTAAATTAATAATTATTATTCTAGAATATTTGATAAATATTTGAGATACTTAGAAATAGAATTTTGTTATTAAAAATAGGACTCTAGAAAATAGTCGTTTCTTAGGCTCTAAGTTAGGAATAAAGTTAGTAGAATAGTTAGGAGGTCATTTAATGTAAGTGGACACTTGTTATTTAATAAGTGATCCATAATTAGTGGAAGTTAGGACATTGAGCTTATAAATAACTCATTGCAAGAGTGTTTTTGTTGTTCGGGTGTAAACTCTTGCATAATTCCAATGTAATTGTTTTTCTGATTAATAAAATTATGTGTCTGTGGACACTTCAACCATTATTGTGGTATCAGAGCTACGGTAATGCTATGAGGATGAGATTCCAGCTCTACCATTTCTTGGAAAACTCCGTTGAATTCATCAGAAAATGTTTGGTATGCAACCAATTAATTTTTTTTAGAAAAAGAAATTTAATTGTGCTTCATTTCTAAATTTTTTAAATCTGAAATATGCGCCCATTTTAGAGGTTGAAATCTGAATCCATGATATTGTAAGCCTTGTTTTAGCTGTGTGATATTTAATTTGCATTATAAGTCAACATTACGACCTACGTGTGGAGATCTCAGTGAAATGCCGTAGAAATAAACTCAGCTAATTATACTTTGAGGCTTACTAGTTTTATCTTTTGTAGCCTGTTTTATTAAGCTCACCAATAACACTTCCTGACTTCGTGAACCAAGTCACATACAAAAATTGTTTATTGTGTCCCACGTGATTGAAGATCAGTTTCACTCTTTGTTTTTTTTTTCATCCATTTTTTTGCTATAAGTCCTTCATTCCTGCGTCCTTTTTCATCCATTGTTTATTCCTGCGTCCTTCACACGATCCCCGGTGCCTGCAACAATGAGAGGGTTATGAAGCTCGTAGCACGAGAATAGGCTGGACGTAGAGCAAAAGAGGTGAGAGGAACACTGAGGAGTGTGGAGATCGTGTACTGTCGTGAATGAATATCGAGTCCGTGAATGAAGGCTGTGTCTTTTATGGTTCGAATTGAAGCCCGTGAATGAATGCCGAACTGGTGAATTTGGTTGGACTGTAAGAAAAGCGTTAGCATATTCATTGTCAACTGGTGAATTTGGTTGTTGTTGGACAGATCATGTGCGTTATTTATAACCGCACCCATCTCATTTCCCTTCAAATGAAATGCAGAGATATCACCCATCTCATTTTTCTTTCCCTTTCAACTTAATCTGAAATCAAATTGCGGCCTTTTCATTTCAAAATGAAACTCGAACTTGCAGCCTTTTCATTAAAGCACCCTCACAATGAATACGATGTTTTTGTTTTTTTTTGATATTTGAAAGTCGTGATGGACCTGGTTATTTTTCACGAGAAGACCCCTGATTGGATTTCTGGTTCGTAGTGATTCCCAAGTCACGGGAGCTGTACAACTTGGTCAACACAACTGGAGATTTATCCGAAACAAGTTTTCTCAGAAACCGATTGCTTCATGGAAATTTGAAACAAGATTCGACTCAGCCTTAACGTGAGTCCCTAACTGCGCAATTACAACAAAGCAGCAGGCCATTATGTTAGATCAGAAAGACACACGGGTTTGAAACGGGTTTGCATAGCACTTGATTAGCCTGTGGTGACTTTTGTACGAATTATAAATGCAGTTTGAATCTCGATATTCATATGTTGTTCACAATCCATGATTTGTTCGCCAATCTGCATTGAAGAAGCCGTGTGTTCTTCCAAGAATTGCTTGAAGGTTTAAATCTTTTTTTTTATCTGTTACATGAGATTTTTTGGGCTGAGGTTCATGTACTATTGTAATTGAGTGAAGTATCACTTTGTATTTGGAGGAATAAGTAGAATTTTTTATGTAATATTATTGTAATATTTTTTGGAGGAAAGTAAATTTTTTTTTTTTGTAATGGAGTAATAAGGTGATTTTTTGTAATTTGTTTCTAGAGAGATAAGTGTGACTCAAAGTAATTTTACTTTGAGGGAGGGTAATTTTTTTTTTTTACCAGATTGTGCAAGAGCATCATTGTAAAAGTCAAATTTTGAAAGTTACCTTGTAAATATTTGAGAAATTGACTAGAGCTAAGTGCAAAGCTCAGTCATTTTTCTCCTGTTTCAATGACTATTCAAGGGTCAAGGCCAAGCCTCGATAGATCTTTTTTTGTGTCGTGTGTCATTTTTTGTGTGGCGTGTGTCGTTGCATGACGAGTTGCTCAATTTTTGTGCTTGATTCTTTTGGTGCACTGCTTCAACACTCCAATATCGAAATTAATTAATCTCTTCTCTGAAATTGATAAGCTAGAAGGAGTAAAATCCTATAAGACAAGGCAACGTCTAATTGAAAGCACTCTTATTTTTAATGAATTATGGCATGGCATTTGTGATGGCAACATTAAGCCAAATAAACCAACGGATCCAGTTGCACTTGCAAAATGGGAAATAAAAGATGCTAAAGCATTAGCTCTTATAAAAGCTTCAGTTAGTAATGAAATGTACATACACATTGGGAATTATTCAGATGTATGGGTTTCTTTACATACATTCAAAGATATCTTTGATACACAACCTGAATCAAAGAAAGTTGATCTTCAATTAAAATTGCTTCAACATAAATTAACTGAAGGTGGCGATGTCCTTGAGTACATTTCACGACTTAAAAACATTAAGCAAGAAATCATCAATGCTGGTTTTCAAGCTGTTGATGACAGCTTCTTAACTACAATTTTTATTTTTGGACTTCCATCATCATATACTCATTTTTTGGAAACTTTGCAAGTCACTGGCAAGTTAGAGAAGATCAAATTTCATGAAATGAGTGACATGTTAGCACAACATGATACAAAATTTTGGAAGAAGAAGAAGCTTGGCAAAGATGTCTTCCTCATTGAAGCCAGTTCTAGCAACTCCTTAGCTGACAATTCCAGAAACAAAGGAAAAGGTAATTTTAATCAAAATCAAGCAACGAAAGGTCTTGGTCACAGTCAACATAGAGGAAACAACTCCAACAGAGGCTCCAATTCAGGAAGAAAAAATTCTCAAGGCAGAGGCAACAATCAAAACAGAGGATATCAGCAAGGCACAGGACAAAATCCAGGGAGAGGACAATCTCAAAACAGAGGACAAAGTAGAGGTCGAGGACAGTCTCAAGGAAGAGGCACCGATTTGAGTCAAATTGTTTGCAGGCGATGTAACAAAGTTGGTCATTATGCGGCATATTGTAGAACTTCTATTGAGAAAATTTCTAAGTTTCATCCAAACTCAGCTCAGTTTGCAAATGATGCAGATGATCCTGATAGTTCCGAATATGTTTTCACAAACACAGAAGCAATAGCTTTACAGGTTTCAAGCTTTCTCCGCAGTGATTATGAAGATGCATGGATTCTTGATACAGGTGCAACTCAACATATGAAATTTCGATGAGACTTCTTCTAGAGTTTCAAAGAAAGTCATCTGAATTCAATCTATCTTGCTGACATAATCAAACATACTCCTTCAGGCAAAGGTGTAGTTAATTTTTTTTTACCAGGCATCGGAGAAAGAATGATTTATAATGTATGGTATGTCCCAACATTCAAGAAAAATTTGTTTTCCTTAGTCACAATTTGACAAGCAGGGCATACAATGATTATGCAAGATGGCTCAGTTAAACAAAACATGAAAACAATAATGACAGGTTATGAAGATGGAAAACTGTTAAGGATGAAAGGGACAGTTATTCCAAGACATTCTGACTTTGCAGGAGTAGCAAGTACATATATTTCACCAATCAGATTATGGCATGTCAGATATGGTCATCTCAACTTTTACAGTCTCTCTCAGTTACAAAAACAGGGCATGGTTAAAGGGCTTCTAACCTTCAAAAAGGAAAATGCAAAGTGTGAATCTTGCATTTTTGGAAAGAAACATCGAGAGACTTTTCCCACTAGTTCCTGGCGAGCAGACAGGCACTTGCAGTTGGTTCACAGTGATATTTATGGACCCTTCCCAACTTCACTTGGAAGTTGCAGATATTTTTTACTTTTTATTGACGATTTTAGCAGGATGACATGGGTTTATTTCTTGAAGCAAAAGTCAGAAGCATTTGAAAATTTCAAAACTTTTCATAAGCTTATTAAAAATGAAGTAAAGGATAAGATTGGCACTCTTCGAACTGACAATGGCAGAGAATTCACTTCAAATGAAGTCAACAAGTATTGCATGGAAAATGGAATCAAACAAAATCTTACCAATGTCTACACTCTACGGCAAAATGGGGTCGTAGAACTAATGAATTGTACATTGTTAGGAATGGCGTGATCTATGTTAACTTTCAAAAAGTTAAGTCCTTCATATTGGGCTGAAGCAGTTCATACCGCTGTCTATTTGAGAAACAGATCTCCCACAACTTCTTTAGACGGAATCACACCCTATGAAGCATGGTTTGGATTCAAACCATGGGTTAAGCATCTCAGAGTCCTATTATCTATCTGTTATGCCTTAGTTCCCAAGGAAAAATGAACTAAGCTTGATGCACGAAGCTTAAAGTGCACAATGATCGGGTATTATGATGAGAAGAAAGGGTACCGACTTTTGTCGAATGGAAAATTTATTGTAATCAGAGATGTGATTTTTGATGAAACTGAGAGTAAGAGTGTTGAAGAAGTTGAAACTCTTCTTCATAAGTTAGAAACAAAAACTGATAAATGACATGGAAATTTACCAAATTCACCAAGTTGGTATGAACTTGAATTTTGCTTCATCTGACGATGATTCATCCAGTCCGTCTTCTTCACCAGTGCCATACAGGTCTTCTAGCAGTTCATCCAACTCTCCTAGCAGTAGCAGTTCTTTTGAAAATGATTATCCGCCCCCAGAACCTGTTGTTGCTCAAAAATCAGTTTACATCAACCCTCTTTTTAATGATGGTGATTTTTCTCAAGCCCAAACTAGTGAACATCAGTTGCCGAAATGGGTGGTTCAACTTTTGAAATATGTAAGGCCTAATGAACAAAACAAAACAAGAACAAGGGGATCAAAACAAAATGAAGGAAATTTTGCTTTAATAGCAAATGATTTTACTGAACCTTCTTCTTATCAAGAGGCAATAAAACATAAAGCATGGCAACAAGCAATGGTTGATGAATATTAGGCATTTCAAGACAACAACAGTTGGCAACTTGTTGATTGTCCTCAGCATGTTAAACCTATTGGATGCAAATGGGTTTATCGAATTAAGTACAAGAAAAGTGGTGATATTGACAAGTATAAAGCAAGACTTGTTGCTAAAGGTTTTGCGCAGCAGGAAGGGATCGATTATGAGGAAACGTTGCTCCTACCGCTAAATGGAACACCATCCGCCTCACACTTGCCTTAGCAGCTCAACAAGGGTGGAAAGTTCATCAAATGGATGTAAAAAGTGCTTTTCTCAACGGAGATTTACAGGAAGAAGTGTACATGACACAACCACCAGGTTTTGAAGTTGAAGGACAAGAACATAAAGTCTGCAAACTGATAAAGGCTTTATATGGATTAAAACAAGCTCCCCGAGCTTGGTATGCCAAAATGGATGAATACCTTCGCAAAGTTGGTTTTCATCGCAGTGAATCTGATGATACCTTGTATGTACGCCAACAAGGTAAAAATCTGGTGATTTTGATTATGTATGTCAATGATTTGATCATCACAGGAAACAATGATGATCACATTGCACAGGTGAAAAAGGAGTTACATGCAGGTTTTAAGATGACAGATTTGGGACTACTTCACTACTATCTTGGAGTTGAAGTATTCCAACGTCCACATCAAATCTTCATTTCCTAGAGTAAATATGCAGCAGAAATTCTTCAGCAATTTGGAATGCAGGATTGTAAGCCTGTCCTTACCCATATGGAACAAAACTTAAAACTTTCAAAATTTGAAGGGGGGGAAAAGGTGGACAGCACTACTTACAGATAGTTGATTGGAAACTTGATTTATTTGACAACCACTCGTCCTGATATATCTTATGCAGTCAGTATTCTTTCACGTTTTATGCAGGAACCACTAGACAGCCACTGGAATGCAGCCAAAAGAGTTCTTCGATATATCCAAGGAACAAAAGATTTTGGTCTTCTTTACAAAAAGACTAAAAATTTTGTACTTGGTGGATTTTCAAATGCCGACTTTGCTGGCAGTGTTGATGATAGGGCATCAACCTCGGGTTACTTAATGAACATGGGGTCAGCTACAGTTTCCTGGAGTTGCAAGAAGCAAGCTACAGTGGTCACTTATTCAGCAGAAGCAGAGTACATTTCAGCATGGGAAGCAGCATGTGAGATTGTTTGGTTACGTCGCGTTTTACAGGACTTGGGAATTCCTCCAGCAGAAGCTACTTCGTTATTCATCGAAAATCAGTCCGCAATAAAGCTTGCCAAGAATCCAGTTTTTCATTCAAAGACAAAGCATGTGGACACCAAGTATCATCATATCAGATCTCTCATTGCAAAGGACGTCATCAAGCCAGTGTATTGTCCTTCAGAAGATCAAACCTCTGACATTTTCATGAAACCTCTTGGCAGAATAAAATTTACTAAGTTCAGGGATGAACTTGGTATCTGTTGTAATGTATCTTTGGATCATAGGGTGGAATGTTAGATGATCCAAAAATAAATATTATCATAGGTTATAAATTTTGAATAAAATAATTATTAATTTAAGATATTAAATTAATAATTATTATTCTAGAATATTTAATAAATATTTGAGATACTTAGAAATAGAATTTTGTTATTAAAAATAGGACTCTAGAAAAGAGTCGTTTCCTAGGCTCTAAGTTAGGAATAAAGTTTGTAGAATATTTAGGAGGTCATTTAATGTAAGTGGACACTTGTTATTTAATAAGTGATCCATAATTAGTGGAAGTTAGGACATTGAGCTTATAAATAGCTCATTGCAAGAGTGTTTTTGTTGTTCAGGTGTAAACTCTTGCATAATTCCAATGTAATTGTTTTTCTGATTAATAAAATTATGTGTCTGAGGACACTTCGGCCATTAAAGTCAACAGTGTAGGTCAACTGGCATGGGTCGGGCTCGAACCCATGACCTCTGAAACATCAATGAAAAACATTACCATTGGACCAGAACATTTATTTAATATACATTAGCACAAATATTACATTTAATGTTGAGTTTTTTTCATAGTTGGGGAGGGGTTGGTGGAGCTCGCCACATCTGGCGGCCGCACCAAACCCACGATGTATTATTATTTGCGCTCTAACAGTATAACGATGCCTCCAAACATGTAGTGGAGTCCCCATTCTGAAATTTGCGTGGAATAGATCAACATTTGTGGCTTCACAAATCAACACAGGTGTCAATGGATGAGTAGCTCCACAAATCAACACAGGTGTCAATGGATGAGTAGCTCCACATATCGGTGTAGAGGGAGTTGGTATATAAATATTCAATGTTTAAAACCATATGCCATGTCACCGTCGGTTCAATCATATAATACAACACCGAATATGATTGTTATGGTTTGCATATATATATATATATATATATATATATATATATATATATATATATATATATATATATATATTAGCATACAATGATTCACTGCCAAACAACTCACACATCAGTCCACAGTGCAAACAACATCTGCATCTACGATCACCCATGGAGGGTTAATATATGACCGCTGGTATGGTATTAAAACCGTATGCCAAATGTATTGTTTGATATGACACGATTATGTCAATACAACCATCACATAACTTGTAAAACTATATGTACCACCAAAGTATTAATTTTATGTGCAACTTTGGGTCATATTTGTTAAACCATGCCACGAGGTCTATGGTTATAGTTGAAACCATATGATAATTGGTTGATGCCACACTACTGGGAAGGAGGTTAGCACCAATTCCAATGACAAACCACCACAGGGAGTTGTATATGCCATCTTCAGTCCATAGTTAGACAATGATTATAACCATATGTCGTGTGGAGCTTCGGATCAACACCATCGGGTATTTGAAAAACCATATGTTATATTTGTATGGTGTTTATGCCATATTGAAACATATTACAAGGTTTGCAATGCTGTTGCAACCAAACTCTAAAGTTAGAGTTTGGAAAACATTATAAATGTGTTACCAATGCAACAAATGGCAGAAGTGGTGTGTGAGCCAAGTTATGAGAAGAATTTGTATTTGGCATTCTGAGGTCATATGGAAGCCAGATTGAGTGTTTCAAAAGCCCAGATAGGGGTTTTGAGGTGTTTTGGACACATTGGAAGAGTTAGTTTATTCACTGGAGCAGTTGTTTGGGCAGTGCGGTCTGGAGGAAGACAACCACAACACTTATGTTTTGAAGCAGTGATATTATTATTTTTTATCTTGAATTTGAGTACGAGGACAATTTATTTATAGTCATCCTTGTATTGGCGCAATCACCTCTTTGTAAAAATAATTCAGTTTTAGAGTGAGAGTTCTCTATAGGAGAACGTTTCTTAAAGGTAAACATAGGCACTCCATAATCAACTTGACTCTAAAAGTTGAAGAACATTTTTGTACTCATTTTACATGTGAGATCAATAAAGCGACCTAGCCTTTGAGCAGGGCCTAGAGACGTAGCCTAGGAGGGGTGAACTCCATCATCAACTGGTTGTGTCTCTTTCTTTATGTCATTTTTATGCTTTGAATATTTTTCATCTTTAAGTTTAGTTAAATTCTCATATTCATAGATGAATAAATTATGAACTAAAGACATAATTCTAAAAGATTTCAAAGTGTCAGAGGACGATCATCCATTTTCAGATCATTTTTGGTATCAAAGCAGGCTCTCACCAGATTGCAAGGATGGTTAGAAGCATGAAGCAAATTTGGTTGAAATAATTGGAATAATTCAATCAACA
Source organism: Pinus albicaulis (assembly GCA_034641835.2). Lineage (NCBI taxonomy): Eukaryota > Viridiplantae > Streptophyta > Pinopsida > Pinales > Pinaceae > Pinus > Pinus albicaulis. The sequence goes on from CM076576.1 coordinate 125,494,442, forward strand.
ATATCGGTAGGAGAACACTGCATTGCGATGCATGGTGCAAGCATTGCAAGAAGAAAACAAAAATTGCAAGACAAGATTGAAGCCATGCAAGATTGAAACCATTCCATCCATTATTAGACACAATGAAGTATATCCACTTCATCATTTAGATGAAGAAAGTTCATCTGCTACTGTAAAAGCACAGTCAATGGAAGAAGTGATTGGTACTTTTTCCTCACCTTCTTAGGAACTTCTTTATGTACCAACATCTCAAGAAATTGATTTAGAAATAGAAAAGGAAGATGCTTCAAGAGATTGTGAGATTGGAACTTTCAAGAAAAATACCAAAGGAATTGGTATGAAGTTGATGAAAAAATGGGATATCAGCAAGGTAAAGGCCTTGACAAGCATGGCCAAGGCAGACTCCAGCCGATATTAGTTCAGGAAAGACCCCAATACAAAGGATTGGGATTTGACCAAACAACATGGGACTATTATGGAAATAAATGTCACATAGAAGATCGGTGTTGGTCATTATATCCTAAGAAAATTCCAAAAAAGCTACATGATCGTAAAAGTAAGCATACTAGTCATTCTAGTAGTGATTCAGAAGGTGAGTCTTTCAAAAAAAGTTTACTATGGAGATTGTTAAAAAGACATACCCATGTACTTTTTGTTGAAGTAACAACCATCGTGTAGTTTAATGCTGGAAGAAGAACGTGCATGCTACAAGGAGTAGTCCGCAGAAGGATGATGCAACACTGCAGGTAAAGAAAAGTCTAGGAAAGACTTCAATACAATCAGGGAAGGACTCAACACTGTCAAAATAGAGCTAAGAGAAATCGACAAAGAAGACGACTATTGCAGACTTAGAAGAGAGGGTTTGTTCACAATGTAAGATGAAAGGAAATTCAAATATCGCATGTCCAATGCTACCATGTGAATCAACAACAACACAATCAGGAAAAGGGGAAGTAAAGAAAAATGGCAAGGAAGAATGTGAGTTTGTAGAGAAATTTCTTACCTAGAACTTGGCAGATTTCATACCTTATGTTTAAATTGTCAATTGTGTGTCTATGAATTTTCGTTACATCAGTAAGTATAGTTGAGTTTGTAATAAAGTCTAGACAATTTATGTACTGATTATTGATGTAATAAATTCCTTATTGTAATAAAATTTTGGTGGACCAAAAGTCTTTTAGTTGGGAGGTATGATCTAGATGGATCTTTCTTGAGTCTAGTCATACTAGTTGTGTAATGTTTTGAGACTAGGATGGTCATAAGCTATGTATAGTCATGTTTTTAAAGAATAGGATGGTCATGGATTACAGATGATCCCGAAATGCTCAAAAATCAATAGTCTTAGATGCTCACGAGACCAGTTCCAAGTCGAAGAGCTCGTCGCGCTGATTCTAGTGGTATATTTGGTTTGAAAAATGGCCTCCATATGAGGGAGAAAGTGCACACTGAAGTTTTTCCTGAACAAGTAAAAAGATAGGCCAGAATAGGCCAAGTGGTAGTCTCTTAGCAGGACACGTGGTAGGTCAAAGTCAAGACATAGGTCAATTCAACAGTGCCGGTCAACTAGCATGGGTTAGGTTCAAACCCATGACCTTCGAAAAATCAATGCAAAACATTACCATTGGACCACAACATTGCTTTAATATACATTGGCGCACATATTATATTTAATGTTGAGTTGTTTGCATAGTTTGGGAAGGGTTGGGGAAGCCCGCCACATCTTTTGGCCCCGCCAAATGCATGGTGTATTATTATTGATAATCTAACAGTATAACGGTGCCTCCAAACATGTAGAAGAGTCTCCATTCCAAAATTGGCATGGAATAGATCAACGGTTGTGGCTCCACAGATCAACACAAGTGTCAACGGATGAGAAGATCCACATATAGGAGCGGAGGGAGTTGGTATATAAATATTCAATGTTTAAAACCATATGCCATGTCATTGTTGGTTCAATAATATAATACAACACTGACTATGGTTGTTATGGTTCACATATATCTATATATCCGCATAAGATGATTCACTGCCACACAACTCACACATCATGCCACAGTGCAAACAAGACCCGCATTTACGATCCCGCATGGAGGGTTAATATATGACCGCTGGTATGGTATTAAAACCATATTCCAAATGTATTGTTTGATATGACGTGATTATTTCAATACAACCATCGTTTACCTTGTAAAACTACATGCACTGCCAGCGTATTAATGTTATGTGCAACTTTGGGTTATATTTATTAAACCATGCCACGAGATCTCTGGGTATAGTTGAAACCATATGATAACGGGCTGATGCCACACCGTCAGGAAGGAGGTTAGCGCCAGTTCCAAGGACAAACTGCCACAGGGAGTCGTATATGCCATCATTGGTCCATAGTTAGACTATGGTTATAACCATATGTCGTGTGGAGTTTCGGATCAACACCGTCGGGTCTTGGAAAAACCATATGTTATATTTGTATAGTGATTTCACAATATTAAAACATATTACTATATTTGCAATTTTTTTGCAGTCAAAATCTAAAGTCATATTTTGGAAAACATTATAAATGTTTTGCCAATGTACTAAATGGAAGAAGTGGTGTGTGACTCAAGTTATGAGAAGAATCTGTATTTGGAATTCTCAGGTCATATGGAAGCCAAATTGAGTGTTTCAAAATCCTAGACAGGGGTTTTGAGTCGTTGCAGATGCAATAGAAGGGTCAGTTTCTTCATTGGAGCAACTGTTTGGGCAGTGCGGTCTGGAGGAAGACAACCACAACACTTATATTTTGAAGCAGTGATATTATTGTTTTCTTATCTCGAGTTTGAGTACGAGGACAATTGATTTATAGTCCTCCATGTATTGGCACAATTGCCTCTTTTGTAAAACTGAGTTAGTTTTAGAATGAGAGTATTCTATAGGAGAATTTTTCTTGAAGGGAAACATAACCACTCCATCATCAGCTTGAATCTAAAAGACGAAGAACATTTATGTAATAATTTTACATGCGAGATCAATAAAATGGCCTAGCCTTTGAGCGGGGCCTAGAGACGTGTCCCAGGAGGGGTTAGCTCCGTCATCAACTATTTGTGTCTCTTGCTTTATGTCATTTTTATGTTTTGAATATTTTTCATCTTTAATTTCAGTTAAATTCACTTATTCATATGTGAATAAATTATGAAATGCATAATTCTAAAAGCTTGCAAAGTGTCCGAGGATGATCATCCATTTTCGGATCACTATGATATGATTCAACTCCCTATGTGTGAATTAATGATGTGGAACCAACGAGACACAACAAAAAAAACCTTCTACACCTACAACAAAACCCTTAGGAGCCATCCAAACGTTCCAGGTGACTAGCCCCTGAGACAAACTAACTTTTGTTGCATTAATCATCCAGTCGCTCCCTTGCCAAGCCCACTAAGCGACTGAGAGCTCGAGTAACTCCCATGAACCTACATGAGTGCGACTACAACCTTTTTCTGCTAGTGCTATGCCAACGACTACAAGATTTTAGGCTAAATTTCAGGGCTAGGACCCAAGTCATTGCCCAGAACTCCATGAAACTTCCAAGAATGAAAGATAACAATAGAATAATGATAAAAATGCAATTAATTTAGTAAGGACTTGAATGGAACCTTACAGGCCATGAAAATAATTTCGTTAAACATGTCACAAATATGTAATCTACAAGTTTAAACAACAAATCTGAGCATAGGGGTCTCACACTTATATGAGAATCATTAAGAAGCATTGATGCCTCAACACAATAACTACATTACCATCTATTAAGACATAAATTCATTGTACATTCATTATTTAACCAAAACATGATGAGAGCCATACATTATCACCATCATAAATCTCAATCATAACCATCATATAACCAACATAAATATCAAGGATATAAAAACCATATAAACCCAATATAAAAAAGTATATTTACCCATAAAATACCAAGGAGAAAGATATTTTATTGATGATTTCATAGGAAAACCAAGTATGGGACTTCCATGAACCACCTGACCATAGGATAAGTAGAACTAAATCTTTCTTTCATCTAGTCATATCTGTTCCATATCCCAAGCATGAATGTGGGATCTCATAAAACACATCAATCAAAACCAAACTAGGGATTCTAGAGGCCAACCACCTCAAACCTCAACTAGTGATTCCACCTCACAATAAAAAATAAATAACCATCACTAGATTGGTCTCTATCTAAGTTGTCCAGGGCTCTAGAGTGTTTTTTCCAAATAGGGCTTCCACAATTAGTAACTCAACCCACAACTGTCGCTTGGATTCCAGAGCATTTGTCTAACTAAGGCTTCCAGGACTAGTAAATCAACCCACTAAGGGCTTCCAAAGTGCTTGTGCAACCAAGGCTTCTAGGACTAGTAACTCAACCCAATCTGTTACAGGGCTTCCAAAGCGTTTGTCCAACCAAGGATTCCAGGAACTAATAACTCAACCCACAACCAAAGGCACAAGAAAACCAACTAGAAAACAAAAGTGAAACCCACAACACGATGGATATCCAGGATATAGAAAGGCTAGACAAAACCACTATCAATCCTGTAAATAATCCATGCCTATGACAAATCATAATCAGGAAACCACATGTATGTGACATGCATGCCAAAACCAGCGAGGAAATCATACATGCAACTCGATACTTGCAAAAACCCACTGTAGTTTCCAATCCCGATGTCCTATTGTGCTTTCCTGCTTTTCCTTTGCCTTCTTTCTCCAAATCCCAAGTATGCCACACTCCTACAAGAGTAAGTCTATGAATTGATCCTCATAATCCTTTTTATCAATGAGGTCTCTATTTTCTTCATTTTCCATTATTTTCCTTCATTTCATCCTCACATGCATCCTGTGACCTTTCACCTACATTTTCTCATATTTTCCATCATTTTCATAGATAAAATGGCAATTAATGCCTCTTTCATTTCCAAAGGCTTTTCCATTGTGTTTTCCATTTTACTTTATCCATAATAAATCGAGGTGACACCCACTAGGATATTTTTCCCACCATTCAACTTGGAATATGTGTCCCATGAGCTTGGTCTTATATTTTTTACATGGATTTTTTACCAAGGCTTTTACAGAACCCTCCCCCTTGGGGGAACATCGATCTCAATGTTCAATGAAACCTACAACCAACAAACCAATGAAAATAAAACATACTGCCCATGGAGATTTATAACATAGCTCATTGTAGTATTTACAATGACCACTTTCTTAAACATGACAATCATACCATTTAATGGATCTTTATAACACAACCCATTACGGTATTTACAATAACAACCAAATACACTTATGTGTATTTGCTTCAACCAAAAAATAATCATACATTCTATGGAGCTTTATAAACATAGCTCGATACAATATTTACAATAATATACACATATACACATATGCACATTTTCTCAACTAACAAATAAAATTATACATGCTCATATTAGCAACAAGGGAATCCAGAGGCTCACACCTCCATCGTCAAAGTAATACCACTATTCACTTCCTTCCTATGAAGTCTAGAATCCAATGCCAAAGTCAAAGCTGCATCCAATGTCCAACACTACAATCCTATGCCACATATTCCCTCCATGAACAATTACTAGCTCATTGTTCGAGGGGGCACTCCCAATGTGCATCTGATTCCATCTGACAATGCTAATGAACAAAATAAATCCATCCCCAACCTTCCCTTCTCTGCTACACAGTCCCTCAGGTAATTCAGTCACCCACTCCCGTGCAGTCACATCCCCTTCTCTACTACGCTATCCCTTGGGCGACCCCTCCCTTGGGGCTTCCTCACATCGAAAGGTCCAAAAGCCAAGGCATATACCCACCTCAAAACCATCATACTGGTCATAGAATGCTCATAGAAATCAATGAAAATTATTGGGTGCCAGTACCCCACAATGACCTTGCTCTTGAAGTGATTTTCCAGCATACTACTGGCAATTTCAATTCCTTTTCACTGTTTTTGCTAATTCTTGCCATCGTTTTCAACCATCCCAAACTAGGCATTGCATGCTTTCCTGTACAAAGCACATAATTTCCATTAGATTCAACATAAATTGAAATAACTTAAAATCATACCTCATTGGTATCTCGTCAATAAGGTACACCTGTAATTATGTTCTCTTCCTATCACAACAGGTCAAACTAGCTATTTGAGTAAATCATCATGTATAAGAATATCACATCTGGTTAGCTCAAAACAAAACCATCATAGGTAAAAACCATGAATCACATGTAATCATCATAAACCATAATCATAAATCACATGCTATCATCATAAGTTAGAATCATAGATCACATGCATTATAAAACTGAAATAAAATACTAATACTTATCCTTTAATCGATCCTTAGCTTCTACCATTATGCTTTGTTCTCTCCATAGGCACACTAGATCCATTGCCACACCCGAAAAACACTCAATGCCTTCTCTTAAACCACATACACATACACATAGTGTGCATTACATACATGAAACCACACACAACATACATCACCATATAATACATGCACCTACACCTGACATACAACACATACACCTACACCCAGTGTTTGATGCAACACAATACATATACGTATATAGAGTAAAACACAACGAGTACACCTGTCATGATACCACGACGACATAATAAACATACATAGTACCGCATGCCCACAACACAACATGTATTACATGCACACAATACCACATGTATACTAGTACCATATGCACAACATGAACACAGTACCACTTGTACACAACGCTACCTACACAATGTGTGCACAACATCACATGTACACGAAACCACTTGCACAATGTGTACACAACGCCACATGTACACTACACCACCTGTACAACATGTAAAAAATACCACATGTACACAAAACCACATGCATGACATGTACACACCACCACATGTACCTAGTGCCACATGCATGACATGTAAACAACACCACCTAAACACAACACCACATGTACAACATGTACACAACACCACATGTACAATCATGCACACAACACCATATTTACGTAGCACCACATGTAAAACATGCACACAACATTATATGTACATAACACTGCATATACAACATGTACATAACACCATATGTACACAACACCACATATCCAACATGCAAACAACACCATATGCACACAACACCACATATCCAACATGCACTAAATACGATATATACACAACGCCACATACCCAAAATGTACATAGCACCATCTATACCCAGCACTGCATATGAAATATACACACAACACCATATACACAACATACACACAACATCATATGTATACAATACTACATATACAACATTTACACATCACCAAAGGTGCAATTACTAGATAGACAACATGCACAAAATACACAACAATAGTACTGCACATATGATCTAGATTTATGTAGGAACACAATAATATATAGAAATAAAGATAAACACAGAGATGCAGAAAAAATAAAAATTCATTTCATTAATATCAAATAACAGAAATATGCTTACAAACATAATGAAAATAAACTAGCTAGGGTGTTGGTAGCTTATTTCTGAGAAGCGATGTGGTGGCTATAGGCCTCTGAACTGTATTAAAATGAGGCTCAAAGGCCTATCTATTTTTGAGAGAAAATGGAAAACCCTGAACATTCGAAAACCTAACCCTAGGAGATGAAGTGCCAAAACTGTGGGCCTCGTTTGGGTAAATTGGTACATCAATCTTCCTGGGGACGTAACTTTGGCATACGATCTCCGTTTGACACGCTCAATACCTCATTAGAAACATATATCCGAGGAATACAACTTTTTATGTGAGAAAAATTAAAGGAAATTACATGATGCTCATCATTTTACCAAAAAATGTCGTTTAGGGCCTCAAAATGACTCCAGAAGTTCAGGACCTGAAAAACTGCTAAAAAATAGAAAGTTGTGCTGAAACTGAAAAACTGGCAGAACTGATGGTGGGGGTCCAAATGGAATAGGTGTGTGGCCAAAAATATCCACCTAGATCATTAGGGCCTCAAAATGTCTCCGAAAGTTTAGCACCCGACAAACTGCTAAAAATAGTGAGTTGTGCAGAAACTGAAAAACTCAAAGAACCAATGGTGGGGGTCCTAATGGAATAGGTGGGTAGTCACCAATATCCACCTGGACCATTCCTCCTCAATTAGGAATGTGAGGTCCCTATATTAATAGTGTTATCCCTTATTTTTGTTACTGTAACCCCCTTATTGTTATTGTTGTGCCCCTATAACCCCAATATTGTTATTATTGTGCCCTTACATTATTGTTGTTAGGTCGACTAGGATTATATTGTGACCCCATGGACTCCTATATATAGAAGTAGGTTTTTTGATTTGTATCATCCAAGAATTGTTCATTTATTTAATGTATTCGAGGTTTCCCCCTCGAAGTGGTTGATTTCTAAGGCTTTAATCTCTCTTTTCTTCCATTTTTGGAGTTGGTTTCATAACATTTGGTATTAGAGGTTTGGATTCTAGGGTTTCGATGCTCCAAACAAGTCATCGTGGAATTTTCGCTATAACTTTTTTTCTAAAAAATTTCAGAAGTTGAAATTTTTACAGAGAGAAGTAGAAATCCCAAGGAATGTTGTGTAGAAATTTCAGATCTTGGTTCGCAACATTTTCAGAGATATGATCTGTGGAAGTTAGGGATTTTTTAGGCTCCCGAATTTCATCTAAAACAGGTCATTGTGGAATTTTTGCTATAAATTTCTTTCTATGAAGTTTTAGAAGCTGAAATGTTTACAGAGAGAAGCCGCAATCCTAAGGAACCTCCTATAAAAATTTCAGATCTTGGTTCGCAATATTTTCGGAGATATGATCCGTGGAAGTTAGGACTTGTTCAGGCTCCTGAATTTCATCTCAAAGAGGTGACCGTGGGAAAATTGTCATAACTCTCTCTTTGAGAATTGAATTGGAATTATGTAAAAAGTTGCTGCAAGTACACAGACTATAGTTTCTTGTATATCAATTTTAGAGCGGAAGTAGGAAACAATTACACGTGGTATGCCGTACAAGTTAGCTCTATTGAACCAGTCCATAATTAAGTCATTGTGGGAGATTATGCATAACCTTGTCTTGAAGAATCCAAATCAGGTAAAAAATGTGGCATTCGAAAGAAGATTTAGAGGGCTACTACAAGAGAAAATTTCAAATATTGAATATCTGAAATCACAAAGATAATTTAGTTTCAATATCAAGCTCCTCAAAAGCAAGAAAAATGTGTGTATGTTTTTTTGAATTGCATAAGCCTTGCTTGAAAAATCACTTTGAATTGATTCCAAGGGAATATTGTAGAATAGATATCAGTATTGGGTTCTAAAATTCCCCCTAAAAAGCATTCAACACCAATTAAGCCTTGAGAAGGCTCTAATATGAATCCTGAAGACGAATAACTGCAACATGACATGTCAAAATTACAAGAGAAAGTGCACCAAATTTCGCTCTGGCAAAGATCAACAAAAAATGAAATGGAAGTTTTGAAGAAAGGCATGGAAGATAAGATGAATGGCATGGAAGCTCACATGGAAGCTAAGATGGATGACATGGACGGTAAGATCGATGAAAAAATGAAAGACAACATGGAAAACATGAAGAATGATCTAAAAGTGGACATGGAAGGTGTTGTACATATTCCCTTCTCCATCTTAATTTTGGCCCCTGGCTCCTTTTAAAATTTGTTTCCAACGTTTCTATGGTAAAAAACCCCTATGTCAAGCTCACCGTCACTTTCTCCGCCCCGAAACATACTGTCCAAATGTTTAAAACCCGCATTTTAAATATTTCGGGCCGAAGCCCCAAGTCCTAAGCTCCTCTCCTTGTTGCTGTCATACGACCGGGGGCCGAGGACCATAAGCCAAAAGAAAGGGGGCTTATCCTTTGTGCATCGGGCGTGATATCCACCGTCCGATCCAACCCAAATCGACGGAGCGGATACCGTTATGCGGCGGCCCCCACATATGTACCCCGCGCATACAGAAAACAGGCGGTATTACCCCGCACCGCTCTCATTGAAGTGGCAGTATTTACCGTGGGGGCAGCGATGCCACAAGTCTTATGCCACGTGTTCTTGGTACGGGTGGGAAACCGCCTATCTCCCGCTCGTTAAAGTTCGCAATATCGCCGGGCATCGGGATTCACGAGAATCATTGGATCTCCAGATTTCAATCCAACGGTGGAGGTATACCGAAGTCACCCGCCTATTAATGCATGTCTGCATTGTCCTATGGCCCGCCACCGTGTCATTTTCACCCGCTTCCACCCGTTGACTCCGCTGCCACGTCAGTCTCCACCCGTCTATTGTACATCCGCGTGTCTCCGCCCTGTGCATCCATAACATCCCTCCACACGCTATATATATATATATATATATATGAATGATTGTTCATATGTTTTTATTCATATTTGTCGCTATTTCTCCCTCACGACCCGATTGTGTCATGAACAAAACTCACATTTCGTCTATCTGTCGAACCTCTATCGATTTTCTTTCACCACCCTGCCTGTTTCCGCCTTCTATCCACGTCCGCACTGTCATCTTCATCACCACCTCCATCACTCCCACCTTCGACTGAGTCAGTTTTTCTAATATTTGGTGGGTTTTGCAGGTTTCAAGGTAACAGGAAGATATTTTAACCCGCTGTCACAATTACAGAGGTTCAGGGCCCGTGAAAGACGTTTTCCTGGGATGAAATTTAATGAAGAAGCCGAGGGTAGGTAGAAGAGATGACCGCCATTAAAGAAAGCACAGATATGGATTCTCAGAACCCTCCAGATAAACTCGCCCCGCATTAAAGATCCAAGATTTAAATCTAAAGCCAGAAGCCGAAAGTACAGTACAGGGATGCAGATTAGTTCCAATCTCTTACGGCAGCAGATCTTTCCTCAGATAAAAGCATCACAATGCATATATTTTATTATTTCTGTCTTGTATATAAGGAGATTTTTATCTCCCAGCATTTATTTCTTCAGACAGATTGTTAGGTATCCTTTTATAGTCAGTCATTCATAGATAAAGTGCGAATGTTTTCTGCCATTTTATTAAAACTGAGTCATTGATTGTACCTCATCCCCCTCCTCCTCCAGAAGTTTCTATCTTCTCTATAAATACTAAAAAGAAGACATTGTAAAGGTTCCAGATTTCTATTAGCAAACTGTGCAGCGAGAAGACTGCTATATACATTTTTGTAATATTTCTGTATGAAGCTTCAGAGCCCGTAGGGTCTCAGTGAGGAGGGGTTATAACTGTAATGAGGATTCTGGTCTTTGGTATCTCACAGTATGTACTTTCTCTTATGTGTTAATACATTATCTCATTTCATGCAAATTGTCTTCTTGTATCATGTTCTAGAATGCGAGTGGCTCACTAGTTTGCAGTAAGGATTCATCTTAAGTGGTGCCCTTTCTGGAATTAGTCAAGCGCTTTAAATAGGCCTAGTCATGATATACTGTTCCATGTTCTTTCTTTCCATATTTTCTGCTATATTAGTTGCTTGAGGAGGGTGCTTTTAAAACGCCATTGTCATATAAGGATTCGTAAATTGGTGCGCCCTTATATGGTTCTGTTGTGTATCTGGGTATCAGTCTCATGTCAGCTAATATCTTCTTATGTTTCCTCACTGCACTTAATTCTTGATATTCGATTTCTGTGATATAATATTTGAATCGGCCCTCTTTACAGTAAGCGGTCTCTTAACTGTCTGATGTCTTTGTACTGGAGTTTTACATGATGTTTCTACATTATTCTTATCTTTTTATCAGCTTCTGAGAGAGATCGGTCCCATTCAAATCTAGTCTCCTTGTTAAAACAAGAGGTAGTAAGAGAGTTCTTGGACTGACAACCCAAACTATAGAGGGCTCCTTGCTACATTAAGATGTCCTAGGCACTGGTCTATGGCAACTCTAGACTGTCTCTAGGAGGGTGACAAAATCATCCACAACATCTTTCTGGCGCCGTTGCCGGGGAACGAATTCAAGAATATCTGTTTCCCTGGGTTTTCGACATCTCATATTCACTCTCTAATCAGGTGAGCACAGAGAGGTGAAGAGTTGCAGATTTCTCACCTTGGCGACTCCACTGGTCTTTATTTGATAAATTTTATTGGAAGTCCTGGCTCCTCGTAAGCCACATTTGAGGTCAGATACAGCTCAACTGAAAACACCTTACGTGTCTGACCCAGAGAAGAGTATTCACAAAATATTTTGGAAGGAGAGGAAGTCAGCCTGTGCTGAAAACCCTGAATATTCCGTTGAAGATTATCCGCCTTCTTCCTCTCAAGAGGTTAGAACAGAAAATCCCGAGTTTTACTCAGAGACTCCACGTAGAGGGAGTGCCTCAATTGAAGAAGATTCTTATCCTGCTTCCGAGGCTGAAGAAATTAAAGAGGTCACTGAAGTTGCTCCTGTTAACCGAGAATTATTCCCATCTACACCTCAGACCTCTGTGCAATATATTCCCATTGTTATTCATACTCCGCTTCCTCCTACCCCTCTCCCTGCATTTGTTTCCCAGACTGTTGTACAACCCCCACCTCCTCCAATGGCTAATGTTCCTGCTTTTCTATTAAATAAATATGCTCCTCTGGCTTTGCCCCAGGTGTTAAACGATATGCCACAAGACTACTTGAAGATTTTGCCAAGATTTAATGGTGAGAATGAAGTTGATGCTCAGAAGCACCTCGAGACCTTCTGCTCTTTTGCAGAGAACTTAAATGTTGAACATCTGGATGTGGTCCTGAGGTTATTTGTGCAATCCTTGGAAGGTGAAGCTAGAAAATGGTTTAAAACATTGGGAAATCGTTCTGTGACCACCTGGGACCAAATGGAGAATGTTTTTCTTAGAAAGTGGGGAGAAAAGAAAGATCACGGTCAGTGTCTCACTAAATTCAATACTATGAAGAAGAAACAGAATGAAGGGGTATCAGAATTTATCAAAAGATTCAACAAGTTATATTTAAGCCTGCCTCCGGAAATGAAGCCCCATGAAGCTGCTGCCAAGATAATTTTCATAACAGCCTTTGATTCTGATTTTGGATTTTCCTTAAGAGAAAGGAAGCCTGCCACTTTGGATGATGCACAATCAGATGCTCTCGAATTAGAGGCGAACTTTGCCTCCACTGGGAAATTGAAAGGAAAAGCTGAACAGGATACCAGGAGAAAAAGAAAAGAAGAGTTTTCTACCTCTAATCAGGAAAAAGACTCAGACAAAATGGATGAAATAAGTAAGATGATAGAGAAGATGGTCAAGATGGAACTGGAAGCTAAAAACGCAGCTCCAAAGAATTTCTACAATACTCCAAACAGAGGATATAATCCCCAGTATAGAAGGCCTCCTTTGCAGATATTGCCAAGGGAAGCGAAAGAACAGCAAGATCAGGTGCCCCATCCCTTGTACCTTGAAGGACCAGCAGACGACCCCACTGGAGATACAACTTATGGATTAGAAGATTCAAATCTGGCTTTTTCAAACAATGAGGATATTTAGTGCCCCCTGCAAGAAGAAGATGAAGAAGCAGAGATTGACCATTACTGCAAGCAATTTGCTGATTTCATGGAAGCACAATTCAACGTCAAATATGATCTCAGATCCTCAAGGAAGAGGACCAGAATTCAGGAGCAAGAAGAAGAACCACCTCAGAAAGAAGCATCTGCTCAGAGGGAATCAACAACACATAAGAACACTGAAAAAGGTAAGAATCCTTTAAATAAACCCTTGCAGTCTAATGATCAGATTCCCTCCTCTTCTAAACTAGTCGGTCCTCCTAATGCTGAGCCAGTGTCAAAAGAAATTAAATCTTCAGTTGAGAATAAGAAGTCAAAAGAAGTAGTGATAGAAAAGCCCACATCTGCTTTCAGTTTGCAAAAAGAACTTGAGAAGATTAAGATTCCTGTCCCTCTGACTGAGTTATTAAAACAACCTACATATCAGTCTCAAGTTACCTCTTTCATTCTCCCTCCTGAGCTACCAATTGTACCTGATAGTTTAAATCTTCAAGAAGAGAGACCCATGGTAGTCTTTGGCCCACATGTCGAGGAGATAGACCCTTCTACTCCTCCTTTTTATGTATCCCTAGTCATTCATGACCTGCTGTTACATAATTGTATGTTAGATTCTGGGGCTTCCCATAATCTTATGCCTTTGTCTGTCATGGAGCAACTAGGACTGCAAATAACAAGGCCATACAAAGATCTATATTCATTTGATTCTAAAAGGGTTAAATGCTTGGGAATGATTAAAGATTTAGTGGTCAATTTGGCTCAAATCCCAGCAAAGAGTGTGGTCATGGACATCGTGGTTGCCGATATCCCAGCTCGCTTTGGCATGCTGCTGTCAAGGTCATGGGGTACAAACATTGGGGGGTCAATTAAATTGGATTTAACATATGCTACTGTCCCAGTCTTTGGAGGTCAAGAAAGGAGGTTATACAGGGAGACTAGATTTGTCAAGATGGTAACTAAGGCTGACTGCTCAGATAATTCCCCAGTTTATAGCAAAGAGGGAGACTTTTCATGTTTAATGTTGGAAGAAAATCAGGATTATACACATGAACCCCTTTTTGGTCAAATCCAAGCTGGGCAACCTAAAGAAGATCAGGAATCAGAAATTTGGACTTTACATTTTGATGGAGCTAATTCAAGAGAAGGAAATGGAGCTGGGGTATTGTTGATCTCCCCTATAGGGAGATGGGTGCCACTGTCTTTTAAGCTGGAGTATGAGGCTACAAACAATGTAGCCGAATATGAAGCGCTATTATTGGGTCTGCAAACAGCCAAGGATATGGGCATCCAGTGTCTAAAAGTGTTTGGAGACTCTGAGCTGGTGGTAAGGCAGATCAAAAATGAATGTCAAACTAAGCATCCCCGGCTCAGAGCATATAGAAATGAAGTATGGGACATGATAGAGAATTTCTTCTCAGCATTCAATATACAGTTCATGCCCCGGGAGCAAAACATAATAGCAGACTCTCTCGCTGTAGCTGCCAGTACATTCCGTCCTCCTCAGAATCCACTTCTAAGATATGAAGTGGAGGTACGGTACAGACCATCCATTCCAGATAATATAAAGCATTGGCAGGTATTTGAAGATGATGAACAAATGAAAAGATTTATGGAGACTGTGGGAGAATTCTCCAATATGGAGATTGATGATTATGAAGAGGAAGAAGCTGAAAATATTGCTGAAAACAAATGGGAAGAAAGAATAGCAGGTAACAAAGTGCTGCAACTGAAAGGTAATGCTATACCTAGAGGGTTGGTACCTCTAGAAAGGTTATTCAATAAAAATGATATACCTTTGCAGCCAAACAAAGTGGTGGAAGAAGATCAAGTGGGAGATTTAAATCTGGGTACTCCTACTGATCCCAAAATGATCAAATTATCTAAAAGAATCCCAGAAGAATACAAAGAAAAGTATTTGAAGTTGTTTCAATCTTACAAAGATGTTTTTGCCTAGTCCTATGAGGACCTAAAAACTTTTGATGTAAATATTATACAGCACAAGATTCCACTGAGGGAAGATGCAAAACCATACAAGCAGAAGCTCAGGCAGATAAACCCCTTACTGCTTCCCTCAATTGAAAAAGAAATTAAGAAATTACTGAAGGCCAAGATAATTGTGCCATTAAGGTACTCAGAATGGATAGCGAACCTTGTTCCTGTTCGAAAGAAGAATGGAGAAATAAGGCTGTGTGTAGACTTCAGGAACTTGAACAGAGCATCTCTCAAAGATAACTATCCACTGCCTAAAATGGACCACATCCTGCAGAAAGTAGTGGGAGCATCCAGAATGTCAATGATGGATGGATTTTCGAGCTACAATCAAGTAGCCGTGTTCCCAGAAGACCAGAAGAAAACTGCATTTACTACACCATGGGGAACCTTTATGTATGCAAGGATGCCATTCGGGTTAATTAATGCAGGAGCTACCTTTCAGAGGGCAATGGACATAGCCTTTGTCGGAGAACAGGACAAGTTCTTGGTGGTGTATCTTGACGATATCACAGTATTCTCAAAGAACGATGAAGAGCATATTGAGCATTTGAGAAGAACTTTTGAAAAATGTAGAAGGTATGGCCTTTCTCTTAACCCCCAAAAATATTTGTTTGCATTAGAGGAAGGAAAACTCTTAGGGCATATTGTGACTAAAGATGGTGTGAAGATTGATCCTAAGAGGGTTGAAGTAATAAACAGCATTCCTTTGCCAAGAAATAAGAAAAAAGTACAGGTATTTTTGGGTCGAATTAATTTTCTAAGAAGATTCATTCCTAACTATGCTGAGATAGTTAGGCATATAACCAATATGTTGAAAAAGGATAGTGAAGTCAAGTGGTCCCAGGAGTCTAGAGATGCATTCACAAGAATAAAACAGGCATTTGCTGAAGCTCCTGTATTAGCTGGACCAGATTACAGTAGGTCATTTATGATATTTTCATTTGCTTCACCTCATACAATTGCTGGAGTATTATTGCAGAAAAATGAAGAGGGATATGAACAGCCCATAGCCTTCTTCAGTCAAGTGCTTTACGATGCTGAATTGAAATATAATATACTGGAGAAGCAGGCATATGCCCTGGTAAAGTCCCTTAAAGCTTTCAGAGCTTATATTTTGCAATCTCACATCACAGCCTATGTCCCTACAGCAGCAGTCAAAGACATTCTGGTTCAAGGGGACAGCGAAGGTAGAAGGGGAAGATGGATTGCAAAAATCCAGGAGTATGATTTGGATATAAGGCCTACTAAATTGGTGAAAGGACAGGGACTCGCCAAGATGTTATCTGAATCAAATCATCAAGTTTTGGGCATTAATCTGTCTGTGATAGCAAATGAAGAACCAGAAAAGGAAGAAGAGCCACAAGGACTAGAGATGGCTACTCAAAAGATACATATGAAATATTTAACTAGTCCTTGGTACAAAGAAATTGTTGAATATCTTTTGACACTTAGCTGTCCTCCAGGATGTGACAAGGTGAAATACAGAGCTGTAAGGATGAAATCTCAGAAATATGCAATTGCCAACGGACAGCTCTATTGGAGAGACCCTCTAGGCATATTACTGTTATGCCTCACAGAGAATGAAGTGCAGAATATAATGACAGAATTTCATGAGGGGATATGTGGAGGACATTACAGCTGGAGGGCTACAACTCATAAAATCTTGAAGGCTGGTTTTTACTAGCCAAAATTGCATTCAGATACTTTTGCTTGGGTCAGAGCGTGTGACAAGTGCCAAAGATTCGCAGAAAGACAGAAATTAGCAGCATTGCCCTTGATCCCTATTAATGTAAATGAACCATTCCAGAAATGGGGATTGGATTTTATAGGTGAGATACATCCCCCATCAAGTGGCCAACACAAATGGATTCTAACAGCCACAGATTATTTTACAAAATGGGTGGAAGCCATACCAACTAGAAAGGCTACAGATGCTGTGATAATGAATTTTATAGAAGATAATATCATATCTAGGTTTGGCTGTCCTGCTAGAATTGTGACTGACAATGCACAAGCTTTCAAGTCTGCCAGGTTTGTAAATTTCTGTCAGAGATATAACATCATCCTGACCCATTCCACAGCTTATTATCCCCAGGGAAATGGCTTAGCCGAATCATCTAATAAAACTCTGGTAAGAGCCCTGAAGAAGACAATAGCTGAAAATCAGAAAAACTGGGACTCTCAATTGAAGTTTGCTCTATGGGCAAATAGGATAACCAGCAAAAGAGCCACAGGGAAATCTCCTTATGAGCTGATATATGGAAGAGCAGCTGTGTTTCCTGTGCAATTGGCCTTGTCGGTGGCACGTTTCATGCAGGAGAACCAGGAAGAACCAGATGACATGATCCGAAGAATTAATCAGCTGGTAGAATTGGAGGAAACAAGGAACCAGGTAGATCAGAGATTGATAGAATACCAAGAAAAAATGAAGAATGTCTTTGATCAGCACGCAAAGGATAGGGATTTCCAAGTTGGAGACCTGGTTCTTAGATGGGATGTTTGCAGAGCAGAAAAGGGCAAACATGCTAAATTTGATCCATTGTGGTTCGGGCCATTAAAAATAGTGAAGCTGGGAAGAAACAACACCTTTACTTTAGAAAATCTACAGGGTGATTTGTTGGATGCACCCGTGAATGGCCAGTTCCTCAAGCCTTATTTTCAATTCTGACCCAGGCTGGTAATGCCTGATTGTATATACTGTACATAAATTGTTTTGGTTTTTATTCCTATTTAGGAAAGGATGCTGATAATTACCTGAAGCAGAAGCGCAGAAGAAATTGAGCAGCGGAATGAAATATTGAATGGTCTGCGTGTTCTCGACATGCCCGAGGACGGACATGCCGTCCCCAGATGGAGCCGATGTTGTACATATTCCCTTCTCCATCTTAATTTTTGCCCCTGGCTCCTTTTAAATTTTTTTTCCAACGTTTCTATGGTCAAAAACCCCTATGTCAAGCTCACCGTCACTTTCTCCGCCCCGAAACATACTGTCCAAATGTTTAAAACCCGCATTTTAAATATTTCGGGCCGAAGCCCCAAGTCCTAAGCTCCTCTCCTTGTTGCTGTCATACGACCGGGGGCCGAAGACCATAAGCCAAAAGAAAGGGGGCTTATCCTTTGTGCATCGGGCGTGATATCCACCGTCCGATCCAACCCAAATCGACGGAGCGGATACCGTTATGCGGCGGCCCCCACATATGTACCCCGCGCATACAGAAAACAGGCGGTATTACCCCGCACCGCTCTCATTGAAGTGGCAGTATTTACCGTGGGGGCAACGATGCCACAAGTCTTATGCCACGTGTTCTTGGTACGGGTGGGAAACCGCCTATCTCCCGCGCGTTAAAGATCTCACCAGAGCCGGGCAGCGGAATTTATGAGAACCGTCGGATCTCCCGATCCCCATCCAACAGCTGAGGTGTATCATAGTTGCTCGCTTGCTAACGCGTGTTTGTTATGACCTGTGGCTCGCCACCGTGTCACCCTCACCCACTCCCGCTCGTTGACTCCGCCACGTCGTCTTCCCACTTGTCCCTCGTGCGCCTATGTGTTTCGCCCTCGTACATCCGTAATATTTCTCCGCACCAATATATATATATATATATATATATATATGTGCGTTTTTGTGGGTTTTATTCATATTTGCCGCTATTCTTTCCTCACCCCTACTGTGTCACAAATAAAACCCACATTTCGCCTATCTGCCGAACCCCTATCGAGTTTCTTCCACCTCCATGGTCTTCTTTCCGCCACCCTGTGTGTTTCTGTTCCCTGTTCATAGCCACGTCGTCGTCTTCATCACCACCCCCATCATCCTCGCCTTCATCTGTGTCAGTTTTTCTAATATTTGGTGGGTTTTGCAGGTTTCAAAATAACAGGAAGATATTTTAATCCGCTGCCACTATTACAAAGGTTCGAGGCCCACGAAAGACGATTTCCTGGAGTGAAATTTAATGAAGAAGCTAAGGGTAGCGCAATAAATGACCGCCATTAAAGAAGACACAGACATGGATTCTCAGAACCCTCCAGATAAATTCGCCCCGCAATAAAGATCCAAGATTTAAATCTAAAGCCAGAAGCCGAAAGTACAGTACAGGGATGCAGATTATTTCCAGGCCGTTGATCTGGCAAATCTTTCCTCGGATAAAAGCATCTGAGTGCATATATTTTATTATTCTTGTCTTGTATATGAAGAGATTTTTATCTCCCAGCATTTATTTTTTTAGACGGACTATTAGTTGTATTCATTTATAGTCAGTCATTCATAGAGAAGGCGCGAATGCTTTCCGCCATTTTAGTTCAAACTGAGTCATTAATTGTGTCTCGTCTCCCTCCTCCTCCTCCAGAAGTTTCTGTCTTCTCTATAAATACTAAGAAATAAGATTTTTGAGGGGTTCCAGATTTCTATCAGCAAACTGTGCAGCGAGAAGACTTCTGTATACATTTTGTAACGCTTCTGTATGAAGTTTCAGAGCCCGTAGGGTCTCAGTGAGGAGGGGATATAACTGTATTGAGGATTCTGATCTTTGGTATCTCACAGTATGTAATTTCTTTCATGTGTTAATACATTATCTCATTTCATGCAAATTGTCTTCTTGTATCATGTTCTAGAATGCGAGTGGCTCACTAGTTTGCAGTAAGGATTCATCTTAAGTGGTGCCCTTTCTGGAATTAGTCTAGCACTTTAAATAGGCCTAGTCATGGTATATTGTTCCATGTTCACTCTTTCCATATTTTCTGCTATATTAGTTGCTTGAGGAGGGTGCTTTTAAAACGCCATTGTCATATAAGGATTCGTAAATTGGTGCGCCCTTATATGGTTCTGTTGTGTATCTGGGTATCAGTCTCATGTCAGCTACTATCTTCTTATGTTTCCTCACTGCACTTACTTCTTGATATTCGATTTCTGTGATATATTATTTGAATCGGCCCTCTTTACAGTAAGCGGTCTCTTAACTGTCTGATGTCTTTGTACTGGAGTTTTACATGATGTTTCTACATTATTCTTATCTTTGTATCAGCTTCTGAGAGAGATCGGTCCCATTCAAATCTAGTCTCCTTGTTCAAACAAGAGGTAGTAAGAGAGTTCTTGGAATGACAACCCAAACTATAGAGGGCTCCTTGCTACATTAAGATGTCCTAGGCACTGGTCTATGGCAACTCTAGACTGTCTCTAGGAGGGTGACAAAATCATCCACAACAGAAGGTTTGACAAAGTTGATACAAGAAATGTTTCCTAATAGCGAAAATATAGTAAAGGAAACTCATGATGAGAAAAAAAAAAATTTTAATCGTGATTTCATAAACTCTAATGTTGGATGGAAGAACCACTATATTCCAAAGATGGATATGAGGAAGTTTGATGGCAAGGATCCCGTAACATAGATACTATAGATGGACCAATATTTTGATCTCAATAATGTGCAAAACACACAAAAGGTATGCATTGCAACTTTAGATTTAGAGAAAAATACATTTGTATGGTATCAATGGCTTTGATCCCGTAAAAAAATTGTCACTTGGTCAATTTTTACGGAGGAAACGATAGCGCATTATGAGGATACAAAGAGAAACACCTTCTTTAGCCAATTGATAAATCTCAAACAAAAAATGTTCAGTGGTGGAGCATATTGAGGACTTACAAAAATTGAATATAAGGGTAATGAATATTCCAAAGGAACATTGGATTGATGTCTTCATAGGGAATTTAAAGGATAACATCCAACATGAGGTTCGTGTTTGGGAGCCTGATTCATTGGAGAAGGCATTCATGTTGGCAAGAAAAATTGAATGTAAAATTATGGCGACAAGGAAGCCTACCACTCACATCTATAAGGATGGAAGTGTTGCTACTCATAGAATTCCACAACCTACAAGGTTGACACCACAAAAATTGGAAGAAAAAAGAGAAAAAGGGCTTTGCTATAGTCATGATGTCAAATACACTAAGGGTCATAAGTGTGCTGAGAAGAAATTATTTTACGTAGATTGTGAAGAGGAGGAAGAAAATGAACAAGAAGCTTCAAAAGAAGAGGATACACACCAAGAACCAACCCTAGAAGAAGAAGAAATGAGTCCGACCATATCATGTAATGCATTGGCAGGGATTACCACTCCTCAAACTCTCAAGCTAGAAGGACATATTGAGAAGAAAAAGGTAATAGTGTTGATTGATTCTGGTAGTACCCATAATTTTATTCACTGTAAGGTAGCCAAGGAATTGAATTGTTTCCTATACCCAACACCAGAATGTCAAGTGATGGTTGCAAATGGAGGAACTATAAATTTCTCTGGTAAATTCCATAATATCAAGCTAACCATGGGGGAATATGTATTGAATAGTCCAATTCTTTCTATTCCAATGGGAGGTGCTGATGTTGTACTAGGAGTACAATGGTTACAAACTTTGGGGATGGTAGATTTTAATTTTCAAGAAATTTTCTTGAATTTTTTTTTGGAAGGAAAGGAAGTCGAATTACGGCATATCGCAGGGAAGTCAGGAAAGATAATAATCTCTAATGCCATGACAAAGCTGGGAAATATAATAAGCTTCTGAAAAAATAACAACGAGGCGTAATTGCACAATTATGCTCACTAGAAGTTCCAACATAAAAATAAATTATTTCTCCAGATCTCCAAAGAGTCTTGGACAATCATTCCAAGGTGTTTGAAACTCCCAAAGGACTCCCACCTATTCGTGATCATGATCATGCTATTAATTTGATTCCAGGAAGTGTCCCTCCAAACATCAGGCCTTACAGACATCCTTATGTACAAAAGAGTGAAATTGAACGTATGATTGTAGAAATGTTAGAGGCTGGTATAATTCAACCTAGTCAAAGTTCTTTCTCTACTCCACTAGTATGGGTGCACAAGAAGGATGGATCATGGCGCATGTGTATGAATTAGGGAGCTCAGTAAGCTCACTATTAAAGATAAATTTCCCATTCCCGTGATTGATGAATTATTGGAAAAATTACATGGATCAATTTATTTTACCAAGTTGGATCCTCGTTCAGGATATCGTCAAATTAGAATGAAGACTGAAGATATTCCGAAAACAACATTTTGAACTCATGAGAGTCATTATGAATTTTTGGTCATGCCTTTTGGCCTTACCAATGCACCTTCCACATTTCAAGGGTTGATGAATTCCATTTTGAAACCCTTCCTTAGAAAATTTGTGCTAGTATTTTTTGATGATAAAATAATCTACAATAGGTCTTGGAAGGATCATGTTCAACATGTTGACAGGGTGCTCAAACTATTGGAGGAGAAACAATTATATGCAAAACATCCAAATGTTTCTTTGGAGCACAAGAGGTGGAATATCTTGGTCATATTGTATCTCACGAGGGTATTAAGGTATACCCTAACAAAATTAAAGCCATCAAGGAATGGAAAGTACCCACAACCATAAAGCAGTTGCAAGGATTTCTGGAGTTAAAAGGGTATTTTCGCAAGTTTGCTTAAAATTATGGGAGAATAGCAGCACCTCTAACAACATTATTGAAGAAAGATGCATTTTCATGGACTCCTGAAGCAACTAAGGCCTTTGAACATCTTAAAGAGGCAATGTGACTAACACCGGTATTAACTATGCCAGACTTCACAAAAACCTTTATTGTGGAATGTGATGCCTCAGGAAATGGAATTGGTGTTGGTTTTTGTATTAGATAACTGCGTCCCTAAGCTCTAGGTTGAATCCTTTTAAAAACAACACCCTCATTCACTTCGACTCTACCAACGAGTAAATTGGCTTTGTTCAAACCCATATTGTGATTTGCATTTGCCGCCGCAGAATGAATTAATTGTGATATGGGATAACAGGCCCCATAAGGCATCAGTTCCAATATCATAAGTGCTTGTCCATATGAATGACCATGAATTTGATTAATTACTCTACGTGCTTTATGAGCGGACATATGTATATTTCTCGCCAAAGCTCGTATCTCTGGACCTGGACTATTATTTCCCATTGACTCCATCCTCCCCATACTACATGCACTAAAGAAATGGTGACCTTACCTAATGGGAAGACACTTCAAGGTAAAAACTAATCATGATAGTCTTAAATGATTTTTGGAACAAAGAATATCCTCAAAAGAGTAGCAAAAATGGGTCACAAAGATGTTGGGTTATGACTTTGAAATCATCTACAAAAAAGGGAAGTTAAATGTTGTTGCAGATGCACTCTCAAGAAAGGATGAGGAGGTGGAAACATTGCTTTGTGCCATTTCTATTATCCAACCAGATTGGATAACCGAAGCAAGGGATGAATGGAAGAACGACGAAAAATTGTGGACACTCATTCAAAATTTGCAGCAAGATCCTAGTACACCTGATACATTTAGTTGGAAAAATGATTCATTATGCTACAAATATAGCTTATATATTTGTAAGAATTCCCAACTAAAACAAAATATTCTTTTGGAATTGCACACTTCTCCTTTAGGAGGAAACTCAGGATTTTTAAAAACTTACCAAAGGGTGAAGAAAGTTTTTTTTTTCGATGGCCTTAAATTTGACATTCAAAAGTTTGTGGCGGAATGTTTGGTTTTCCAACAAAATAAAGTTGAGACAATTAAGACCCCGGGTCTTCTACAACCTTTATCCATTCCAAGTCAACGTTGGGAGAGATTTCAATGGATTTTATCACAGGTTTACCTAAGTCCGAAGGAAAGAGTGTCATCATGGTGGTAGTTGATAGACTTACCAAGTATGCACACTTTTGTGCATTATCTCATCCATTTAAAGAAAGTACAGTTGCTACTACATTTGTGGAAACAATTCAAAATATACATGGAAACCCAAAGAATATTGTAAGTGACAGGGATCCCATTTTTTTTTCTGGAATTTTTTGGACGGAATTATTTTCTTGTCCGGATAATCAACTAGCTCATAGCTCATCTTATCATCCTCAATCCGATGGTTAAACTGAGATAGTGAATAAATGTTTGGAAGGATATCTTCGTTGTTTTGTATCTAATAAGAAAACACAATGGGTCAAGTGGTTACCTCTCGCTGAATGGTGGTATAACACTTCCTTCCATACTGCAGCAAAAATGATCCCATTTATGGCACTTTATGGATATCATCCACCGTCCATCACATCATATTCAAGAAAAAATTCTACGGTTCATGCAGTGGAAAATCACATCGAGCATCAACAAGAAGTTCTCCAACTCTTAAAGGATAACCTAAATTTGGCACAAAATCAAATGAAACAACAGACAGATCAAAATTGTAGCGAGAGAAGTTTTGATGTAGGAGACTGGTTATTTTTATGGCTACAACCATACAAAGTCCCTCAAGCAAGCTAAGAGGGATAATAAATTATCGCCAAAGTACTATGGTCCTTACAAGGTGCTGCAAAAGATTGGTACTATGGCACACAAATTGGAGCTTCCTGCTTGTTCGCGAGTGCATCTAGTTTTCCATGTTTCAAGATCAAAGAAGGTTATAGGTGAAAAAATTCCAGTCCAAACAAT
This sequence comes from Pinus albicaulis, assembly GCA_034641835.2. Taxonomy (NCBI): domain Eukaryota; kingdom Viridiplantae; phylum Streptophyta; class Pinopsida; order Pinales; family Pinaceae; genus Pinus; species Pinus albicaulis. The sequence continues at coordinate 125,519,453 of CM076576.1, forward strand.
ATTTCCAGAACTTGATGAGGAAGGAAAAGTCATATTGGAACCTGAAGCAGTCAAGGAAACAAGAACTCGACACTTACAAAATCGAGCAATTTCATAGTATCTCATCAAGTGTAAGAACTTACCCACTGAAGTTTCTACATGGGAGGATGAGAACTTTATACAGAAGCATATAGAGCTACTCAAGCATTGAGGACAACACTTTTTGGAAGGAGAGGGGCATGTTAGGTCCCTATATTACTAGTGTAGTCCCTTATTGTTGTTAGTGTAACCCCCTTATTTTTATTTTTGTACCCCTGTAACCCCAATATTGTTATTATTGTGCCCTTACATTAATGTTGTTAGGTTGGCTAGAATTATATTGTGACCCCATGGACTCATATATATAGAAGTAGGTTTTTTCATTTGTATCATCCAATAATTGTTCATTTATTTAATGTATTGGAGGTAGCCCCTTCGAAGTGGCTGTTTATAAGGCGTTGATATCTCTTTTCTTCCATTCTTGGAGTTGGTTTCATAACAAGGAAGAAATGGTCCCCATTGCGTTGAGTTCCTCCATGAGATGAGGCTAATTATGCTAAACTTGGCATTGGATTTGTCGAAGATGTCGTGGACATGTTGGATGCGTTCAATAAATTTGGTTGCTTTATCAACCTCAGAAAGTACAGAATGACCCAAACACGTTCACGCCGACCCGACTGGTCATTTAATTCCTGCATGAGGTGACCCGACTCGCACTCATTCACATGCCACCCAACCTTCCGTTCAAAAACTGTACGCTGCCGTGTTGGTCAGGTCGACCTCCGCCCGAGGAGTCGGGTCAAGAGTTCAAACCTCTTGCCTTCAACATTTTATCATGACCTTTGAACCTTTGGCCTGGGGCCACGTGGCAGCCTTTAGGAAGGCCATGTGGAACCCTATAATAGGCCCATAAAAAAACCATATAAAAAGTAATTTTTTCCAAATAAACATTTTGAAAAAGACAATTTTTCTTGGTAAAAAAGTCCTGTTTTGAAGGTCGTTGGGAATTTTCAAACTTCAGTAACTTTCACATATGACATCGGATTTGAGTCCCATTCATGGTGCCAGAATCGAAACGATGAGACCTTTCCTATCATTTAGATTGCAACCAATTCTAAGCAGTTCCATTTTTGAGCATTTTTTCAACTTGGACATGATCTCCTGATCACACTTCCCCATTGGGAAGATTTTGGACCCCAAAAGCCTTCAATTATCTGTTAAGAAGATGAGGGTACAGATCCCTCACCTTTTCCACCTCCATCCATTTTTCCTTACTCGGTTTGCTGCCTTTTAGACCAACCTGAACATAATTAGCTTTTCCCCTCCTCGAAGTGTGTGTACTTCTGTCAAGGATAGCATCCTCTTTCAGCTCATCCAAAAATTCTAGCGAGAAATCCTCTTTGGATGGCAGCTGAATGTCACTTTCATAATAAAAAATTAAAGGAGGTTCATACAAACGTTAATTTTCCACATTCACAACATAATACATTTGCACATATGAAGGAAAATCTAGTTGAAAAGCATTATTTCCAACTTGTCTAAGGATCTTGAATGGACCATAATGAATAGGCTTCAACTTTTTACCTTCTCCTTGCATTCTTTCCTTACTAATGTGCAGCCATACCTTATCTCCTTCTTGAAACTTGTGATCAACTCTGTGTTTGTCATGCCTCTCCTTATACTTGCCTTGAATTTTTTCAAGCTGTTCTTGAACCTGCTTATGTATGAGCTGAATTATTTCAATGAACATGTGAGATTTTCAATGTCACTATGCCCATCAATGGAAATATCCTTCTCAATAATGAAATCTAAAGGTGACTTAGGCAAATACCCAAAACAAGCTTCAAAAGGTGAAGTATTTGTAGAAGAGTGCTTGGCCCGATTGTAAGCATGCTGAATGTAATGCAAGTGCTCATCCCAAAGCTTGGGATGCTTGCTACAATAACCTCTGAAGAGATGTACAATGGTTATGTTCACTACCTCTGTTTGGCCATATTTTGTGGATGGAAAGCAGTACTCTTCTTCAACTTGGCGTCCATCATATTCCATAAATTGGACCAAAAATTCCCAACAAATCTGGAATCTCCGTCACTAACAATAGAAGTAGGCAAGCCATAATGAACCCATACATGTTGAAAATATAAATCAGCAGTTTGTTCAGCAGTTATAGATTTCTTACATGGCATAAGAATACACATCTTGTTGAATCTATCAATTAATACATAAGATAATCATGCTGCTTTCTAGGTAATGGTAGACCTCCAACAAAATCCATAGAAACACTTTCCCATGGTATAGAAGGTCTGGAAATGGCTTATATAAACCAAGCTTCCTATTTCTAGGCTTTCTTGTAGCACAAAATGAAGAACCTCTAATGAAACATGAAACACTATCTACCATGCGAGGCCAATAACGATACCTCTGTAAATGTGCCACCGTTTTGCTTACCCCGAAATGTCCAGCAATAAGAGAAGAATGAGATTCTCTCATGATTATTAGTCTCTCCCCTTGTGGTATGCATAAATTTCCCATATGAAACAGAAAATTATTATGCAAGTGATAATCATTCTCCTTCGCATGATTCCCTTCACTCAAATTAGCATACACATCCTTAAAATCAACATCTGATGCATACTGTTCTATGTAGCTTTCATGTACAATATAATCATTCTTAAGTAAAGTAGTAGCACTAATAATAGGCCTTGAAAGAATATCAACAAATTTATTGAAAATACCTTTCTTGTACCTTATCACCAAGTGAAATTGTCGTAGGAAACCCATCCATCTGAAATGTCGTGACTACTGCAATTTACTTTGCGACTGCAAGTACTGTAAAGGCTGATGGTCAGTATGAACAACTGTTTCTTTTCCCATCAAATACTGTTTCCACTTTTTGATGCTTTGTACAAACTCATACAACTCCTTATCATATGTAGGATAATTCACAAAAACCATTAAATGTATCAGAATGAAATGCGATAGGCTTACCATGTTGTAAGAGAACTGCACCCATGGCGTAATCACTAGCATCGGTCTGAATCTCGAATGGCTATCTCAAGTCTGGTAATGCAAGGACTGGAGCTGAAATTATATTTTCTTTCAAAGACTCAAAAGCTTCTATTGGTTGACTCCCCATTGGAAAGCACACTTCATGCTTGTCACTGCATGCATAGGAGCTGCTATGGCAGAGAAGTTAGAAATAAACTTCCTGCAATACTAAGTTGTACCCAAAAAAATTCTTACCTCTGTAATGGATTTGGGAGTAGGAAAATTCACAATGGCTTCTACCTTAGAAGGATCAATTCTCAAATCACCTCCTCCTACTATGTGTCTCAAATAAACCAAAGAATTCTTTCCAAATTCACACTTTGGAATTTTAAGAAATCACTGATTTTTCTTCAAAATCTCAAGTACTTTCTTAACATGCATGACATTCTCTTCTCTAGTCTGGATGAAAATTAAGATGTCATCTAAGTAGAAAATAACAAAATCATCAATAAAAGGACGTAAGACATCATCCATTACCCGCATGAAAGTTGCAGGTGCATTGCATAAACCAAATGGCATAACAAGCCACTCAAAGAGTCCCTGTTTGGTTTTAAATGATGTCTTCCAAATGTCACTTTCTGCAATTCTAACTTGATGATAACCACTACGTAAGTCTAACTTAGTGAAATATTTATCATCTTTCAGCTGATCTAAAAAATCATCTATCCTTGGGACTGGGTAATGATTCTTTACCGTTATCTTGTTCAATGCCCTAAAATCCACACACATGTGCCAAGTTCCATCTATCTTTGGAATCAACACTATCGGTGACCCACATGGCGAACTGGTTGGTATTATGAACCCTTTGTCCAACAAGTCCTTAATTTTCCTCTTTATTTCAGCATTCTCCATGATAGACATGCGGTACATGCCTATGTTAGGAAGAGGACAATATTGTTGTAACTGGATTTCATGTTGAATCTCCCTTTTAGGAGGCAAACTTGTCGGTTCCTAAAACATCTCATGATGTGCATCAACTACATCATATAAATATGATTTAAGCTTGGAATCACGATTTAAAAATGACTCATGATTCATATCAACCTTGGGCTTAACCATAAGAAGTACACAACTCTTACTAGAATTCACTAGTGTTTTTACCTATCCCGCATTTACCATCGCTATATTTGTCTTCTTGCGATGTGCTCTGACAATGAACTCCTTGCCATCTTTAAAGAGATGATACTTATTTTCATGGCGATGGAAGATATTTTTCCTGTCAAATAAGTAAGGACTTCCCAAAAAAATTCCTGATATATCAAGCGACACTAAATCAAGTTCAACTTCGTCAATAAAGTGTGCAGTAATCGCAAAACGCAATATGCACTTTATTGAGACTTGTAAGTTTGCATCCTTGCATATCCATCCAAGTGGATATGGCTTGGGATGTGGAATGGTCTCAAGTTTAAGTTGTTTGACCAAGTCTTCTGATATGAGATTTTCTTGTGACCCACTGTCAAACAATGTGTCAATTTTTGTATGTTTTGAGACTACCCTCACATGGAACAATTCAATTCTTTCATCCTCATTTGGAGCTTGTACATGACAGTTTGAAGTAATAGTGCTTGGCTTAGTTTCAGTTTCCTTTCCCTTCATACTCTTCAATCCCATGGCTGCAATTTTGGTTTCGTCACCTGAATCATCACCTAAGTCTTGTGGTGTAGTTGTAGTAGCTGCAGTTTTCTTCTTTCCTTTGTTTTTGTTAAACTAAGTTCTTTTTTCAGGATGTAGTTTCCAACATTTTTCTCTTCATGGCCTTCTCTTGAACAATGTTTACATAACCCTCTTGTTTGACAGATGCATTCTTTTTTCCTTTTCCCTTAGAGGTTTTATCTTTGTTTTTCCCCTTAAAAGGCTTGTTTCTACCCTCATCAAAAGTGTTTTTCCCTCTAGCCTCTAAATGCATAGCTTGTACACAAACTTTGTCTAGATTAGTAGGATTGAACATAAGGATAGTATGTCTAAGGTAGCTGTGCAAACCACCTATATATTTCAACAAAGTATCTTGACTTTGTAATCTACCCCTAATAAGAGTGCTCTTTTCCTAAACTCTTGGGTGTAGTCTTGTACATTTTGTCCCTTAAGCTGTCTCAAGTTTTGCCAGTTCATGATAGCCTTTTGTAAATGAGCTAATGGATAAAATTTATTCTTATTTGCAGTAGTAAATTTAGCCCATGATGAAGTGATCTTACCATGTTTTTTAATTTCATCCTTGGTCTTGGCTTCCCACCGTACCAATGCTACTCCATCCATTCTCAAAGAGTCTAACTGTATCTTGGTGTCGTCATCATGAAGGTTTTGTATCCTCAAGTAAAACTCCAACTGCCTTATCCAATTGTCAAGTTTCTCTGCATTGACTTCACCGTTAAACATAGGCAGCTCAAATTTAACATCAATCTTTAAAAATGGACTTTTACCAGTGGTTTTAGATTTGTGAGATTGATTCAACGAAGTAGAGGATGACGATGTAGAGGAAGAGGATGAAGATGGGGATGGTCGATCACCATTTCCTCCATGTCCTTTCTTTGACTTATCATCACTTTTCTTTCCTCCTAAAGAACCCTCTCCTTATTTTTGATGTTTAGACCCTTCTCCAACAAGCCTATCATTCATTTCTTGGTAGAGTATCCTCACTATCTCAGTCATGTCCAAAAAGCTTTTCGGAATACTCGTTCTTCTTCTTTGGGATCAATGTCTTCAGGATCTTCTCCTTCTCTTGAAGACATGCTTGAGGCTTCTTCAGTAAATCTTGGGGGTGTAATAGATGGTCGAGGAAATGGCTCTCTAGCCCTCCTTGGTTGAGGATTAACTAGTGATCTAACCAATTTTCCTTCCCCTCTTTTGAGTTTAAGCCTAGTAAGCATCAAAACTTGCAAAAAATCAACTATATCTTTGCACAAAACAAATGCAGAGAAAAAATCTAGCTCTGATACCAACTGATCTGAAAATGAAACTATTTTTAACTGCTGTGAAAATTATCCATTTTCATTTAATTAAGTGTGAAAAATATTCTCCATGTCTTGCAGTTTAAACAAAGTGTTTTTGGTAATTGTTTATGAGTTTATGTGTGAGAATTGGTTATTTAAATTCACTATTTAATATATCAATTCAAAAAAACAGCAAGAAAATTCACCGTAGCATAACACAACAAACTAATGAGGCAATTCACCCCTCTTGGGCTACATCTTCCGGGTCCAAGGCTCCCAATGGGCATGTCTTTGCTCTATTAAGTTGCTAAAAATGGTTATACAGTGATAAATATGCCTAAACAAGCAAAAAAAACTGTGAAATTGACTTTATAAGATAAAAATAAGCTAAAAATGGCTTTTGTTTCACCTCAAACAGTGAAGTACAACCCAATACAGCTCCATATCCCTGATGGCCTTGGTGGCTCTTTCCTCTTCCCTGAAGAAACAATGGTTTTAGAACACCTCTGTTTGATTTGAAACCTATTCCAAACTCTCCAGAATGCTCAGAATAGCCAAAATTGACTAAAATTTTGTCTTCTTTGGTCAAAAATTGAGAAAGTTATGACCCAAACAAGATTTTTCCCAGTGGCACTAAAAATCTCCTCCAAAACTGGAGAAACTCCAATTAGCTCCACCAGAATAGGCAGACAAGTCAAACAGGTGGAACCACACTCTAATTTAGGGGCAATAATAAATTTAACTACCATTTTTCTGGCGCGTTCACATGCAGAAAAGGCGGGGATGGTTAGTGTTGGCGGTTAGCGTTAACTCTGCGCCCACGGTCATGGCCTATAGGTCCTATGTGACGAGGGCTAGCACTCGGGGGCTTAACCCAACTCTCAGATATTTGAAATGGGCTTAGCCCTTGATCACTGCTCATGGTCGTGGGCCTTAGCCCTTAGCCCTGGGGGCTTAACAACTCATCTCGTTCAAAACAAACGACGACCCGAATCACCGGTTCAAAATGACCCAAACACGTTCACGTCGACCCGACTGGTCGTTTACTTCCTATGCGAGGCAACTCGACTCGCCCTCATTCACATGCAGCCCAACCTTTCGTTCAACAACTGCATGTTGTCGTGTTGGTCGGGTCGACCTCTACATGAGGAGTCACCCAACCTTCCGTTCAACAATCGCACACCGCCGTGCGGGTCGGGCCGACTCGCCCGAGGGAGTCGGGTCAAGAGTTCAAACCTCTTACCTTCAACATTTTATCATGACATTTGGAACCTGGCTTGGGGCCAATGCGGGCGCCTCCGGGTAGGCCACGTGGCACCCTCTAATAGGCCCATAAAAACCATATAAAAATTAATTTTTTGCCAAATAAACATTTTGAAAAGACAAAATTTATTAGGTAAAAAAGTCTTGAAGGTCATTGGGCATTTTCAAAAATTCAATAACTTTCACATACGATGAATTTGATTTGAGTGAACCGTTCACGGTTCCGTAATCGCAACAATGAGATTCTTTCCTCACGTTCGTATTGCAACCAATTTTGACCAGTTCCATTTTTGAGCATTTTTTCAACTTGGACATGATCTCCTGATCAGGTCACATGAGGTATGGAAACATCAAGCAGCGACGCGCCTGGGATCAAATCAATGGAGTGCTTTACTTGAAAGTGTCGAGGAACCTTTGTGGGTGAGGAGAAAATTTCCTCGTATTCCTCCATGACTTTTTCCATCTGCTGTTACCATGAAGGGGAGCCCTATTTTGAGGCTATGGCCACAACCTTATTCTTGCCTTGTGGGTGAATTGTAATGCAAATAAACTTCTTGGTTTGGGAAACAAGCTTATTGTGTTGTTTTGTAGTAGTCAAAGAGATGGTAGGAGGCATTACTACCTCTGGTATCCTGTAAAATTTATTTCCTAATGTAAAAAAAATAGAATAGGGCCTAAACTCATACAAAACATGTCGTTTCCACAATTATGGTTGGCCCAATAATACATCAAGAACATCAAGAGGAGGAACATCACAATGTACCTCATTCGTGACTGGCTTGATGTTGTACGGAAGGTGACATTGCTGGTGGATGCAGAGATCTCTTCCTTTGTGAAGCCACTCGATGGTATAGGGTTGTAGGTGTGCTATGGTCGGTAGGTCGAGTCGCTTCATGACCTTTGCTGAAATGAGTTTTTTTGGCTTCCATTATCGATAAGGAATTGCAGTGGAGAACACTTCACCCACATCTGCGAATGGAAGAGGCACTCCCCCTCCTCTGGATCCTCCATCTAGAGCTTAATGGTGGCTACAATGGTACTAGGATCTGCATCAATGATTTTCTTCCCTTTTTCATCACCCTTGTCTAGTTCTGACTTAGGATCAGAACATGCATCTGATTCGGGTGCCTTCAGTTCGGCCACGAGTGAATTTTTGGCCCGACACTCATTTGTGCTGTGAGTGGGGTTGTTATGAAATTCACATCACTTCCCCGTGTCCTTCTTTGGATTTGTGGTGTTGTTCTAAGTCGCCCTGTTTTGGATTTGTCCCTTAATCTCCTATTCGGGGGTGCCTTTCCTTGGCTTCAAATTCGCGGATTCAAAGTCTCGCTTCTTCTTCTTAAATTTCTACTCGATCTTGGTGGCATAACGATATGCCGTGCCAAGCGAGGTAATTTCGAGGAAATACATTTCCTCCTGAATGTATCCGTGCAAGCAACTGCAGTACTTGATTACCAAATGTATCTTTGAATCTTTAGTACCCAAATTTGTGCATATGGTATGTTACACATTTGTCAATTCATGCACATCTTGATCCCTTTCCTGCCGCAACATGGTCCATTGGATTTACTTGTCCTCATAGCTCCCGAGAGAGTAATATTTTTCCTTGGTGCAGTCTTGGAACGATTCCAAGTGGGTGCAGCTGAGAACAAAGAGGTTTATCTCTCCTCCTTCTGCTCAGAGTAGGTTTCCCACCAGTCTTTGAAATGGGGGGCAACTTTGAGGAGTGCAAAAGTAATATTTTCTCGGTCAGAGAAATTATGCAACAAGAAATACCCTTCCATCAAATTCAACCATCTATCTACAACATCTCCATCTATTTTGCCTTCAAATAAAGTAATGTCAAAGTTTACTTGTACCTTGAATGGTTAGGCACCTCCAGAGTGGCTACTGGATGTAGATGCGCCGTGAATGTGCAACTGTTGAAGGATCTGGTGTTATAACATCATTTATCACCTTTATATACTTGATGAATTATGCATTGGCCTTGGGAATCCCTTCCATTCAGACTTGGTCACACTTCTAAAAAATATATATTTTAAAATCCATTCATGACTCTGCCCACTTTTTCCGCATGCACACACGGGTCCATCCATAGCTTACCCGTGTATGCTCTTTAAAATATTAAAAATATATAATTCTCCTATTAAAGAGGTAGGGTTCACATTTTTTTCCTGTAACTTAACTACCCCAGCCTGTGGCCTAACTGTTCCCCAATTGAAAAAACTAATTTGAGGACATATAAATACACCTCAAGGGAATGGCCTAAAGGAGGAGAGAGAGAATACTATTGATATTATAGCCTGTTATAGCCCTGATCAAGTTTGATATTTCGCTTGTGCCTCCTACAATTCCTAGGTTCATGAAACCCTTGTTCCCTTGAGATGATCACCCACATTCTATATGACATCCTTTGTGCACCATTTATGGAAGAAATTTTGTGAGGCTAGGGTTGAATGAATCCGGAGGATGGTTTTGCTCAAGGTCGTGGCAGATCTCAAGTGATTTCTCCACTATTTTATGTACATGTTATCAATAAAAGAAGTACCATCCTATTCCTAATATTCATGTGTTACATGTCTCTTATACATGCTTAATAATATTGAATAGTTTGTTTCATGTTATCTTTATGAGATTATACATGCCAATATACTGAAATCTAGGACATATATGCTATACAACTAGTTTGTGGGCTTTTTCTTGACTCATTTGCAAGTTCTGAAGCACGAGGAGTAGCAGAGGGTTTGCACCCTACGAAATCGACCTCAAATGAAGGATAAATGGGTAAGGTCCACAATCTTCATTTTATAGTTTATGCATAAAAATTGGTAATTAGAGTCCTTCTTATGATGACATGCCATCCCCTCTATTAGGTCCCTCAACCCAAGGCCTTAGGGTAGCTTTTCCCGTAACATCTAGGAAAAGTTATCCATCATCGTGTTCCTCTATTTCTCGAGGGACTCCTCGAGCAATATTTTGATAGGATCTCCTCCTCCCTCATCTTTATTTTCTTCCACCATGGGAGGTTGTAGGGGTTTGAGAGGCTGATCTTGCAAGGGTTCAACCAGATTGAGCCATAACTCCTTATACCCTGACCTCATTGGGGACATGCAAAGAAAAATAAAGAAAAGCAGACTGATCTGATACCACTGATCCAAATTTATCAAAGAACACAATAATATACATAAATAAACATAAACACAGAGATGCAGTGGAAATAAAACTTCATTTCATTAATATCAAATAACAGAAACATGCTTATAGACATAATGAAAATAAACTAGCTAGGGCACTGGTAGCTTATCTCAGAGAAGATATGTGGTGGCTACAGGCCTTTAAACTATGTTACAATGAGGCTCGAAGGCCTATTTATTGTTGGGAAATAATGCAAAACCATAAACATATGAAAACCTAACCTTAGGAGATGAAGCGCCAAAATTATGGGCCCTATTTGGGTAAATTGGTATATCAATCCTACCAGGGACGTAAGTTTGGAATATATCTCCATTTGACGCAATCAATACCTCGTTAGAAAGATATATCCAAGGACTACAAATTTTTATGTGAGCAACATCGCAAGAATTTTTATGTTGCTCTCAGTTTTCCCAAAAAGCGTCGTTGAGGGCCTCAAAACAGCTCCGTAAGTTTAGGACCCAAAAAATTGCTAAAGATAGTAAGTTTTGCTGAAACTAAAAAACTGACATAACCGATGGTGGGGGTCCAAATGGAATAGGTGGGTGGCCACCAATATCCACTTGGGTCTTTAGGGTCTCAAAACAGCTTCGGAATTTAAGGACTTGACAAACTGCTAAAACTAGTAAGTTGTGAAGAAACTGAAAAACTGAATGAACCAATGGTGGGGATCCAAATGGAATATGTGGGTGGCCACCAATATCCACTTGAATCATTCATCCCACCTTAGGAAGAAATGGTCCCCATTGCATTGATTTACTCCATGAGATGAGTTCAATTCTACTAAAATTGGTATTGGATTTGTCGAAGATGTTGTGGATCTGCTAGTGGACGTGCTGGATGCATTCAATAAATTTGGTTTCTTTATCAGCCTTAGACAGTACATGTGTGGATTCTATCTGTGTGGTCGCATGAGGTATGGAAACATTAGGTGACGATGCACCTGGAGTCAAATCAATGGAGTGCTTGACCTGACAGTGTAGAGGAACCTCTGTGGGTGAGGAGAAGATGTCCTCGTATTCCTCCACGACTTTATCCATCTGCTGCTGCTTTGCAGGGGAGCCCTATTTTGAGGTTGTGGCCATAATATTTGATCCATATTTATGCAATAATGAAATAAAATACATAAATAGACATAAACAAAGAGATGCAGCGAAAATAATGCTTCATTTCATTAATATCAAATAACAGAAATATGCTTACAGACATAATGGGAATAAAATAACTAGGGCGCTGGTAACTTATCTCTGAGAAGAGATGTGGCGGCTACATGCCTCTCAAATGTGTTGCAATGAGGCTCAAGGTCCTATTTATTATTGAGAAACAATGGAAAACTCTAAACATCCAAAAACTAACCCTAGGAGATGAAGCGCCAAAACTATGGGCCTCGTTTGGGTAAATTGGTGTTTCAACTTCATGGGGTCGTAACTTTGGCATACTATCTCTGTTTGACGCACATGACACATCATGAGAAAGATATATCCGAGGAATACAATTATTGACTGTGAATATTGTTTTTGAAATTTTGGAATGGAATCATATTCGCCGGAAGCTCGATGCCCAAAAAACATCATTTAGGGCCTCAAAATGACTCCAGAAGTTCATGACCCGAAAAACTGCTAAAAATAGTAGGTTGTGCCAAAACATAAAAATTGAAAGAAATGATGGGGGAATTTCAAATGGAATAGGTTGGCAGCCACCTATATCCACTTGGATCTTTAGGGCCCCAAAACGGCTCCGGGAGTGCAGGACCCGAAAACCTGCTAAAAATAGTAAGTTATGCTGAAAGTGAAAAGCTACAAGAATTGATGTTGCAGGTCCAAATGGAATAGGTGGGTGGCCACCGATATCTAGCTGGATCAATATTCTTCTTGCCTTGTCAGAAAATTGTAATGAAATTAAACTTCTTGGTTTGGGAAACAATCTTACTGCATTGTTTTGCAATATTTAAAGAGATGGCATAAGGCGGTACTACCTCCGGTATCCTGTACAATTTATTTCCCAAAGTAACAAAAACAGAACGAGGCTTAGAATCATACACAACATGTTGCTTCCACAAGTATGTATGGACCAATAATACATGAGACACATCAAGAGGAGCAACATCACACAATACATCATCCGTGAATGGCTTTATGCTGTATGGAAGGTGACACTACTACTGGACACGAAGATCTCTTCCTTGGCGAAGCCACCTGATGGTATATGGCTATGGGTGTGCTATGGTAGGTAGGTTAAGACACTTCACGACCTTTGTTGAAATGAGGTTCTTTTGGCTTTCACTATCGACAAGGAATTGCAGTGGAGAACCCATCACCCCCATCTACGAATGGAAGAGGCACTCCCCCTCCTCGGGATCGTCCCTCTGGAGCTTGGTGGTGGGAACAATGGCACTAGGATCTGCATCAATAATATACTTCCCTTTATCATCGCCCTTTTCTATTTCTAACTTAGGATCAAAACATGCATCTGATTCGGTTTCCTTTAGTTCGACCACCAGCGACTATTTGGCCCAACACTCGTTTTTGCTGTGAGTGGGGTTGTTATGAAATTTAAACCACTTCCCCGTCTCCTTCTTTGAATTTTTGGTTTTTTTCTGAGTCACCCCGCTTTGGTTGTGTCCCTTGTTCTACTATTCAACGATGCCTTTCCTTGGCTTCGGATCCACGGATCCAAAGTCTCGCTTCTTTTGCTTAAATTTCTGCTCGATCTTGGTGGCATAGCGATATGCCATGCCAAGCGAGGTAATGTTGAGGAACTCCATTTCCTTCTGAATTTATATGTGCAAACAACTGTGGTACTTGAGTACCAAATTTCTCTCTGAATATTTAATACCCAACTTTGTGTGCAGGGTATGGAAGAAATTTGTCAGTTCGTGCACATCTTGATCCCTTTGCCACCGCAGCGTGGTCCAATGGATGTACTTGTCCTCATAGCTCCCCACGGGGTAATATTATTCCTTGATTCTATCTCAGAATGAATTCCAAGTGGGTGTGACTGAGAATAGAAAGGATTCCCTCTCGCCCTTCTGCTCACAGTAGGTTTCCCACTAGTGTTTGACATGGGGGGAAACTTTGAGGAGTGAAAACATAATCTTTTCTCAGTCGGAGAAATCATGGATCAAGAAATACATTTCCAGAAAATTCAACCATCTATCTACAACGTCTACATCTATTTGGCCTTCAAATACAGGAATGTCAAAGTTGACTTGTACATTGAAAGGAGAGGTGCCTCCAGATTGGCTGCTGTATTTAGATGTGTTGCTGGTGGGTAGACATTGAAGGATCTCAGCAAATTTATCCATCATCACGTTCCTCTATTTCTCGAGGGCCTCCTTGATAAATATTTTGATAGGATATCCTGCTCCATCGTATTTCTTTTCTTCTGCCATGGGATGTCGTCGGGGTTTGTGAGGCTGATCTTGCAAGGGTTCAACCAGATCGAGCCCTAACTCCTTATACCCTGACCTTGTTGGGGGCATGCAAAGAAAAATAGAGAAAGAGCAGACCGCTCTGATACCACTAATATTCTTCCCTTTGTCATCTCCCTTTTCTGGTTCTGACTCAGGATTAGAACATGCATCTGATTCGGGTGTCTTCAATTCGGCCACCAACTACTGTTTGGCCCGACACGTATTTGTGCTGAGTGGGGCTGTTATGAAATTAAAACCACTTCCCTGTGTCCTTATTTGGATTTTTGGTGTTGTTATGAGTCACCCATCTTTGGTTTTACCCCTTATTATACAATTCAGGGGCACCTTTCCCTGGCTTTGGATTCACAGATCCAAAGTCTCGCTTCTTCTGCTTAAATTTCTGCTCGATCTAGGCGGCATAACGATATGTCATGCCAAGCAAGATAATGTCGAGGAACACCATTTCCTCCTGAATTTATTTGTGCAAAAAACTGTGGTACTTGAGTACTAAACATCTCTTTGAATATTTAATACCCCACTTTGTGCACAGGGTATGGAACAAATTTGTCAATTCGTGAACGTATTGATCCCTTTGCTACCGTAGCGTGGTCCATTAGATGTACTTGTCCTCATAGCTCCCCATAGGGTAATATTGTTACTTGATGTCATCGCAGAACGAATTCCAAGTGGGTGCGGCCGAGAACACCGAGGGTTCCCTACTGTCCTTTTGCTCACAGTAGGTTTCCCACCAATCTTTGACATGGGGGGCATCTTTGAGGAGTGAAAAAGTAATCTTTTCTCGACCGGAGAAATCATGGACTGAGAAATACCCTTCCAGAAAATTCACTGATCTATCTATAACTTTTGCATCTATTTTGCCTTCAAAAACATGAATTTCAAAGTTGACTTGTACCTTGAAAGGAGAGGTGCCTTCAGAGTGGCTATTGGATGTAGATGTGCCACTGATGGGCAGCCATTGAAGGATCTGCGCAAATTTATGCATCATCGCATTCCTTTTTTTCTCGATGACCTTCTTGAGCAATATGTTGTTAGGATCTCTTGCTCCCTCATCTTTAGTTTCTTCCACCATGGGAGGTCATTGGGGTTTGTGAGGCTAATATTGCAAAGGTTCAACTAGATCGAGCACTAACTCCTTATACCTTGACCTCGTTGGGGACATGCAATGAAAAACATAGAAAGATAAAACCACTCTGATACCATTAATCTAGATTTATGCAAGAACACAATAATATACAGAAATATGCTGATAGACATAATGAAAATAAACTAGCTAGGGCACTGGTAGCTTATCTCTGAGAAGAAGTGTCGTGGCTACATGCCTATGAACTGTGTTAAAATGAGGCTCAAAGGCCTATTTATTGTTGAGAAAAAATTGAAAACCTTAAACAACCGAAAACCTAACCCCAGGAGATGAAGCGCCAAAATTGTGGCCCCCATTTGGGTAAATTGGTACATCAATATTCCCGGGGACGTAACCTTGGCATATGATCTTCGTTTGATGCGCTCAATATGGTGTTAGAAAGATATAACTAAGGACTACAACTTTTGACATGAGAAATATCATAGGAACATATTATTTCCTCTCGGTTTTCCCAAAAAATGTCGTTTAGGGCCTCAAAACTGCTCCGGAAGTTTAGGACTCGAAAAACTGCTAGAAATAGTAATTTGTGCTGAAAATGAAAAATTGACAGAACTAAAGGGGGGTTTCCAAATGGAATAGGTGGGTGGCCACTAATATCCACCTGGATCATTAGGGCCTAAAAACGGCTCCGGAAGTTCAGGACCCAACAAATTGCTAAAAATAGTAAGTTGAGCAGAAACTTAAAAAATGAAAGAACTAATGGTGGGAATCCAAATTGAATAGGTGGGTGGCCACCAATATCCACCTAGATAATTCCTCCCCAATTAGGAAGCAATGGTCCCCATTGCGTTCAGTTCCTCCATGAGATGAGGCCAATTCTACTGAACTTGGTATTGGATTTGTCAAATATGTTGTGGATCTGCTAGTGGATGTGATGGATGCGTTAAATAAATTTAGTGGATTTATCAGCCTCAAATAGTACATTTGTGGATTATGTCTGTGTGGTCGCATGAGGTATGGAAACATCAGGCGGTGGTGCACCTCAGGTAAGATCAATGGAGTGCTTGACCTGATAGTGTAGAGGAACTTCTGTGGGTGAGGAGAAAATGTCCTTGTATTCCTCCACGAATTTTCCCATATGCTACTGCCGTGCAGGGAGCCCTATTTTGAGGTTGTGGCAGAAATATTTTTCTTTCCTTGTGGGTGAATTTTAATTTAAATAAACCTGGTTTAGAAAAAAAGCTTACTGCATTGTTTTGCAGTAGTCAAAGAGATGGTAGTACTACCTCTGGTACCCTGTATAATTTATTTACCAAAGTAACAACAAAAAAATGAGGCCTAGAATCATACACATCATGTCACTTCCACAACTATGGTTGGCCCAATAATACATCAGACACATCAAGAGGATCAACATCACACAGTACCTCATCCGTGAATGGCTTGATGCTGTACGGAAGGTGATAATGCTGGAGGATGCAAAGATCTCTTCCTCAGTGAAGCCACCTAATGGTATATGGATGCGAGTGTGCTATGGTTAGTAGGCTGAGCCACTTCACGAACTCTACTGAAATGAGGTTCTTTTGGCTTCCGCTATCGACAAGGAATTGCAGTGGAGAACCCTTCACCCACATCTACAAAGGGAAGAGGCGCTCCCCCTCCTCTGGATCCAAGGGATCCTCCCTCTGGAACTTGGTGGTGGAAAAAATGGCATTGGGATCCACATCAATGATCTTCTTCCCTTTGTCATTGCCCTTGTCTAGTTCTGACTCAAGATCAGAACATGCATCTGATTCGGGCGCCTTCAGTTCAGCCACCAACGAGTGTTTGGCCCGACACTTGTTTGTGTTGTGAGTGGGGTTGTTATGAAATTCATACCACTTCCTCATTTCCTTCTTTGGATTTTTGGTGTTGTTCTGAGTTTCCATGCTTTGGATTTTCCTCTTGTTTTGTGATTTAGGGGCATGTTTCCCTGGCTTCAGATTCACGGATCCAAAGTCTCACTTCTTCTACTTAAATTTATACTCGATCTTAGCAGCATAGCGATATGCCATGCCAAGCGAGGTAATGCCAAGGAAGTCCATTTCCTCCTGAATGTATCTGTGAAAACAACTGTGGTAAATGAGAACCACCCTCTGAATCTTTAATACCCAACTTTGTGCACAGCGTATGGAACAAATTTGTTAGTTCATGCACATCTTGATCCCTTTGTTGGCATAGCGTGGTCCATTGGATGTAATTATCCTCATAGCTCCCCATAGGGTAATATTGTTCCTTGATTCCATCTTAGAATGAATTCCAATTGGGTGCGGCCGAGAACAGAGAGGGTTCCCTCTCATCCTTCTACTCACAGTAGGTTTCCAACCAGTATTTTACATGGGGGGTAGCTTTGAGGAGTGCAAAAGTAATATTTTCTCGGTTAGAGAAATCATGGACCGAGAAATACCATTCTAGCAAATTCAACCATCTATCTATAGCATCTGCATATATTTGGCATTCAAATACAGGAATGTCAGAGTTGACTTGTACCTTGAAAGGAGAGGTGCCTCCAGGGTGGTCGTTAGATGTAGATGCACTGCCGATGGGAAACCATTAGAGGATCTGGGCAAATTTATCCATCATCACGTTCCTATATGTCTTGAGGACCTCCTCGTGCAATATTTTGACAGGATCTCTGTTGGGAGATTTTATTTCTAGATTAATCCTCCAATATTTAATTGTTAATCCCGTCTCGTAAACATGAGCTGCACTGCACTTCTTGATTCATTTTGTAGCTCAGAGCTTTAATGTTTCCTTTATAATTATCAGCTAAATAATAAAACACACAAATTCTTGTGAATAAACAACTTCTGAAAATGGAATCAAGACAAATAATTAAATTCAATTTGAAACTTAAGATCTCTATTGAATCAATCCAATTCCGCTCTTTAATGGAAATTAAAAACCTAATTTTATTTCTCATGAAATTTGAACTTTAAATAAAGAATTTCAAAACTTAATCTACTCAATCACAACTTGATATAAACAAAATTCAAACTGGAATCTCAAAACTAATCTTGCTTTAATATATTTTTGAAATTGAAAACCCTATGCTAATAGGAGCTCCACACACAAACTTCAATGCTCTTCAACAATCAACAAAAGAGAATGCTAGCTAAGAATTGATGTAAGAACTCTGTCCCTAAGGAATTATGCACACACCTAATGAAATGAACAACTCAATTCTGCTTTCTACAATTGAAATTATTCAACATTATTGTAAAATGACTTTTAGTATACTTCACCAAACCGTAGCTCTATGAAAGGCACGACAAACTTGCAAAATTATACTTAATCACACAAGGGAGCACGGGAACACAATAAGGAAACTCAATCAAGAAAATGATGCTGCAATTATATGAATCAATCGATCTTCAATTTTCACTTCTAATTGTAAACCTATCTTAACCCTAATTTTTTCACTCATTCAAAAAATTAATCTCAAGCAATTGGCTAATTGGAATTTAAATTTATCTAGAACTTGCTTCTTTGATGAAATTAACTCACATTGCTAATCTAGCTACAACAATATCAAACTCAACAATGCTTAATTAAATCAACCCCTAACACACTAGAATATGAATCTACTTTTGAAATCAAGCTACAGGCAACAAATTTAATGGAAACTATTTTAAAACTGGAAACTAAGATTTCAAACATAATGCTAACAATATTCACACTTGGCAACATTAAGCTGTCTCAATCAAACTGCAACTAGCTAATCTATCTAATTCTCTAGAGTCCTAATGAAAAGACACTTCAAACTTGAACTGTAGAGATTGCAAATTGGAGCAACTGAGATCCTATGAACACCTAATTGAAAAAATTGATCTAGACTACCTACAACACTCACACTCAGAATATCTTGTTGATGACAGAAGAAATTAAAAGCGTATTGCAATGAAATTAACCAACACAAATGAATCACACTGCGAATGCAATAATTGAGTTAAATTCGGATGCATCTCATTTATCTATGAACAATAATTCATTCCTCACCTTAATACTATTCAGAATTTCACTTACAGTCCATAGAGAAATAATTCCAAACCAACAAGATTCAAATCGTAATACAATAACTGTATGGAAATATTGTTAATCCTCTAAATACATTTCGAAATCAACTTCATTTCCACTTACTATTTTCGCTATTTCTTATTACAAAATTTCCTAATTAATTGAAACAACAATGTTTAAAACCAATTTATGAAATGACACTCATTAATTGTGAGAACATCGATCTAGAGTGTTTAATTACACATTCTGATTCAGAGTCTTTGATCCCTTAGAACACACAAAATTTGAAATTGTCATCATTCACTTTGTGGCAGATTATAAAATTGATTTAAGATGTGATTTTGCTGTTTAACCAATAACTCAACACGTCCAAAGTTTGCAAAAAAAATAGAGGACTCACTGTGTGGATTAATTCACACACCCATCCAGTGATTTCATATGGATCACGACGTTAAATACTTAGCTATGTGATCGAATAGGAAACAAGATCCTCTCTTCTAACTGGAACCAAATAAATATTAACACATACATGACATTGAATTGCTTTGACAGATAATTGAAATGGAATCTAAGTTAATTGCTCAGGAACAAATTGGAATTGAAATGCAGTGATATAGTAAAAACACACACAAGATTTACCTATGCATATAATTACAGGAAGTTGGATCCGGATTGTGGTGGGCCGTTGTCACACTCGGAGACAGCTCGAAAACTTACAGAAGTGAACTAAAATTCAATACATATAATTTAGAAACTAAGTGAATTCACCATGATCTTATATTGAATTAGTAACACGCCATGATAAATCACAAACTGAGCTTTGATTATTGAGGGACAGAATTTACAATCAGACTTGACAGCAAAATGGGAGTGGCAATCTTTGCTAACTAACTCATGACATTACATCAACCTTTATAGGCATAGTTACATTCATAAAATAGTAAAGAGTGTTGTTCATGGTAAACATTTGAAACCAACTGATATCAAGATCGTATGACTGTTCACAATTAACATTTAGCTCCACCTAAGACAACCAAACTCTAACCATTCCTATCTCTAGCATAACTGCATAATACTCCAGAAGTTTTCTTCATAAGGATCATAGAGCTCAACCTGATTTCTAGAAGATGGTCAGCTGGAATGTTTTGTCAGAATCATGGAGAACTGCTAGAGCATTGAGCACTTGGGTGAAAATTGAGTACCTAGTTGTTAGGTATAAGTTCTCTAAATCGAGCTTTGGTGTCGGAGTTCATGCTTCCCTTAGTTGAATAAGTCTTGTAGAAGTAATTTTCACAACTTAAGTTGGGATATGATATGATTTAGGCCATAGGAAGGACAAAAAGGGAATACGAGAGTTCATAATTGACCATAACAGGGTTGTTTGGGAGATTTTGAGAAATCTAGAAATTTTGAATTTTACATAAGCTAGCCTCAAAGAACCTTGAATATCTCCCAAAATATAAAGTATTTTGAAATATTTTTTTAGGTTTAATAAATATCATATATTGGGACCAAAACCCATGTTCCATAATTTACTAATTCTCCTTCAGCGGCATGGAAATTGAGGCATAATTGGCAGTTTATAATTTATTACAGATTTGGACAAATTGGCTAATTTCCTTCTAGATACCCATATGAGTGAGCTGGGTGGAATCCAAGTTATGGAGAGGTATTATAACATCATTTTTTATAATAAAATTTCTCGGTTTCTCCAGAAGCACGCTGAAAGTGTCAAAGCCCTAAATTAGGCATTCCCATACTTAACTGGCTTGTGGAGGATTTCAGCAATGGAACCCTGTGATAAATGTACTTGGCAACACTGTCATCAGTAAAATATGGAATAATAATATTTAATCATAGATAAGTGAATAAGACTAATGATAATAAACCATAGAGAGTATTTGGTGGAAAGTGATGGAATTAGGGTATGGAATAGGCTAAAAAACCTAGGGTTTTAGGGTATAAACAATGATATTTCATGATGAAAACATGGGCATATATGAGGCCCAAAAATATCTTGCTCCCTCGTCTTTATTTTCTTCCGCCATGAGAGGTCATTGGAGTTTGTGAGGCTAATCTTGCAAGGGTTTAACTAGATCGAGCCCTAACTCCTTATACCTTGACCTCGTTAGGGACATGCAAAGAAAAACAGATAAAGAGCAGACCACTCTGATACCACTGATCCAAATTTACGCAAGAATGAAATAATATACAAAAATAAATATAAACACAGAGATGCAATGGAACTAAAACTTCATTTCATTAATATCAAATAACATAAATATGCTTACAGACATAATGGAAATAAACTAGCTAGGGCGTTGGTAGCTTATCTCCGAGAAGAGATGTGGTGGCTATAGGCCTCTGAAATGTGTTACAATGAGGCTCAAAGGCCTATTTATTGTTTAGAAACAATGGAAAACCCTAAACATCCGAAAACCTAACCCTAGGAGATGAAGCGCCAAAACTGTGGGCCCCGTTTGGGTAAATTGGTACATCAATCTTCCCGGGGACGTAACTTTGGCATATGCTCTCCGTTTGACACGCTCAATACCTTGTTAGAAAGATATATCCGAGGAATACAACTTTTGGCATGAGAAACATTGAAGGAACATCCATGTTCCTCCTGGTTTTCCTAGAAAACGTCGTTTAGGGCCTAAAAATGGCACCAGAAGTTCAAGACCCAAAAAACTACTAAAAATAGTAAGTTAATGTTGAAAGCCCAGAAAAAGGACTTGACGGAAACCAGATGGTGTTTTCCAATGAGAATCAGTTGTTCAACACCAATATCCACCTCAATCATTAGGGGCCTCCAGTGTCCAATTATAGACCCCAACAAGCTTGCTAAAAATAAAAAGTTGTGTTGAAAGTGAAAAACCGAAAGAACCAATGGTGGGGGTCCAAATGGAATAGGTGGGTGGCCACCAATATCCACCTAGATCATTCCTCACCCCTTAGGAAGCAATGGTCCCCATTGCATTGATATCCTCCCTGAGATGAGGCAAATTCTGCTAAACTTGGTATTGGATTTGTCGAAGATGTTGTGGACCTACTGGCAAACGCGATGGATGATTTCAAAAATTTTGGTTACTTTATCAGCCTCATCCAATACATGTGTGGATTATTTCTGTGTGGTCGCATGAGGTATGACAACATAGGGCGGCGACGTGCCTG
The DNA here is from genome assembly GCA_034641835.2 of Pinus albicaulis. Lineage (NCBI taxonomy): Eukaryota > Viridiplantae > Streptophyta > Pinopsida > Pinales > Pinaceae > Pinus > Pinus albicaulis. The sequence goes on from CM076576.1 coordinate 125,541,645, forward strand.
GGGTCATATCAATGAAGTGCTTGACCTGACAGTGTAGAGGAACCTCTGTGGGTGAGGATAAAATGTCCTCGTATTCCTCCCAGACTTGTATCCCACTCTGCCCAATACGGGAGCCTTTTTGTTTTGAGGTTATGGCTAAAATTTTATTCTTTCATTGTGAGCAAATTGTAATGCAAATAAACTTCCTTGTTTGGGAAACAAGCTTACTATGTTATTTTGCAGTAGTCAAAGAGATGGAAGGAGGCGGTACTACCTCCGGTATCCTGTACAATTTATTTTCCAAAGTCACAACAACAGGACGAGGCCTAGACTCATACAAAACATGTCACTTCGACAAGTATGGTTGGCCCAATAATACATCAGACACATCAAGAGGAGCAACATCACACAGTACCTCATTTGTGAATGGCTTGATGCTGTACAGAAGGTGGCAGTGCTGGTAGACGCGGAGATATCTTCCTTGGTGAAGCCACCCAATGTTATACGACTGTGGGTGTGTTATGGTCAGTAGGCTGAGCCGATTCACGACCTCTGGTGAAATGAGGTTCTTTTGGCTTCCGCTATCGACAAGGAATTGTAGTGGATAACCCTTCACCCACATCTACGAATGGAAGAGGTGCTCCCCCTCCTCTGGATCCTCAGGATCTTCCCTCTGGAGCTTGGTGGTGGTAGTAATGGCACTATGATCCACATCAATGATCTACTTCCATTTGTCATCCCCCTTGTCTGGTTCTAACTTAGGATTATAATATGCATTTGATTCGGGTGCTTTCAGTTCGACCACCAATAGCTATTTGGCTCGAAACTCATTTTTTCTGTGAGTGGGGATGTTATGAAATTCACACCACTTCCCCATGTCCATCTTTGGATTTGTGGTGTTTTTTTGAGTCGCCCTGCTTTGGCTTTGCCCCTTGTTCTGTGCAGCTGTTGAAGGATTTGGGGAAATTTATCCATCATCGCGTTCTTTTTTTTTCTCGAGGGACTCCTCGAGCAATATTTTTATAGGATCTCCTGCTCCCTTGTCTTTATTTTCTTCTGTCATGGGAGGTCGTTGGTGTTTGCGAGGCTGAAATTGCAAAGGTTCAATCATATCGAGCCCTAACTCCTTATACCCTAACCTCGTTGGGGACATGCAAATAAAAACAGAGAAAGAGAAGACTGCTCTGATACCATTGATCCAGATTTATGCAGGAACACAAAAATATACAGAAATAAAAATAAACACATGTATGCAGCGGAAATAAATCTTCATTTCATTAATATCAAATAACAGAAATATACTTACAGACATAATGAAAATAAACTAGCTAGGGCACTGGTAGCTTATCTTTCATAGAAGAGACGTTATGGCTACAAGCCTTTGAACTATGTTACAATGAGGCTCGAAGGCCTATTTATTATTGAGAAATGACAGAAAACCCTAAACATTCGAAAACCTAACCATAGGAGATGAAGCAAAAAACTGTGGGCCCCGTTTGGGTAAATTGGTACATCAATATTCCCGGGGATGTAACTTTGGCATACGATCTCTGTTTGACGCACTCAATTCCTCGTTAGAAATATATATCCAAGGAATACAAATTTTTATTTGAGAAACATTGAAGGATCTTCCATGTTGTTCCCGATTTTCCCAAAAAACGTCGTTTAGGGCCTCAAAATGGCTTCGGAAGTTGAGGACCCAAAAAACTGCTAAAAATAGTAAGTTGTGCTGAAAGTGAAAAACTGAAAGAACTGATGGTGGGGGTCCAAATGGAATAGGTGGGTGGCCACCAATATCCACCTCGATCATTAGGGCCTTAGAATGGCTCCGAATGTTTAGGACCCAACAAACTCCTTAGAATAGTAAGTTGTGCAGAAACTGAAAAAGTGAAAGAACAAATGGCGGGGGTCCAAATGGAATAGGTGGGTGGCCACCAATATCCACCTGGATCATTCCCTCCCCCCCTTAGGAATAAATTTTCCCCATTGAATTGAGTTCCTCCATGAGATGAGGCCAATTCTGCTGAACTTGGTATTGGATTTGTCGAAGATATTGTGGACCTGTTGGCGGACGTGTTAGATGCATTCAATAAATTTGGTTGCTTTATTAGCCTCAGATATTACATGTGTGGATTCTATCTATATTGTCGCATGAGTTATGGCAACATCAGGCGGCGGCACGCCTGGGGTCAGATCAATGGAGTGCTTGACTTGACAGTGTAGAGGAACCTCTGTGGGTGAGGAGAAAATGTCCTCGTATTCCTCCATGACTTTTTCCATCTGCTGCCACCGTGTAGGGGAGCCCTGTTTTAAGTTTGTCACCAAAATATTATTCTTTCCTTGTGGGAGAATCGTAGTGCAAATAAACTTGTTGGTTTGGGAAACAAGCCTACTGCGTTGTTTTGCAGTAGTCAAAGAGATGGCAGGAGGCGGTACTGACTCTGATATATTGTACAATTTATTTCCCAAAGTAACAACACCAGAATGAGGCCTAGACTCATACAAAGCATGTCTCTTCCACAAATATGGTTGGCCCAATAATGCATCAGACACATCAATTGGAGAAATATCATGCAGTACCTCATTTGTGAATGGCTTGATGTTATATGGAAGGCGACACTGCTGGCGGATGCAGAGATATATTCCTTGGTGAATCCACTCGATGGTATATGGATACAACTATGCTATGGTCAGTAGGCCGAGCCGCTTCATGACCTCTGTTGAAATGAGGTTCTTTTTTCTTCTGCTATCGACAAGGAATTGTAGTGGAGAACCCTTCACCCACATATGCGAATGGAAGAGGTGCTCTCCCTCCTCTGGATCCTAAGGATCCTACCTCTAGAGCTTGGTGGTTGGAACAATGGCACTAGGATCTACATCGATGATCTGCTTCCCTTTTTCATCACCCTTGTTTGGTTTGGAATTAGGATCAAAACATGCATCTGATTCGGTTTCCTTCAATTCGGCCACCAACAAATGTTTGGCTTGACACTCGTTTGTGATGTGAGTGGGGTTGTTATGAAATTCAAACCACTTCCCCATCTCCTTCTTTGGATTTGTGATATTTTTCTAAGTCCCCCCGCTTTGGTTTTGTCCCTTATTCTGCTATTCGAGGGCGCCTTTCCCTGGCTTCTACTTCACAGATCCAAAGTCTCGCTTCTTCTGCTTAAATTTTTGCTCGATCTTAGTGGCAGAGCGATATGCCATGCCAAGCGAGGTAATGTTGAGGAAATCCATTTCCTCCTGAATTTATCTATGAAAACAGCTGTGGTACTTGAGTGCCAAATGTATCTATGAATATTTAATACCCAACTTTGTGCGCACGGTATGGAAGAAATTTGTCAATTCGTGCACATCTTGATCCTTTTACTGTCGCGATGTGTTCCATTGGATGTACTTGTCTTCATAGCTCTCCACAGGGTAATATTGTTCCTTGATTCCATCTCTGAATGAATTCCAAGTGGGTGTGACTGAGAATAGAAAGGATTCCCTCTCGTCCTTTTGCTCACAGTAGGTTTCCCACTAGTGTTTGACATGGGGGGAAACTTTGAGGAGTGCAAAATTAACCATTTCTCAGTCAGAGAAACCATGGACTGAGAAATACCTTTCCAGAAAATTCAACCATCTATCTACAATGTCTACAACTATTTGGCCTTCAAATATAGGAATTTCAAAGTTGACTTGTACCTTGAAAGGAGAGGCGCCTCTAGAATGGCTGTTGGATTTAGATGTGTCGCTGGTGGGCAGATTTTGAAGGATCTGGGAAAATTTATCCATCATTGCGTTCCTCTATTTCTCGAGGGCCTCCTTGAGAAATATTTTAATAGGATATCTTGCTCCATCATCTTTATTTTGTTCTTCCATGGGAGGTCATTAGGGTTTGCGAGGCTAATCTTGCAAGGGTTGAACCAGATCAAGTCCTAACTCCTTATACCTTGACCTCGTTGGAGACATGAAAATAAAAACAGAGAAAGAAAAGACCGCTTTGATACCACTGATCAATTTATGTAGGAACACAATGATATGCCAAAATAAACATAAACTTAGAGGTCCAGCGGAAACAAAAATTCATTTCATTAATATCAAATAACAAAACTATGCTTACAAACATAATGAAAATAAACTATCTAGGGCACTAGTAGCTTATCTTTGAGAAGAGATGTGGTGGCTATAGGCCTCTGAAATGTGTCACACTAAGGCTCGAAGGCCTATTTATTGTTGAGAAACAATGGAAAACCATAAACATTCAAAAACCTAATGCTAGGAGATGAAGGGCCAAAAATGTGGGCCCCGTTGGGTAAATTGGTACAGCAATCTTCCCGGGGACGTAAATTTGGCATACGATCTCCATTTGATGAACTCAATACCTCATTAGAAATCTTTATCCTAGGAATAAAACTTTTGACGTGAGAAACATCAAAGGAACTTCCATGTTGCTCCCAGGTTTCCAAAAAATGTCGTGTAGGGCCTCAAAACGACTTCAGAAGTTCAGGACTTGAAAAATACTAAAAATAGTAAGTTGTGCTGAAACTGAAAAACTGACAGAACCGATGGTGGGGGTCCAAATGGAATAGGTGGGTTGCCACCAATATCCACCTATATCATTAGGGCATCAAAACGGCTTTGGAAGTTCAGGGCTCGACGAATTTCTAAAAATACTGAGTTGTGCAGAAACTGAAACAATGAAAGAACCACCAGTGGGTGTCCAACAATATCCACCTGGATCATTCCTCCCCCCTTAGGAAGAAATGGTCCCCATTGCGGTGAGTTCCTCCATGATATGAGGCCAATTCTACTGAAATTGGTATTGGATTCGTCAAAGATGTTGTGGACCTACTGGCAGACGTGCTGGATGCGTTCAATAAATTTGGTTGCTTTATCAGCCTCAGAAAATACATGTGTGGATTCTTTCTGTGTGGTCACATGAGGTATGGAAACTTCAGGTGGAAATGCACTTAGGGTCAGATAAATGGAGTGATTTACCTGACAGCGTAGAGGAACCTCTGTGGGTGAGGAGAAAATGTCCTTGTATTCCTCCACGACTTTGTCCATTTGCTTCTGCCTTACAGGGGAGATCTGTTTCGAGGTTGTGGCCACAATATTCTTCTTGCTTCTGGGTGAGTTGTAATGAAAATAAACTTCCTCGTTTGGGAAAAAAGCTTACTGTGTTGTTTTGCAGTAGTCAAAGAGATGGGAGAAGGTGGTACTTCCTCTCGTATCCTGTAAAATTTATTTCCCAAAGTAACAACAACAGAATGAGGCCTAGACTCATACACAACATGTCGATTCCACAAGTATGGTTGGCCCAATAATACATCAGACACATCAAGAGGAGAAACATCACACAGTAAATCATCTGTGAATGGCTTGATGCTGTATGGAAGGCGGCACTGCTAGCGGACACAAAGATATCTTCCTTGGTGAAGCTACCTTATGGTATACAACTACGGGTGTGATATGTCTGGTAGGCCAAGCCACTTCACAATCTCTTCTTAAATGTGGTTCTTTTGGCTTTCTCTATTGACAAGGAATTGCAGTGGAGAACCCTTCACCCACATCTGTGAATGCAAGAGGTGCTGCCCCTCCTCTGGATCCTCAGGATCCTCCCTTTGGAGCTTAGTGGTGGAAACAATGGCACTGGGATCCGCATCAATGATCTACTTCCCTTTTTCATCTCCCATGTCTAGTTCTGACTCAGGATCAGAACATGCATCTGATTCGGGTGCCTTCAGTTCAGACATCAACGACTGTTTGGACTGACACTCGTTTGTGCTGCAAGTGGGGCTATTATAAAATTCACCACTTCCCCGTGTCGTTCTTTGGATTGTGGTGTTGTTCTGAGTCGCCCTACTTTGGCTTTGCTGCTTATTCGATGATTCAGGGGCGCCTTTCCCTGGCTTTAGATTCAGGGATCCAAAGTCTTGCTTCTTCTACTTAAATTTCTGCTCGATCTTAGCGGCATAACGATATGCCGTGCCAAGCAAGGTAACGTAGAGGAACTCAATTTCCTCCTAAAAATATATGTCCAAACAGGTGCGATACTTGAGAACCAAATTTCTCTTTGAATCTTTAATACCCAACTTTGTGCGCATTGTATGGAAAAAAATTGTCAGTTCGTGCACATCTTGATCCCTTTGTTGCCACCGCGTGGTCCATTGGATGTACTTGTCCTCATACCTCCCCATAGGGTAATATTATTCCTTGATGCTGTCTCAGAACAAATTCCAAGTGGGTGCGGTCGAGAACAGAGAGGGTTCTCTCTTGTCCCTCTTCTTAGAGTAGGTTTTCCACCAGTCTTTGACATGGGGGAAAATTTGAGGAGTAGAAAAATACTCTTTTCTTGGTCGGATAAATCACGGACCTAGAAAATAAACTTCCAGCAAATTCAACCATCTATCTATAATGTCTGCATCTATTTGGCCTTCAAATACAGGAATGTCAAAGATGACTTTTACCTTTAAAGGAGAGGCGCCTCTAGAGTGGATGTTGGATGTAGATGTGCCGCTGGTGGGAAACCGTTGAAGGATCTTGGAAAGTTTATCCATCATCTTGTTTTTATGTTTCTTGAGGGCCTCCTCGAGCAATATTTTGATAGGATATCCTGCTCCCTAGTCTTTCTTTTCTTCTGCCATGGGAGGTCATCGGGGTTTGTGAGGCTGATCTTGCAAGGGTTCAACCAGATCGAGCCCTTACTCCTTCTACCCTGACCTCGCTTAGGACATGCAAATAAAATCAAAGGAAGAGCAGATGGATCTGATACCACTGATCCAAATTTATGCAGGAACACACTAATATAAATAAATAAACATAAACACAGAGATGCAGCAGATTTTAAACTTCGTTTCATTAATATCAAATAACATAAATATGCTTACAGACATAATGAAAATAAACTAGTTAGGGCGCTGGTAGCTTATCCCTGAGAAGAGATGTGGTGGCTACAGGCCTCTAAATTATGTTACAATGAGGCTCAAAGGCATATTTATTGTTGATTAACAATGGAAAACCATAAATATCAGAAACCTTAACCCTATGAGATGAAGTGCCAAAACTGTGGGCCCCGTTTGGGTAAATTGGTACATCAATCTTCCTGGTGATGTAACTTTGGAATAAAATATCTATTTACCTGCTCAATACCTTGTTAGAAATATCTATCCGAGGACTACAAATTTTTACATGAGAAACATTGAAGGAAATTCTATGTTGCACCCGGGTTTTCCAAAAAATGTTGCTTAGGCCTCAAAATGGCTCTGGAAGTTCAAGACCTGAAAAAATTCTAAAAATAGTAAGTTGTGCTAAAACTGAAAAAACAACAGAACCGATGGCGGGGGTACAAATAGATTAGGTGGGTGGCCATCAATATCCACCTGAATCATTCGAGCCTCAAAACGACTCCAAAATTTCAGGACCTGACAAACTCCTAAAAATAGTAAGTTGTGCAGAAGCTAAAAAACTGAAAGAACCAATGGTGGGGGTCCAAATGGAATATGTGGGTGTCCACCAATATCCACCTGGACTATTATTTCCCCCTTAGGAAGGAATGGTCCCCATTGAGTTTAGTTTCTCCATGAGATGAGGCCAATTTTGCTGTACTTGGTATTGGATTTGTCAAAGATGTTGTGGACCTGCTGGCGGACATGCTTGATGCGTTCAATAAATTTGGTTTCTTTATAAGCCTCAAACAGTACATGTCTGTCTATGTGGTCACATGAGGTATGGAAACATCAGGCGGTGACACTCCTGGCAGAAGCAGAGATCTCTTCCTTGGTGAAGCCACCTGATGGTATACGACTGCAGGTGTGATATGGTCATTAGGCCAAGCTGCTTCATGACCTCTGCTGAAATGAGGTTCTTTTTGGCTTCCAATATCGACAAGGAATTGCAGTGGAGAACCCTTCAAACACATCTGCGAATGGAAGAGGCACTCCCACTCCTATAGATCCTCGAGATCCTCCCTCTAGAGCTTGGTGGTGGCAATAATGGCACTAGGATATTCTTTGGTTGGAGAAATCATGGAATGAGAAATACCCTTCTAGAAAATTCAACCATCTATATACAAAGTTTGCATCTATTTGGCCTTCATATACAGGAATTTCAAAGTGGCTGCTGGATGTAGACGCGTCGCCGGTGGGCAACCATTGAAGGATATGGGCAAAGTTATCCATCATCGCATTCCTATGTTTCTCGAGGGCCTCCTCGAGCAATATTTTGATAGGATCTCCTCCTCCCTCGTTGTGTTGGTGTTTTTGGTGCATGGATGTACCAAATCACACTTGCTTAAGAGGGGTGGTTTTTCCCTCTTAAGTTATTGGTCATAGGCAGAAAATAGATGGAGTCAAGCAAGTCAGTGGAACATACTAAAACATAAACATACTAGATAGAGAAATAACATCATATTTGAACATAAAAACTAAACTAAAACAAAAAAAATAAAAAAAATCTCTAAATAGAGTCAAACAACTTCAATAATCCAAATGACAGTGCTTACGTCCCCTCTTATTGAGTGCTGGTAGGAAATGAGGATGAAACTTTCACCTGCTTGCCAAGGGGCCCTTAGGACAAGCCTGGGTTCTAAGTCCTGATGCAAGGATGTCTTTACTTTCGAGCTGCCTTGGCAAAAAGTCTCCCTCTCTCTACTATGGTGGACTGGAGTTGTTGGATGGCCAAAAACTGAGTCCCCTCTATCTCTGCTCCGAATCACACACTATTGGTATTTCTTGGGGCAATTCTGGCCAGCATAACAATGTGTTCTCCTATTGTTCATCTCTTGGTGGCCTTTTATAATAGAATTCAAATCCTCCTTCCCTCTCTTGGTACATTGTGGATGGTGACCCAAGAGAGGAGGGTGATTCCATTGTGTGCTCCCTTGAGGTCCTAAGGAGGCTTGCATTGAGATTCAACAAGATGATGATCCTAGTGAAAATTAAGCACCTACACTAGGATGGAGCCTCAGGCTATTTTTATGTGTAAGTCTATTTTTAGAACGGATGAGAAAATTCTATTTATAGCGGGAGTCTATTTATAGAATGGTGAGAAAATTATATTTATAGATGATGTTCTATTTTTAGATGCATGTGAGAAGTCTATTTATAGATCTCATGTCTATTTATAGAATGCATGTTGATTATTATTATCTCTTAATAATAATTGGACAATAACCATTAATATATTCTCAATGAGCACTTGGAAATAGTTAGTTGAAGTGTCAAATAAATTAGCTAAGTGGATTTCTAGTTGAGTGGTTGGTTGGTGGGACATGAAAGTGGACTTAGTTGTAACTGAGTGATTCGAATTTGTAACGGAGCTGGATGTGCAATTATGTGAGTTGTAAAATAGTTTAACTCAGTTAAGTGAGTTAAAGTCAGTTGTGCTAGTTGTAACTGAACATACACTAGTGAGAGATCAGTGAATTAATTGTTCAATTAATTCATAACTTGTGGTCTCACATGCAACTGAATATTTACTACTGTTAACTACATGCATGTCAGATCCAGTGGAGACCCAATTGAGAGATAGGTGAAAGAGACAGTTTGACTAGCAGTTGTGACATTAGTGGGTGCACTCATGCAACCAAACAAACATTGGATGTGCCCATGGGGATTGCGTAGTCAAGGCAAGCGATATCTCGTTATTTTAGGGATTGCTATCAGCTGGGATTGTGCAATGGAGGCAGGATGTCAGGAGGCAGTAAATTGGCGCATGTATTTGCCAATTTTTGTATGACAGTGTAAGACAATTATCTGATGTACTGAGAGCTCTTGGATTAGAGTTTTGTATGAGATTGTTTCATGATCCATGATATATACATAATATATGATAGTGGGGTTTTTAGCTTTATTCTTTCTCGATAAAAACATATGTGTTATGTGTGATTGATCTTTCTTCATGTGTTTGAAATTGGTGATCATGTTTTAAATTTCCGCAAGAATTTTTGTAGAAGCGATTCTATATTTAACATTGGAATATAATTGTTAGATTAGGAGAATCTAGGAAATACATAATTTGTATTAAAATTTTTACATGGTATCAGAGCTAAGAACATTTCAATTTTGAAGCAGTAGCTGAGTTTGTTGGTGGAAACAATTCGAATTTGCTGCAAGAATTTCTTGGTGCGACAGTTGAGTAAACATCGAAATGGATTTCAATGGCTTGCGGCTAGAGTATGCACTTGAGTGTAGCTCGAACTACATTTCCTGGAAGGACAAGATGGAGGCAGTGCTTGAGGACAATGGCTTGAAGGAATTCATCGAAGGCGAGAAGGATTCTGTTGGAAGGTGTACAAGACCACATTGTCTGAAGCCTTCATGGGAAAGCCACTCCATATGCTATGTGGAAGGCTTTGACGGATCTTCAAAAGTAGCAGTGACCATAGGAAATTGGCACTGAAGGATAAACTTAGAGAGATCAAGATGGAGAAGGGCGACAATATTCCAAAGTATCTCACAAAGTTTGTCTAATGTTGGGATGAACTGTGGAGTGTGGGAATCACTGTTGCTAATGATGATTTTGTGAGCTTGGCTCTCTTGGGACTTCCTAAGAGTTGGCACAATTATGAAGACTCTGTCAATGGATGGGAAAAACTGTCGGATTAGGATGACTGTGGTCCGATCTAGTGCAGGAAGAGTTCAGGCAGAACAACAAAGATGGCTCTTCATCAAAGCATGATGATGAAGAGGATTGTGCTTTGGCTGCTAGGGCAAGGAAAGGGAAGAGGAATAAATTCAACTCAAAATCTGATTCTAAAGGCAAGAAGATGGATTTTTCCAAGGTGAGGTGTTTCTACTGTCAAGGACATGGGCATCTCACAACTAACTGCCCACAGAAGAAGAAGAACAAGAAGCCTGCTGGAGCTACAGCTGAGGAGGCCCTTGCCTCGCAATTTGAACTTGATTTCTCTTTGATCGCATGCTTGGTTTCAAGCTCAATTGGATCAGTGTGGTATCTTGATAGTGGTTCTTCCTTCCACATGAAGGGAGATAAGGAGCTTTTCAGTGACTTGGAGGAGAGATGGGCGACGATGGAAAATACAGTGGACCGACATTGGTACCATTACCTTTCAGAGGGAGTTAGGTAAACCATTTCAATTGAAAGATGTTATGCATGTTCCATGTCTGAAGAAAAACTTAGTCTCAGTCGAGATGTTGGAGGACAGAGGCTATGACGTTGTTTTCATCGATGGAAAATCTTTCCTGTGACATAAAAAAACGGATCAAGCCAAGAGGATAGGGATTCAAGTTAATAATCTCTACAAGCCAGAGGTGGATGGCTGTGCTACCATGATGGGCAAGGAAAAAAAAGTGGTGAGCCGGGATGAGGGCGAATTATGGCATAGGTGATTGAGCCATCTTCATCATGGAGCCTTGAAAGTCATGAAACAAATATCTACTGGACTTCTAATGGAAACACTTACTTAGTTAGATCAGTGTAAGGGTTCCACCACGGGTAAGTATGTAAAGTCCACCTTTCATGAAAAGGAGAACCATGCTTTGGTGATCTTGAAGAGAGTTCACACAGACGTGTGTGGACCATTCTCGGTTGCTTCAACAAAAAAAGAGAAGTATTATGTTATTTTTGTTGATGAATTTTCTCGTAAATGATGGATCTTCTTCATGCAGAAGAAGGATCAAACAATCTCAAAGTTCTGTGAGTTTAAGGCATTGGTGGAGAAAGTGTCGGGAAAGAAAGTGAAGGCTCTGAGGAGCGATAATGGTGGAGAATACATCTCTAATGAATTCAAATAATTATTCAACAAAGAAGGAATTCGAAGAGAACTTGTAGCACCACATAACCCACAACAAAATGGGGTCGTGGAGAGGAAAACTAGAATGATCGTGGGTGCAACACGAGTGATGTTGCATGATCAGGGCCTACCAATGCATTTGTGGGTGAAAACATGCAACATTGTGGTTTATGTGCAAAACCATTGTCCTCATAGATTACTTGGCATGAGTACACCTGAAGAAGCTTTCAATGGTAAGAAACCAGATGTTTCTCACTTTAAGATTTTTGGCTCATCTGTTTATGTGCATGTGACCAAGAATGCCAGGAAGAAGTTGGAGTTGACTGTTGAAGTTGGGATATTTTTGGGGTACATAGAAACACCCCATAAATAATCGTGTGTATTTTCCTAACAACAAGATGATTGTTATGTGACGAGATATAAAATTCGATGAGGGGAAATCCATGCGGTTGTCGCTTGAGAGAGAGTTAGACTTGCATGCGGAGGAGGAACTGCTTGTTCCCAAAGATGAGTCTCTAGATGTGGATCAGCCATAGGAGGAGGTTCATGGAGTGGAGGAGTCTACTCACACAGAGCCAAACATCAGAACTGGCAGAAGGCGTACCATAGAAGTTGATTGGTTGAGGCTTGATGCTGCGCAGAATTTAGGAGCCCCTACTTTAAAATGCAGACAAAGACAGTCTCATGACCAATTTACTGGATACATGGCTCTCATGAGCAAATTTATTGTGACTAAGCCATCTTCCTTTCAAGAAGAAGTGCAGGAGCTCACATGGGTAGATGCAATGGTGGAGGAGTATGACTCCATTGTCAGAAATAGTGCTTGGGAAATTGTTCCAAGGCCAGTTGATAAATCAGTGGTAGGTTCGAGATGGATCTACAAGGTAAAGCAAGCTGCTGATGAGAGTGTTGAGAAATACAAGGCCAGATTTATGGCCTGGGGTTTCTCACGGATCGAGGGGATTGATTATGAAGAAAACTTTGCACCTATCGCATGGTATTCTTCCATAAGGACCATCCTTGCTCTCTCAGCGCAGATGGGTTGGCACATTCATCAGATGGATGTGAAGACTGCGTTTCTCAATGGGGTCATTGAGGAAGTAATGTACATTGAGCAGCCTGAAGGATTTGAGATCTTCAACAGCGAGTCACATGTGTGCAGACTCAAAAGAGCGTTGTATGGGCTGAAGCAAGCACCCCGTGCTTGGTACACTTAGATCAACAACTATTTCACTGGACTTGGCTTCACCAAGAGTGAGGCAGATGCAAACCTATACCAAATTGTGGTGAAGGGTAAGATTTTAATCATTTTTCTTTATGTTGATGATTTAATACTGACTAGTGATGAGAAATTGATACACTCATGCAAGGAGGACCTTGCAAAGGAGTTCAAGATGAAGGATATGGGCCTCCTTCATTATTTCCTTGGATTGGAAATATGACAGTGAGATGGTGAAATTTTTGTGTCTCAAGGCAAGTATGCAAGGGAGATATTGGGTAAGTTTCACATGGAGGGCTACAAACCCATGGATATTCCTCTTCCAGGAAACTGGAGGAAAGAGGATGCAACATCTAGAGAGGTAGTGGATGCTATTGTCTATCGACAGTTGGTGGGTTTGCTAATGTATTTAGTGAATACAAGACCAGACATATGCTATGCGGTGAACCAGCTTACTCAACTAATGGTTAAGCCTACCAAGCTCTTTTGGAAGGTGGGAAAGCATGTCCTGAGATACATGAGGGGCACATCTGAGTATGGATTGTGGTACAAATAGACGAATGAGGTGAAATTGCATGGCTTCATGGATGCATATTGGGCGGGCAGCCCAACAGACATAAAGGGCACATCAGGAGGGATATTTAGTATCAGATCTACAGTTGTTTCTTGGTACAACAGGAAACATATATTCGTTGCACTCATTTCAGCGGAAGCGGAATACATGGCAACAAGTCAAGCTGCATGTGAGGCTATCTGGATGAGAAAGATCCTAGTTGGTTTGTTTGGTTCTCATTTAGATTCTACAGTGATTCATTGTGATAATCAGAGTTGCATTAAACTCTTGATTAATCTTGTGTTTCATGATAGATCCAAGCATATAGATATCTGGTATCATCATATCAGATATTGTGTGCAGTGGAAGATCATGTTGCTTCAGTACATTCCTACAGAAGATCAAGATGCAGATATTCTGAGGAAGGAGCTCACTAGGAGAAAATTAAAATACCACAGAGACAGGGTCAGGGTGAAGGATAATCCCTTTCTTGTTGAGAGGGAGTGTTGAGATTCAACAAGATGATGATCCTAGTGAAAATTAAGCACCTACATTAGGATGGAGCTTCAGGCTATTTTTAGGTGTAAGTCTATTTTTAGAACGAATGAGAAAATTCTATTTATAGATGATGTTCTATTTTTAGATGCATGTGCGAAGTCTATTTACATATCACATGCCTATTTATAGAATGCATGTCGATTATTATTATCTCTTAATAATAATTGGACAATGAACATTAATCTATTCTCAATGAGCACTTGGAAATAGTTAATTGAATTGTCAAATCAGTTAGCTAAGTGGATTTCGAGTTGAGTGGTTGGTTGGTGGGACATGCAAGCGGACTTAGTTGTAACTGAGTGATTCAAAGTTGTAACAGAGTTGGATGTGTAGTTATGTGAGTTGTAAAATAGTTTAACTCAATTAAGTGAGTTAAACTCAGTTGTGCTAGTTGTAACTGAACATACACTAGTGAGAGATCACTGAATTAATTATTTAATTAATTCACAATTAGTGGTCTCACATGCAACTGAAGATTTACTACTGTTAACTACATGCATGTCAGATCCAGTGGAGACCCAGTTGAGAGATAGGTGAAAGGGATAATTTGACTATTAGTTGTGACATTAGTGGGTGCACTCATGCAACCACACACACATTGGATGTACCCATGAGGATTGCACAGTCAAGGAAAGCAGGATCTCATTCTTTCAGGGATTTTTATCAACATGGATTGTGCAGTGGAGGAAGGTTGTCAGGAGGTAGTAAATTGGCGCATGTATTTGCCAATTTTTGTATGACAGTGTGAGACAATTAGCTGATGTACTGAGATCTCTTGAATTAGAGTTTTGTATGAGATTGTATCATGATCCATGATATATACATAATATATCATAGTGGGGTTTTTAGCTTTATGATTTCCCGGTAAAAACATCTGTGTTATGTGTGATTGATCTTTATTCATGTGTTTGAAATTGGCGATCATGTTTTAAATTTCTGCAAGAATTTTTGTACAAGTGATTCTGTATTTAACAGTGGCATATAATTGTTATATCAGGAGAATCTAGGCAATACATAATTTGTATTAAAATTTCTACAGCTTGGGCGTTTTTCCTTAGGCAGCCTCAAGTGTGAAATCAATGTCCTGGAGTGTGCCTTGTGGTCCCAGAAAGTGACTTCCGCCACTCTCAAAACTGCATGGATTTTTGATGAAAATCCACGCAAAGGCACACTTATCGAAAGATTCTGTGCACAATGGCGCATTTGACTGGTTCTTTCTGTGTGCAATTTTATTTTTCCTTTCAAACCTTAGATATTTTTAAATACTTTATATTCTCTAATGTATCTCAGCCCTGTAAATGCTTCTTCCTGACATTAAATATTGTTGTCTTTTCTTGTCTGATTTTCCAATGATAACACTCTTCTTTATTTTCTTTTGCCATGGGAGGTCGTCAGGGCTTGCGAGGATGATCTTCTAAGGGTTCAACCAGATCGATCCCTAACTCCTTATACCTTGACCTCGTTGGGGACATGCAAAGAAAAATAGAGAAAGAGAAGACCACTCTGATACCACTGATGTAGATTTATGCAGGAATGCAATAATATACAGAAATAAACATTAACACAGAGATGCAGCGGAAATAAAATTTGATTTCATTAATATCAAATAACAGAAATATGCTTACAGACATAATGAAAATAAACTAGCTAGGGCACTGGTAGCTTATCTGTGAGAAGATATGAGGTTTCTACAGGCCTTTGAAATATGTTACAATGAGGCTCGAAGGAATATTTAGTGTTGAGAAACAATGGAAAACCCTAAACATCCAAAAATCTAACCCTAGGAGATGAAGCGCCAAAATTTTGGGCCCCATTTGGGTAAATTGGTACATCAATCTTCCCGGAGAGGTAACTTGGAATACGATCTCCGTTTTATGTTCTCATTAGAAATATCTATTAGAGGAATACAACTTTTGACGTGAGAAACATCAAATAAACTTCTATTTTGCTCTCGGTTGTCCCAAAAAACATCATTTAGGGCCTAAAAACGGCTTTGGAATTTTAGGACCCGAAAAATTGCTAAAAATAGTAAGTTGTGCTTAAACTGAAAAACTGACAGAACCGATCGTGGGGGTCCAAATGGAATAGGTGGGTGGCCACCAATATCCACCTCAATCATTATGGCCTCAAAATGGATCCGAAATTTCAGGGCCCAAAAAATTGCTAAAAATAATAAGTTGTGCAGAAACTAAAAAAATGAAAAAAAATTAATGGTGGGGGTCCAAATGGAATAGGTGGGTGGCCACCAATATCCGCCTAGATCATTCCTCCCCCCTTAGGAAGAAATGGTCCCCATTGCGTTTAGTTCCTCCATGAGATGAGGCCAATTCTGCTAAACTTGGTATTGAATTTGTCGAAGATGTTGTGGACTTGCTGGTGGATGTGCTGTATGCCTTCAATAAATTTGGTTGCTCTATTAGACTCAGACAATACATTTGTGGATTCTATATGTGTGGTCGCATGAGGTATGGCAACATCAGGCGGCGGCGTGCCTGGGGTCAGATCAATGGAGTGCTTTACCTGACAGTGTAGAGGAACCTCTGTGGTTCAGGAGAAAATGTCCTCATATTCCTCCACGACTTTGTCCATCTGCTGCTGCCATGCATGGGAGCCCTTTTTTGAGGCTGTGGCCACAATATTTTTCTTACCTTGTGGGTGAATTGTAATGCAAATAAATTTCCTGTTTTTGGGAAACAAGCTTACTGTGTATTTTTTCAGTAGTCAAAGAGATGGCAGGAGGCTACACTACATCTTGTATCCTGTACAATTTATTTCCCAAAGTAAAAACAAAAAAACAAGGCCTAGAATCATACATAGAATGTCACTTCCACAAGTATGGTTGGCCCAATTATACATCATACACATCAAGAGGAGCAACATCACACAATACCTCATATGTGAATGGCTTGATGTTGTACGAAAGGCAGCACTGCTAGCGGGAGCGGAGATCTCTTCCTTGGTGAAGCCACCCGATGGTATATGGTTGCAGGTGTGATATGGTTGGTAGGACGAGCCACTTCACTACCTCTACTAGAATGAGGTTCTTTTGGCTTGCGCTATCGACAAGGAATTACATTGGAGAACCCTTCACCCACATCTGCGAATTGAAGAGGCGCTCCCCCTCCTATGGATCCTCGAGATCCTCCCTTTGGAGCTTGGTGGTGGCAAAAATGGCACTAGGATCTGCATCAATGATCTCCTTCCCTTTGTCATCGACCTTGTCTGGTTCTGATTCGAGATCAAAACATGCATCTGATTCGGGTGCCTTTAGTTCAGCCACCAACGATTATTTGGCCTAACACTCGTTTGTGCTATGAGTGGGGCTATTAGGAAATTCACACCACTACCTTGTGTCCTGATTTGGATTTGTGGTGTTGTTCTGAGTCACCCCAATTTATCTTTTCCCTTTGTTCTACGATTTAGGGCGCCTTTCCCTGGCTTTAGATTCGCGGATCCAAAGTCTCGCTTCTTTTTCTTAAATTTATTCTTGATCTTGGTGGCATAGCGATATGTCGTGCCGAGTGAGGTAATTTTTGATCAACGATTGTCATTGATGTCAACCCAAGCAGCACCAGGGGCTAACCCAATATTTCATGGGAATTTTGACCTACCAAATTAATATATTCTACGTCAATAATGCTTTTGATGGTTTCTACTTTTCGAGATATTTCCATTGATATATGGCACGCCATGTAATTCTTCATGTTTTGAGAGATATTCATGTTTGAAGTTTGTACCCCCAGTTAGTGGGCTAAAACCCCATGGGGTTGGGGCATGGGTCATTGAAAAGTCATAATTAATATTTTTTAAGCTCCTAAAATCCCTCCCATGTTCACTTGTTGAAGCCCCTCTGAACCTAAGAATTTATATAAATTGTGATCCTCATTTCCTTCTTATGCAAAGGATTTCTCCATCTGAAACAGGACATTGTGGAAATTTTGCTCTAAATTTTTTTCTACGAAGGTTCAGAAGCTGAAATTTTTATGAGGTGAAGCCAAAATCCTGAGGAAGCTGTTTTAAAAATTTTAGATCAAGGTGCATGATATTTTTGGAGATATGATCTGTGGAAGTCAGGGTTTTTGCAGGCTCCTGAAATTAATCTCAAAGAAGTGACCTTGGTAAAATCGTCATAACTCTCTCTTTGAGTATCAGATTGGAATTCCATAAAAAGTGACAAATATTGCACAGAGTGTAGTTTTCTCACTATCAATTTTAGAGTTGAATGAAGAAACAGTGACACATGGCACGTTGTACAAGTTTGCTTTGCTGAAACAGTCCATAATTAGGGAATTGTGAGAGATTAGGTATATCTCTCTCTTGAAGAATCAAAATTGGGTCAGACCTGTGGCATTGGAAAGATGACTCAGAGGACTACTACAATACTGAAAATAAGATATTGAGGATCTAAAATAAAAGAGATAAACTAGATTCAATATCGAGCTTCTAGAAGGAAAGAAATGTAGAAATTTGAATAATTGATATATTATTCACCGAGATTCTCCTGATCACACACTATTTTAGCTTCATGCATAATACATAATCTCTTCTACCATTGATCATCACATGCGGAAATAAAATCAATTGCATGCATACATTAAAACCACAAACAATCACACATATGAACACAATATTTAATGGGAAAGCTTCAAGCTGAAAACCCCAACTATTTGTATATTATATGTCATAGAGATCATGTAACAATCATTGTACAAAGCTCCTCACAAGCTCTCAGCACAACCTCCAATTTCTACACACTAATCAAGCTAGATCTAGCAAAACACATGCTCCAATCTCTGCCACCTGATAGCCAGCCTCTGATGCGTAATCAATGCTATGGGATGGCTTCATTAAATAGATAAACCACTTGGCTTGTACTGCGCAATCCTCATGGGATTATCCACCTATCTGTGTGTTGCAAATAGCAACAGTGTAGTCACAACTGATAGTTAACCTGCTCTTTCACCTATTTCTGCATTGGTCTCCACTAAAACTGTCCATGTACTTAAGTTAACTGATGCATTCTTTAGTTGATTAATGAGTTTATAATTAATGAATGAATTAATAATTTATTCACACCACTCTCACTAATTGTATCAATTAGTTAAACTAAATACAAATAGCTCAGCTACGTTTAGATTAGTTAAACTGAATACAACTCCACTAACTTCCTCAATCAACTCCACCAAACTCTGTCACATGAGTTCTAACTGAAGTATCCATGCAATAGCTCCACTTAACCCTCAGGAATAGCGTAATTCCTTCTGTCAGCTCCTGTGCCACATCTGTGCACTTAACTGAAGTGCTCCAAGAGGATAAGATAATGTTTAGAGTCCAAATATTATTAAGAGCTAATAATATTCGACATATCTATTTTTAGACTGGAAATCTAAAAATAGATTCCGCCCGGTATGTCTAAAAATAGAAGTCCATCTATTTTTCCCGACTTGACCAACCATCCACAAATAGCATCCTGCAACTCATAGAACATGATCCATATGTCTAAAAATAGACATAGTCTAAAAAATAGACTTTGCGCCAAAAATAGCCTGCGGGCCCACTTAGTGAAGGCGACTTCTTTTCACTAAGCTCATCATCTTGTTGCATTCTCAACACTCCCTCTCAACAAGATATGGATTATCTGCAACCCCTATCCTGCCTCTGTGGTATTCGAATTTGCTCTTGGTGAGTGCCTTCGTCAAGATATCAGCATCCTGATCCTCCGTAGGAATGTATGAAAGTAACATGATCTTCCGCTGCACACAATCTCTGATATGATGATACCGATCCGTGAAGCCATGCCGCCTCAACTCATCCTCCTGTCTGTACCATGATCCATATCCTGATGTGCCTCTGAGATATCTCAATACATGCTTCCCCACCTTCCAAAATAGCTTGGTTGGCTTAACCATAGCTTGTGAAAGCTGGTTAACAGCATAGCATATTTCGGGTCGTGTATTGACCAGATACATAAGCGACCCCACCAACTGTCGATAAACAGTGGCATCCACTACCTCCGCTGAAGTAGCATCCTCCTTCCTCCATCCACCGGGAAGAGGAGTATCAACAGGCTTGCAGCCATGCATGTTGAACTTCTCCAGTATCTCCCGGGCATACTTACCCTGAGAAACAAATAGTCCACCACTGCGCTGCCAAATTTCCAATCCCAGGAAATAATGAAGGAGGCCCAAGTCCTTCATCTCAAACTCCTTTGCAAGATCAGCCTTGCATGAGTGTATCAACAGTTCATCACCTATCAAAATCAAATTATCTACATAAAGTACAATGATCAGCAACTTACCCTCCCATAAATCCCGAGGTATAGGTTAGGATACGCACTCACTCTTAGGTGCAAGTCTGGTGAAATAGCGTCTGTCTGTATTGTACCAACGCAGTGCTTGTTTCAACCCATACAACGCTCTCTTGTCACACATGCGACTCGGCTGAAGATTTCGAATAACGGGCTGCTCTGTACGCCTCCTCCTCAATGACTTCGTTGAGGAATGCAGTCTTCACATCCATCTGATGAATGTGCCACCCCATCTGCGCTGAGAGAGCAAGAATCGTCCGTATGGAAGAATACCTTACGACAGGTGCAAAGGTCTCCTCATAATCGATCCCCTCAATCTGTGAAAAGCCTCGGGCAACAAATCTTGCCTTATACTTCTCCACACTCCCGTCAGCTGCCTGCTTCACTTTGTAGATCCATCTTGAACCCACCACTGATTTCCCCTCTGGTCTCGGGACAATCTCCCATGCACTGTTTCTGACAATCGAATCATACTCTTCCACCATGGCATCTACCCATGCGGGGTCCTCCACAGCTTCCTTGAAAGAGGATGGCTCTGTCACGATGCACTTGCTCATAAGAGCCATGTATCCAGTATACTAGTCAGGTGACTGTCTCTGTTTGCGCTGTGATGTAGGTGCTCCTACAACCTTCTCTGCATCTTTAGCCAGTCGCTCAGCTTCTGTAGTGCGCTTCCACCCTGTGATGGTTAGCGCTGCCTAAGTGGTCTCTTCCACTCCATGAACCTCATCTTGTGGCTGATCCACATCCTGAGACTCATCCTTAGGAACTAATAGTTCCTCATCTGCATGCAAGTGTGGCTCCCTCTCAAGCGAACACTTCATGGCTTTCTCCTCATGAAATTTGATATCCCGTCGCACAACAATCTTGCGACTGTCTGGAAAATACATGATAGTTATGGGGCGTATCAGTGTACCCCAAAAATATCCCAACCTCCGCAGTCGGCTCCAGCTTCTTCCTGGCATCCTTAGTCACATGAATGTAAACAGGTGAACCAAAAATCGTCAAATTGGAAATATCAGGCCTCTTACCAGAAAATACCTCCTCGGGTGTACTCATGCCAAGTATCCTGTGAGGACAACGGTTCTGCACATATTTAATAAACCATGCTGCCTCCCATTTCGCATAGGAGGTTTAGGCCTGATCATTCAACGTGCACCCGTGCCTTTTGATGCGTTCTGTTCTTAACTCGACAACCCCGTTGTTGTGGGTTATGAGGTGTGCTATGAGCTCTCTTGAGTTACAATTAAAGCTGCAAAAGTGTGAAGTCGCGAGAGATAGATAGGCCTTGTTGTCAACCTTAGAGCCTTCACCACCTTCACCTTCCTAATTCTTTCTCAACGGTGCCTTGAACTACTCTGAGAACTTTGAGTATGTCTCGCTCTTCTTCTGCATGAAGAAGATCCAGCACTTATGAGAAAAATCATCAACAAATATCACATAATACCTGTGCTTTGCTATCGAAGCTACTGATAAAGGTCCACACACGTCTGTGTGAATTATCTCAAGGATCATCATGGTGCGACTATCCTTCTCGTGAGAGGTGGCTTTCTCAATTTTTCCCAAGGTACACCCCTTGCATTGATCTGACTGTGCAAGAGTGCCTTCAAGAAGCCCAGTAGAAATCTGCTACAGTATCTTCAAAGCTCCATGGTGAAGGTGGCCCAATCTCCGGTGCCACAAATCGCCATCATCCCGGCTCACCACTCCTTCTGCTTTGCCTACCATTGCTGCACAGCCATCTACCTGCAATTGATAAAGGTTCTTAACTCGAACCCCTATCCTCCGGGTCTCACCAGTTTCCTTACTGCGTAGGAAAGCCTTTCCCTCGCTAAAGAAAACATCATATCCCTTGTCTTCTAACATCGCCACAGAGATGAGATTATTCTTCAATCCCAGAACATGCATCACTTCCTTCAATACAAAGGGTTTACTAGACTCCCTCTTAGGAAATGGTACCGATACCTGTCGCACTGTATCTACCATCATCGCCCATCTCGATGTGCACTCCAAGATCTTTCTCATCCAGATCAGTAAACAAATCTCGATCTCCTATCATGTGAAAAGACGCACCACTGTCAAGAAACCACACTGATCCTGTCATACTTGAAACCAAGCATGCGATCAGTGAAAAATCCAGCTCAAACTGCGAGGCTAAGGCCTCTCCAGCTGTAGTCCCAACAGCCTGCTTATTTTTCTTCTTCTGTGGACAATTAGTGGCGTAATGTCCATGTTGGTGACAGTGAAAGCACTTCACCTTGGACATGTCCTGCTTCTTGCCTTTCACACCGGATTGAGAAGATTTCTTGCTCTTCCCCTTCTTTTCTTTGGTAGCCAAAGTGAAATTCTCTTCATCAGAGTTCTTTGATGAAGATCCATCCCTGGTACTCCGCCTTATCTCCTCTTGCACAAGATCCAACCAAAGTCGCTCCCATCCTGGCAATTTCTCCCGACCATTGACAGAGTCCTGATAGGAATGCCAACTCTTCAGAAGCCCAAGGAGAGCCAAGCTCATCAATTCCTCATCATCAACAGTCACCCCCACACTTCCCATCTCATCCCTGCATTGGACGAACTTCGTGAGGTACTTGGGCATACTGTCGCCTTTCTCCATTTTTATGTTTCTGAGTCTATCCTTGAGAGCCAACTTCCTCTGGTCGCTCTTGCTTTGGAATAAGTCTGTCAAAGATTTCCACATCAAGAATGGAGAAGCCTTACCATGAAGGCTGGATACTATGTGATCCTTCACGCCCTCCAACAGAATCCTTCGACACTTTGCTATCTTCTTTTGCCATGCGTCAAGTATGGCAGCATCACTAGAAGTAGGTTATGGAATTTCTACATCTATGAACTCCTTCAACCCATTGTCATCCAGCACCGTATCCATCCTGTCCTTCCATGCAATATAATTTGAGCTGCCCTGAAGGGCATACTCCAATTTCAATCCGTTGAAAGACATCTCAACTTCGACACCAAGAAAACATTGCTGCAAATTCGAATTCCACCAGCACAAAACTCAACTGCTTCAATGTTTTGCAATTTCTCCAATGATCAATATCGCTCTGATACCATGTAGAAATTTGAATAACTGATATATTATTCACCGAGATTCTTCTGATCAAACACTATTTTAGCTTCGTGCATAGTAAAAAATCTCTTCTACCATTGATCATCACATGCAGAAATAAAATCAATTGCATGCATACATTAAAACCACAAACAATCACACATATGAACAAAATATTTAATGGGAAAGCTTCAAGCTGAAAACCCCAAATATCTGTATATTATATATCATAGAGATCATGTAACAATCATTGTACAAAGCTCCTCACAAGCTCTCAGCACAACCTCCAATTGCTACACACTAATCAAGCTAGATCTAGCAAAACACATGCTCCAATCTCGCTAATTCGATAAACAAATCGCTTAAACCGTAATCATCGTTATGGGATATGCTCATTAAATAGATAAACCACCTGTCTTGTACTGCGCAATCCTCATGGGCTTCTCCACCTATCTGTGTGTTGCAAATAGCAACAGTATAGTCACAACTGATAGTTAACCTGCTCTTTCACCTATTTCTGCACTGGACTCCACTGAAACTGTCCATGCACTAAAGTTAACTAATGCATTCTTTAGTTGATTAATGAGTTTATAATTAGTGAATTAATTAATAATTTATTCACACCACTCTCACTAATTGTATCAATTAGTTAAACTGAATACAAATAGCTCAACTGTTTAGATTAGTTAAACTGAATACAACTCCACTAACTTCCTCAATCAACTCCACCAAACTCTGTCACATGAGTTCTAACTGAAGTATCCATGAAATAGCTCCACTTAACCCTCAGGAATAGCGTAATTCCTTATGTCAGCTCCTGTTCCACATCTGTGCACTTAACTGAAGTGCTCCAAGAGAATAAGATAATGTTTATAGTCTAAATATTATTAAGAGCTAATAATATTCGACATATCTATTTTTAGAATGGTAATCTAAAAATAGATTCTTCCCAGTATGTCTAAAAATAGAAGTCCATCTATTTTTTCCAGCTTGACCAACCATCGACAAATATCATCCTGCAACTCATAGAACATGATCCATATGTCTAAAAATAGACATAGTCTAAAAATAGACTTTGCGCCAAAAATAGCCTACGGGCCCACTTAGTGAAGGCGACTTCTTTCCACTAAGCTCATCATCTTGTTGCAATCTCAACAAGAAAAAGCTAGATAATGTGTTTTCAAGGGTTGCAAAGGACCAAACTTTCTATGGCAGCAAAGCAAAGCAAGGTGCAACAAAAGGTAGAATGACAAGAGTAGCAACCAAGGTGCATAACAATAGCAAGAAGTTCATCATATGAAGTCTTCAAGTGGGTAGCACTGCATACAATCATTGTAAAGGTATCATTATACTAAGTCATTGTAAATAAATTATTGTAAAAATTGTACTAGTGTCTATCTGCCAAGGGTTGAAGAGGCAGTGTTGGGAGGTCTAGGATCATCATTAGGTGGTTGTCTCAAAGTTGGGGTTATGGTATAGTATATCTTCTTATTCTACATCATTCTATTTCATTGTAAAGTGGACCATTTTCCCTGGTACGGGAGTCCATTCTTCTTTTATTCTTCTATAGGTTGGTAGGGTGGTGCTAGGGTGAGTTGTAGCTCATTGGGTGTTGGGGCATCCGTTCAGTTGACTACTGAAGAATCTCAGACGTTGGAGCGTCCTTCCAGTGGGAAATGGAAAAGAATGCTTTTCTAGATTCTAGGAAGTTGGAGCTTTATTTTCAATTGGAGTTGAATATTAAAGAATTATTAGAAAAGCATTAAGTGGTTTTTGTCCTGGAGTGGGTTTCCACCTTAAAAACCTGTGTGCATTTGTGTTCCTCTTGTTTGCTGCTATCATTGTACAAACACTGATAGTAATTGAAGATTAACTAATGCTCTAATTGAAAGGAATACTGATTCACCCCTCCCCTCTCAGTATTTCCAACAATTGGTATCAGAGCTTGGTTCCTTTAATAGTAGTTTAATAGCTGGAAGGAGGTCATGGAGCATACCAAGAATGGTGTACCTCTATTCAATGAAAATAATTATGCACTCTGGAAAGGAATAATGGAGGTCTATCTCTTGGCGCAAGGTTACGAAGTATGGGACGCTGTTCAAAATGGATTTACATCAACCGCAGATGAACAAGGTAAGAAGAATGTGGTAAATGATGCAAAAGCAAAGAATATTATTATCAGTGGACTTATTGAATCTGCTTATCATAAGGTGTTGGGTTGTAAAACCACCAAAAATTTATGGGACAAGCTTGAGAATATATATGCAGGTGACTCAAATGTCAAAGAAGCAAAGCTTCAAATCTATACAGCAAAATTTGAGCAACTCAAAATGAAAGAAGATTGCAACATTGATGCATACTTCCAATACGTTGATGAAATAACCAATACTCTGGAAGGATTGGGAGAGCCAATTGACAAGAAGACTATTATATGGAATATTCTTAGAACATTACCAGGGATATTCAACCCAAAGGTATCGGTCTTAGAATACAGTGAAAATTTGGACAAACTCAGCAAGGTAGAACTACATGGATTTCTCATAGAATATGAAATGATACTTGATGAAGAAAAGGGTACTTCAAATCTAGAAACTCTGTTCGTTGCATCTAAGGAAACCAATAAGGACAAGCAACCTTAAATTGAAATGGCATGCACTTGCAAGTGTGAAAGAAAAGGGAGATGATGGAGAAGGTATTTCAGATGAAGAATATGCTTACTTTACGAGAAAACTAAAACCTGGTAAGGGAAAATTCAAAGGTAAACTTCCATTGATATGTTTCGGTTGTGGTAAGGTTGGAAATTTCATAGCAAAATGTCCAAAAAAAAGTGATGGAAACTCAAAAGGAAAGAAAGGCTTTAAGAAATTCAACAAGCAAGGAGAAAAGAAAGGACCCAAAAGGAACTTTCTCTCTAAAGAAGATAGCTCATCTTCCGATGAAGAAAGTGATAGCAAAGAAGAAGCCAATGCGAAAGTATTGTTTATGGCCAAGCACAATAAACAAGAAGTATTAAACAATGAATAAGAAGGGTTGACCATAGAATAATTTTATGAGGAGGCAATCAAGCTTATAAAAGAGCTCAATGCTGAGAAGATCCGTTCCAATACTCTTGAAGAACAAGTTCAAGGTCTCAAAATTGAGGTTGAAGAACACAAATGTATTGAAGAGTCACTTCAAAAGAAGTTGGAAGAAAGCAACCAAGAAAGGGAAGCATTAGAAGCTGAAGTAGTCTCGCTACGTAAGGAAGTGAAGATAGGAAAAACTATCCAAAACTATGCCAACAACTCAAGGGCATTGGAATAAATCATCAAAAATCAACGATCTAACAACGACAAAACTGGCCTCGGTTACAAAGAAGAAGAAGCAGGACCTTCTACAAAAAAATACAATGAACATATGAGATTTGACATACATGTATACTTCATTGGACAAGATTCGCAAGCACATCCTTGGAAGACGATTCCTCGACGAGAATTTTCATCCAGGTACCAACATATTTTTCATGGCTATTGTTATTCATGTGGAAAATTTGGTCATAAAGCTGTAGAATGTCGCACGTACCCTAGGAACCAATACAATTCCAAGAGATTCTTCAAATATGAACCTCCCAGGGCTCAACGAAACATCAATGGATTTGAACATTTAAGAAATAATATGGAATGTTACAAATGTCAAAACTTTGGAAACATAGCTAGAGACTGTAGACTTGAAAATCCTCCAGAAGAATCTTCGAAGCCACAGAATGAATGAACATGGAAGAAGAAGAAGACTGATAATTGTGCTCTTGCTCTGAAGGCTCAAAAAAATAAAGATGTGTGGTATGTTGACATCGGTTGCTCAATGCATATGACTGGAGATAAAAGGAAATTTGTATCTCTGAAAGAGAAGAAGGATGGAACCATATCCTTTGGAAATGATGGATCTTCAAATGTTATAGGATCAGGTACCATCACTCTCAGAAGCAAAGATGTTATAGCCAAGAATATTCTATTGGTCGAAAACATGAATCACAATCTTCTCAGTGTTGGAAAAATGTGTGATCAAGGACACACAATGCTATTCAAATCCACAAAATGTGAAATCAGGAAAGGCAGGTATGGTAAAATTGTGGCTACAGCAAGTCGAGCTCCAAATGACATATATGTTCTGGATGAAGCAACTAAAGCATGTCTATTAGATAAAGAAGATGAAAGTTGGTTATGGCACAAACGAATGGGTCACATAAACTTTGAAAATCTTGTCAGGATAAGAAAAAAGGAAGTAGTACGAGAAATGTTGAAAATCTAAAAACCTTCCAACACACTATGTGAGGCATGTTGGCATGGAAATTAGACAAAAGTATAATTTAAAACAAAAGAACACTTTGCATCACATCCATTGGAATTGATACATACTGATCTCTGTGGTCCTGTGAGAACAAAAGGCTTAGACGAAGAATTATATTTCATGTAAATGATATATGACTATACCAGGATGACAATCGTCAGTTTCCTAAAGAAAAAATCAGAAGCATTTGAGTGCTTTAATATCTACAAGGAGTTGGTTGAAGGTGAAACTGATTTGAAAACAAAGTGTTTAAGATCAGATAATGGTGGAGAATTCACTTCCAAATTATTTCAGCAATACTGTGACGAAAATGGAATAAAAAGGCAATTTTCAACAGCACGAACACCTCAGCAAAATGGAGTTGCTGAAAGAAAGAACAGAACTGTACAGGAAATGGGTAGAACAATGTTGAAGGACTCAAAATTGGATGAAAAATTGTGGGTTCAAGCAATTGATACGACAGTCTTCATTATCAACCGAAGTCTTCTAAAAAATAATTACAAAAAGACTCCATATGAATTATAGAAAGGAAAACCAGCTAATGTAAAATATTTCAGAATCTTTGGAAGAAAATGTTATATCGAAAGAGAAGATCAAAATTTGGGTAAGTTTGAATCACGTGTTGATGAAGGTATCTTTGTTGGTTGCTCAGACAAAAGAAAGGCCAATAAATGCTATAATCTAAGACAAAAACATATAGTGGAGAGCATAAATGTTACATTTGATGAAGATGGTGTTCTAGCAAGTAATGATGAGGTTCTAGAATATTTGAAACTTGAGACAGAGGCTGAAAAAGACATAGATAAAATTTTAGAACAAGAAGCAACTATCAACGAGGAAGAAGTAAACAATGATCATCAAGATATACCAGAACAACAACAAGAAGCTCCTCCAAGGAGAACAAAAGAGTGGATTCAAAAGAACCATCCATCAAATCAAATCATTGGTGACATAAATGAAGGTTGACAACTTCGTTCATCACAACAAGCTCACATTGCTTTTCTAGCAACCTTTGACACTAGTAGTTTTGAGGAAGCCAGCCAGAATGAACATTGGGTAGCAGCTATGAATGAAGAATTGGATCAAATTGAGAAGAATAACACATGGGAATTAATTCCATGACCAAAAGATAAAAATTTCATTGGGACTAAATGGGTGTTCAGGAACAAATTGAATGAAGATGGGCAGGTTACCAGAAACAAAGCAAGATTGGTTTGCAAAGGCTATGCACAAGTGGAAGGAATTGATTTTTACGAAACATATGCACTAGTTTCCAGAATGGAAGCCATCCGAATTTTTATCGCCTATGCATGTTCAAGAAAAATCAAAGTCTACCAAATGGATGTTAAGTCAGCATTTCTGAATGGAGAATTAGAAGAAGAAGTTTACATCGAACAACCTGAAGGTTTTCTACTACCACAAAAAGAAGACTATGTCTGCAGGTTAAAGAAGGCTCTATATGGTCTCAAGTAGGCTCCCAGAGCATGGTATGCTCATCTTGATGGATATCTACGTCAACAAGGGTTCAAGAAAGGTACTGTTGATAGCAATCTTTATGTACAAATAGATAAAGATAATTTAACAATCATTGAGGTATATGTGGATGATATAATATTTGGTAGCAATGATGATTGACTAAGTAAGAAATTTTCTACAAAGATGCAAAGTGAGTTTGAGATGTCTTTTCTTGGTGAGGTGACATACTTCTTAGGGCTTCAAATATCTTAGCAAGAGAAAGGAATATTTATATTTCAAGCCAAGTACATCAAGGAAATGCTCAAGAAATTCAAAATGGAAGATTGCAAACCCATCCTTACTCCGATGGTAACAGGTTGCAAATTGAGCATATAATACTCATCTAAGGATGTGGATCAAAGGTTATACATATCTATGATTGGTAGTCTTCTATATGTAACAGCCTCTCAGCCAGATGTTATGCAAGCAGTTGGACAAGTAGCAAGATTCCAAGCAGCACCAAAAGAATCACATATTATTGCCATCAAAAGAATTCTTCGATATCTAAAGGGCACAGAAGAATATGGCTTGTGGTATCCCAAGGGTAACAATCTCATTATTCAAGCCTTTAAAGATGCAAATTGGGCAGGAAGCGTTGATGATCGTAAGAATACTAGTGGAGCAACATTCTATCTAGGTGGTTGTCCCGTATCATGGTTGAGAAAAAAGAAAACTTCAATCTCTTTATCTACAACGGAAGCAAAATACATTACAACAACATCATGTTGTACTCAAGTCCTTTGGATGAAACAAACTTTGCAAGATCTTCAAGTACAATTCAGTGAGCCTATTCCCATATTCTGTGACAACACTAGTGCCATAAGCATCTCCAAGAATCCTGTCATGCATTAAAAAAAAAAAATACATTCCGATCAAATATCATTTTTCTAGAGAAAAAGTCGCTGAAGAGAATATCAAACTTGAGTATGTTTATACAAAAGAAAAAAATTCTGATATCTTCACTAAACCTTTGCCTCGTGAAGCATTTGAATATCTTCGTCAAAAGCTTGGGATTCTCCCAAGTTCTCATTAGATTACAGGTCTGCATGACGGTTGTGTGTCAGCAGGAGTGGAAGTGTGTACAGGTCCGCATGATGGTTGTGTTCAGGGGGAGTTACCCTTTTTCATTGATGTTAAAGGGGGAGAGAATTTTGTAGGAAGAGGTGTCATGATCGCAGGGGGAGTACTTGTGTTGCCATCAATGCCAAAGGGGGATATTGTTGACCAACGGTTGTCATTGATGTCAACCCAAGAAACACCAGGGGCTAACCCAATATTACATGGTAATTTTGACCTACCAAATTAATATATTCTGGGTCAATAATGCTTTTGATGGTTTCTGCTTGTCGAGATGTTTCCATTGATATATGGCACACCATGTAATTCTTCATGGTTTGAGAGATATTCATGTTTGAAGTTTGTACCCCCAGTTAGTGGGCTAAAACCCCATGGGGTTGGGGCATGGGTCATTGAAAAGTCATAATTAATATTTTTAAAGCTCCTAAAATATTTGTTGAAGCCCCTCTCAACCTAAGCATTTACATAAATTGTGATCCTCATTTCCTTCTTATGCGAAGGATTTTGCCATATGAAACATGTCATCGTGGAATTTTCGCTCTAACATTTTTTCTACGAAGGTTCAAAAGCTGAAATTTTTATGAGGCAAAGCCGAAATCCTAAGGAAGCTACTGTAAAAATTTCAGATCAAGGTGCGTAAATTTTTTGGAGATATGATCTGTGGAAGTCGGGGTTTTTGCAGGCTCCTGAAATTAATCTCAAAGAAGTGACCTTGGTAAAATCATCATAACTCTCTCTCTGAGTATCAGATTGGAATTCCATAAAAAGTGACAGATAGTGCACATAATTTAGTTTTCTCCCTATCAATTTTAGAGCTGAATGAAGAAACAGTGACACGTGGCAAGCCGTACAAGTTCACTTTGCTGAAATAGTCCATAATTAGGGCATTGTGAGAGATTGGGTATAACCCTCTCTTGAAGAATCCAAATTGGGTCAGACCTGTGGCATTGGAAATATGACTCAGAGGAATACTACAGGACTGAAAATCAGATATTGAGTATCTAAAATAACAGAGATACACCAGATTCAATATCGAGCTCCTAGAAGGAAAGAAAAAGCTAGATCATGTGTTGTCAAGGGTTGCAAAGGACCAGACTTTCTATGGCAGCAAAGCAAAGCAAGGTGCAGCAGAAGGTATAATGACGAGAGCATCAACCAAGGTGCATAACAGTAGCAATAAGTTCATTATATGAAGTCTTCAAGTGGGCAGCACTGCATACAATCATTGTAAAGGTATCATTGTACTAATTCATTGTAAATACATTATTGTAAAAATTGTACTAGTGTCTATCTGCCAAGGGTTGAAGAGGCAGTGTTGGGAGGTCTAGGATCATCATTAGGTGGTTGTGTCAAAGTTGGGGTTATGGTATAGTATATCTTCTTCTTCTACATTATTCTATATCATTGTAAAGTGGACCATTTTACCTGGTACGGGAGTCCATTCTTCTATAGGGTGGTAGGGTGGTGCTAGGGTGAGTTGAAGCTCATTGAGTGTTGGGGCATCCATTCAGTTGACTACTAAATAATCTTGGGCGTTGGAGCATCCATCCAGTGGGAGCTGGAAAAGAATGCTTTTCTATATTCTAGGAAGTTGGAGCTTTATTTTCAATTGGAGTTGAATATTAAAGAATTATTAGAAAAGCACTAGGTGGTTTTTGTCCCAAAGTGGGTTTGCACCTTAAAAAACTGTGTGCATTTGTGTTCCTCTTGTTTGCTGCTATCATTGTACAAACACTGATAATAATTGAAGATTAACTAATGATATAATTGAAAGGAATACTGATTCACCCCCCCCTCTCAGTATTTCCAATAGTAATGTTGAGGAACTCCATTTCCTCCTGAATGTATCTATGCAAAAGACTGCGGTACTTGAGTACAAAATGTCTCTCTAAATATTTAAGACCCAACTTTGTGCACACGGTATGGAACAAATTTGTCAGTTCATGCACATCTTGATCCCTTTATTGCTGCAGCATGGTCCATTGGATGTACTTGTCCTCATAGCTCTGCATAGGGTAATATTTTTCCTTGATGTCGTCTCCGAACGAATTCCAAGTGGGTGTGGTTGAGAACAGAGAAGCTTCCTTCTCATCCTTCTACTCACAGTAGGATTCCCACCAATATTTTACATGGGGGGAAAATTTGAGTGGAAAAATAATATTTTATCAATCAGAGAAATCATGGACTGAGCAATACCCTTCCAAAAAATTCAACCATCTATCTACAATGTCTGCATCTATTTGGCCTTCAAATACAGGAATGTCAAAGTTTACTTGTACCTTGAAAGGAGAGGCGCCTCCAGATTTGTTGCTGGATGTAGATGCACCACTGATGGGCATCCATTGAAGGCTATGGGCAAATTTATCCACCATCGGGTTCCTTTTTTTTCTAGAGGGTCTCCTCGAGCAATATTTTTATAGGATCTCTAGCTCCCTTGTCTTTATTTTCTTTTTTCATGGGAGGTCATTGGGGTTTGTGAGGCTGAACTTGAAAAGTTTAAACCAGATCGATCCCTAACTCCTTATACCATGATCTCGCTGGGGAAATGCAAAGAAAAACAGAGAAAGAGCAGACAGCTCTGATACCACTGATCCAAATTTATGCAGGAACACAATAATATACAAAAATAAATATAAACATAGAGACACAACGCAAATAAAACTTCATTTTATTGATATCAAATAATAGAAATATGCTTACAGAATGAAAATAAACTAGCTAGGGCACTGGTAGCTTATCTTTGAGAAGAGATGTGGTGGTGGTTATCACTCCACTAGATCTCCGAGGCTGAGAAGAGACTAGAAAAGTTAACCACAGACCAATATTTTTCCAAGTAGCTAGCCCTACTGGGCAGGAGAGGGATCTCTCCACAAGATCATAGCCAATATGACTGGA
This sequence comes from Pinus albicaulis, assembly GCA_034641835.2. Taxonomy (NCBI): domain Eukaryota; kingdom Viridiplantae; phylum Streptophyta; class Pinopsida; order Pinales; family Pinaceae; genus Pinus; species Pinus albicaulis. Next base: position 125,574,881 of record CM076576.1, read on the forward strand.
TAAAGAGGATTTTAGGATAGGTATAATACCATTAGGGTTTGTTTGATTGAATTTGAGGTGCTGGATGGTGAATAGGTTAGAGAAGAAACTAGGTCAGGAAAAACAATGATCATAATTACAGGGATATGATGGGGCAAGGTAGGTAAGTAGCTTAACACATTAAGGTATCTTAATGGAGTGGTTTAAAATGCTAGGGTTTCAGAAAAGTGCATGGAAACATGAATTATTTTCAATAAGAAGAAAGATGAAACAAAACTATAACTATTCCTAAAAAACAAATCATAAGCTAATGTATTATGTCTTTCTAACTTATGAATCAATTACATTCAGAGATGGCATGACTATGAAGTCACAATACATTCACAAATTTGAAAAACATAAGAAGAAACAATGTCAAATCACATTACCACAAGTATCCCATCAAAATAGTTGCAACTCAGTCTGTTATTTCTTGCCAAAAGTGTTGAAGTTTGCAACAAGAAACAGGGAAATTGTCTTCCAGAAACAACATTAAGCAACTAGTGCATTAAGCACCTACACTAGGGTGGGGCCCACAGGGTTATTTTAGTGCATGTATATTTTAGTTATCCCTTAATTAATATGGACAATAAACTGTAATATATTCTTAATTTTAACTTGTAATAGTTAAATGAGAGTTATAAACTCAGTTAGCTAGTGGATTTCAAGTTAAGGTAGTTGGTGAGGCATGTAGATTAATTCTAGTTGTAACAGAGTTCGAAGTGCAGTGGTGGATGAGTTGGTGCAAGTTGTAAATCTGTTTAACCCAGTTAAGTGAGTGGAACTTAGTTGTGCTAGTTGTAACTGAAGATACACTAGTGACAGATCTAGTGAATTAAATATTATTTAATTCACAATCAGTGATCTCATGTGCAACTAAGGATTTACTATTATTAGCTGCATGCATGTCAGTTCCAGTGGAGACCTAGTTGGGATCTAGGTGAAAGGGAAGTGTAACTATCGGTTGTGATATTAGCAGGCTACCTAGGTGTAGTTAAAACACCATAGGATGCCCATGATACTCAACGCAATTGAGGAAGGATGAAATTCCTTGTGAGTAGGGATTGCATTCATCAGGGATTGTGTGATCAAGGTAGGCTGAAGACATACTGAGAATTGGCTGAATATTTGTCCGATTTTGTCTGGGTCAGTGTCTGACAATTAGCTGAATACAAGAGGATTTTTGTGAGAAGAGTTGTATGTAATTGTTTCATGATTCCTTATGGAATATACAATATATGATAGAGGGGTTTTGAGCAGCAATATTTCCTCGGTAAATTATATGTTTTGTTTGTGATTGATCTTTCTTCATGTTCATGTGATTAGCGATTGTGTTTTTAATTCCACAAGGAATCAATTACATTCAGAGATGGCATGACTATGAAGTCACAATACATTCACAAATTTGAAAAACATAAGAAGAAACAATGTCAAATCACATTACCACAAGTATCCCATCAAAATAGTTGCAACTCAGTCTGTTATTTCTTGCCAAAAGTGTTGAAGTTTGCAACAAGAAACAGGGAAATTGGCTTCCAGAAACAACATTAAGCAACTAGTGCATTAAGCACCTACACTAGGGTGGGGCCCACAGGGTTATTTTAGTGCATGTATATTTTAGTTATCCCTTAATTAATATGGACAATAAACTGTAATATATTCTTAATTTTAACTTGTAATAGTTAAATGAGAGTTATAAACTCAGTTAGCTAGTGGATTTCAAGTTAAGGTAGTTGGTGAGGCATGCAGATTAATTCTAGTTGTAATAGAGTTCGAAGTGCAGTGGTGGATGAGTTGGTGCAAGTTGTAAATCTGTTTAACCCAGTTAAGTGAGTGGAACTTAGTTGTGCTAGTTGTAACTGAAGATACACTAGTGACAGATCTAGTGAATTAAATATTATTTAATTCACAATCAGTGATCTCATGTGCAACTAAGGATTTACTATTATTAGCTGCATGCATGTCAGTTCCAGTGGAGACCTAGTTGGGATCTAGGTGAAAGGGAAGTGTAACTATCGGTTGTGATATTAGCAGGCTACCTAGGTGTAGTTAAAACACCATAGGATGCCCATGATACTCAACGCAATTGAGGAAGGATGAAATTCCTTGTGAGTAGGGATTGCATTCATCAGGGATTGTGTGATCAAGGTAGGCTGAAGACATACTGAGAATTGGCTGAATATTTGTCCGATTTTGTCTGGGTCAGTGTCTGACAATTAGCTGAATACAAGAGGATTTTTGTGAGAAGAGTTGTATGTAATTGTTTCATGATTCCTTATGGAATATACAATATATGATAGAGGGGTTTTGAGCAGCAATCTTTCCTCGGTAAATTATATGTTTTGTTTGTGATTGATCTTTCTTCATGTTCATGTGATTAGCGATTGTGTTTTTAATTCCACAAAAGATTTGTAGAAGCGATTCAGTATTTAACTTTAGTACATTGTTAGATTGGGTGAATCCAAGATATACATGCATGTTGTCTAATTTCTACATGGTATCAGATCTGTACTATAAATTTTCTACATGGTATCAAAGGACAAGAAATTGCAGAAGTGAAGCAGGAGCTGAGTTTGTGGCTGGATAGAATTTGAATTTGCAGAAAGCCTTTCTTGGCACTACAAATGATTCAAGATCAAAATGGCTTTCATGGCTTGAGATTGGAGTATGCACTATAGGGCAGCTCTAACTATATTTATCGGAAAGACAGGATGGAGGAAATACTTGAAGACAATGGGTTGAAGGAATTCATTGACAAATATGGTCCTAAACCCGATGCTGCAAATATTGATGCATGGCAAAAGAAAGTGGAAAATACGAGGAAGATCCTATTGGAGGGAGCACGAGACCACATTGTCTCAATCCTCCATGGGAAAGCCACACCATATGAAATGTGGAATTATTTTATGGATCTATTCCAAAGCAGCAAAAACCATAGGAAATTGGTGCTCAAAGATAAACTTAGGAAGATCAAGATGGAAAAGAACGACACTATTCCGGTATAATTAATAATGTTTTTCCAATTTCGGGATGAACTTGGGAGTGTAGGAATAACTATCACTGATTATGATTTGGTGAGCCTAGCTCTCCTAGTACTTCCCAAGAGTTTTCATAGTTATTAAGACTTTGTCAATGGAAGGGAAAAGCTGCGAGATTGGGAACGACTGTGGTCGGATTTGGTGCAGGAGGAGTTTAGATGGAATACTAGAGATGGATCTTCATCTAAGATTGAAGATGAAGAAGATTGTGATTTGGATCAAAAGGAAAATAAGGGGAAGGGCAAGAAATTCCATTCCAAATTTGAGGCCACTGAAGATGGCAAGGAGCGCGACATGTCCAGGGTGAACTATTTTCATTGTCGCGATCATGGACATTTTGCCACAAATTGTGCACAAAATAGGAAGAACAAGAGGGTTGGGTGATTTTCAGTTGGTGAGGCTTTGGCCTCACAATTTGAACTTGAATTCTCATTGATCGTATGGATGGTTTCAAGTGCATTAGGATCGGGGTGGTTATTGGATAGTGGTGCTTCCTTTCACATGACGGGAGACAAGGAAATTTTCATTAACTTGGAGGAGAAGGATCTCCAGATGCATATTGAATTGGGTGATGAAAGATGGTACATTGATACTGGGATTGGTACCATTACCTTTCAGAGGGAGTCAGGTAAATCATTTCAATTAAAATATGTAATGCATGTACCAGGTTTGAAGAAAAATTTAGTCTCAATTGCAATGTTAGAGGATAGAGGCTATGATGTTGTTTTTAGTGAAGGAAAATTTTTCCTGCGACACAAAGCAATAGGGAAAGCCAAGAAGATTTTGAGTTAAGAATATCTACAGACTTGATGTAGATGTGATCTCTACAGAGCTTGCAATCTTTTGGAAATGTGAGAAAGCCATGGAATTGACCCTTGATAGGGAGTTGTATTTTCATGCAGGTGAGAATGAACCTCAAGATGTGGACTAGCCACATGCGGAGGATCATGGAGTGGGAGAAACCACTCATGCAAAGAAATTTCGAGCCAAATGAGTAGAGGGAGTGCATTCAGCTATGCCACCAGGTGAGAGGTGGGGCGACATGCATGATTAATCCCAAGAAGAAATTTGGGCAGGATCCTATAGATGGTGGGTCTCATGGATTGAACCTAGCTACGAGGAGACCACAAATAAGCAATAGTAGGATCAGTTAGATTGATGCAGTCAGATGTCAGGAGGAAATGAAATCAAAGTGACAGTGCCAGATATTGGAGTGCAGATCAGAGTTGGTAGCAAGTGCAGAGTGCATGGATGCAGATGTCAGCAGCACAGAGTATCCAATAGACATGGGCAGTAGCTAGAAACAATCAAAAGACTTTGATGACAAATGAATTATATAGATTCAGTTGTTTGGAGGCTATTCAGTCTCGAAAGTGTTGCATGTGTGACAAACATTGGAGAAGTGTTGCATGTGTGAGAAACACTGGAGAAGTGTTGCATGCAAGGGTTGCATATCGCACGCATGAGGTTGCATGCTGCATGCATGAGTTTCATGTCACATGAAAGGAAATTCCTTTCTTGTTGAGAGGGAGTGTTGAAGTTTTCAATAAGAAACAGTGAAATTGGCATCTAGAAACAACATTCAGCACCTAGTGCATTAAGAACCTACACTAGGGTGGGGCCCACAGGGTTATTTTGGTGCATGTATATTTTAGTTATCCATTAATTAAGACGGACAATAAACTGTAATATATTCTCAATGATAGCTTGCAATAGTTAATTGAGAGTTATAAACTTAGTTAGCTAGTGGATTTCGAGTTAGAGGTAGTTGGTGAGGCATGTAGAGTAATTCTAGTTGTAATAGAGTTTGAAGTGCAGTGGTGCATGAGTTGGTGCAAGTTGAAAATCAATTTAACTCAGTTAAGTGAGTTAAACTCAGTTGTGCTAGTTGTAATTGAAAATACACTAGTGAGAGATCTAGTGAATTAAATATTATTTAATTCACAATCAGTGATCTCACATGCAATTGAGGATTACTATTATTAGTTGCATGCATGTCAGTTCCAGTGGAGATCCAGTTGAGATCTAGGTGAAAGGGAAGTGTAGCTATCAATAGTGATATTAGCATGTAGATTCAAAAGTGTCCTCAGACACATAATTTTATTGATCATGGAAAAAGGATTGCATAACAAATTGCAGGAGTTTACAAACGTAAACTCTCACTCTCACATTACAATGAAATTAGGAAACTAACCTATTTATAGGAGGTTGGGCCAAAAGAGGAGGCATGTTGTATCCTGGATACGTGCTATCGAGAGGGGAACAAGTGCGGGAGGTGCTCCCCCCTCCCCCAGGAAAACCATAAACCATGGGAGGTTGGGCATATGGATGAGAGAGAGTTCCAACGATACCGTCAGCGGCAGGAGGTGCCCCCAGTGCATTGACACCACCGGGTCTAGGGAGATCAGGTAGAACGGTATAAACATAACCTGTATGGGCGTAGATCAAGTCATATTTTAACGCCAGTTGGAGGGCGGCTTCTTCGGTTTGGGGGAAATGCGATGCGACATCTTTCCCGATAGGAGGCAAGAGAGATATAAGGAACCAGTCCATGTAGACACGGTCTTCGAAGGTAGGGGATTGACATAGGCTCTTTCTTCTCCGCCATTCCTGGACATGATCGGATAGGCGGGTCGCAGATGACTGACAGAAAGAAGTCAAAAGTTCGATACCAGTTTCATAACGAAGGGGAAGCTGGAAGTAAGATAAAAAAGCCCGGGCAAGAGTTGCAAAGGTGGTATGAGAGGAAGGGGCCTGATCAACATACCACTTAGAAGCCGCACCTGTAAGCGTTCGTTGGAACAACCGAAGACGGATAGAGTCATCGGTAATGGAGGTAGATGAACACCACATGTGGAAAGATCGGACATGATTTGAAGGATATTCTCCAGCAAGGCCTTCAAACTTTGGGATGTCGGAAGGGAGCTTTGTCGGCATAGCAGGCCAACTAGCGTCATGGTGTATAGGGTCATTAAGCAATCGGTCCAAATCGGGGAGGCTGAGGCCTGCTATGAAGGGGAGCAAGGGAGTAGTCGAGGTAGTTCCTGTGGCAGTTGCGCTAGTAGTAGTCCCGACATTAGGGCCGGGATTACCGCTACCGTTAGGCCCTGGACCAGACATAGTGAAGGTGACAGGGGGAGAACCAGAAGTAAAGGGAGAACCCAATGAATCAGAAGAGGAGTCAGAGTGCGGAATCGGAGGAGGACTAACTCGACGACGGTGGGGAGGAGTAGGCCGACCGACCGAAAACTGAGGGTGAAGGCCAAGAAGTCTCCGGGATGTGCGTCTTGGGGGCACAATGGTGACAACACAAACACGGCACAAGGGGAAGAAGAACGACCAACAAAGGCAGGGAGGTGCAGAATCAAGTGATTACAATGTTGAAACAAGGGCAGAAAGGTGCAGTGTCAATTGATTTTAAAGTCTTTGCCTGGCGGTGTAAACAAGGCTCTTCTTCGCTTAGGGTGAGTGTGTGGCGTGCGTTAATTTTAATTTTTAAACCCTTTTCGTTTTGAGAGAAGGAGAAAAAGTGTGCTGCGTAACTAAAAATAAATCTGTAGAGAACAATATATAATGCCGAAATAACAGAAAATTAACAGCTACTAGTGCATCGATTCAACCCAACAAGGCAGGTCTCTCAAAACTAATCTAAAAGAGGGAAAAAAAAATCTAGTCAAAACACACTAAAAAGAGGCCAAGAGATCTAGGGTCGAAAGGGACAGGGATCTAAAGGAGAAAGCTACTGAAAAGAGGTGCAGATCACAGCCAAGAGACAGAGGCAAGGTGGCTGGAAAAAAGGAGGAAATCAGCAAAAAGTAGAAAGGACAGGGAGGAGATCCTAAAGGGAGGTCCAAACAAAACTACAAGAGGTGGTTTGAAAGGAAGAAGAGCCTATTAAAAGGGATCTGAGAATGAGGGATCAGATCTGAAAAAGGGAAGGCTGAAACTCTGAAAAATCAAACCCCTGAAACAGCTAAAAATCTTCCACCAAAAGTGGAGGGTACTAAAGCCCTAGGGGGCTAGGTTCCCACTTAGATGAGCAAAACAGATCAGAAATAGGTCCAAACGGGCGGAGACAGAGGCTAGAAAACCTTGACAGAAGCTTCAGCAAAACCCAGAAAAATTGCAGAAAAACAGCAGAAAAAAGCACAGGTCGCAGAAAAGGGGCTGAAAAGTGCGACCTGGAGTCCAGGTCACAGTTTTTGGGCTGAAAAGTGTGACCTCCAACTCCGGTTGTCCCGGCGGCAGATTTTCGGAAAAGTTGCCGTCTCAGTTGCGGTTGATGTCTGTCACCTGCGCAATAGGGCCAGAAACACGTGGAAGTTAGAAATTTTAATGTTTTAGGGTTTATGTGAGAAAAACAACATAAAAATAGAAAAAAAAAAAAGCTGAAAAGAAACCCTAGGGTCTGAAGTAGCTGGATATGCAGGAATATGAAAAACGACAGCGGTCGTAATTGAAAACCCGTGTGGAGTCGCCAATTGTTAGTATGAATCCTTTGTCGAAGTGTACGAAAAAAGACCACTTTAGCTACGCATAACTAATAGCCCTAACATCAAAAGTGGTTGCCAATATCTTCAGATCTGCAGTTAGTTGATCAAGACAAGAGCTGCAAAAAACCAGATCTATGCATAGAAAGACATTAAGCAGTAAAAAGAAGGGTTTGCTCCATATATCCAATAGACAAGACAAGAACAATTTTTGAAAGAATTATTGTATTAAGGGCACCTGGGAGGAAAACAAGAAGATGTTTCCAATTCTCCTCAATGGGATGGGTTCTTGGAAGTCCTCAGCACTTCAGATCTAGAATCTCTCTCTCTTGTTGGTGTAGAAAACCCAGACAAAGATAGAACTCAAAGGGATCTCACACAATAAATAATGTAGAAAAATGTGACCAAGTGTATAGATCCAGAGTGATCTAATAGACAACAAAAGGTGAAGAATGGTAGGAAAAACCCTCCTATTTATAACAAAATATTGGGTCATTCTAGATCTTGGTGCATAATTAAAATAATGTTAACCAAATCTAGATCCACCTTTTATAGAATATTTTATTATATTTGTTGGAGGGAAAAAGTGTTTGACTTGGGTCAAATCCCTTTATTTGTGAATAATAAATAAATAAATGATTTATTTATTATTTTAAGGAAGTGGTTGAAAGATAATCAAATAAATAATGATTTATTTAATTATTTATGGGTGATTTAGTAATATTTAACAAGGAGTTAAATTATTCCTAGAAAATAATAAGATAAATAAAGATTTATCTAATTAATTTCTTTGTTTTGGGTTAAACATGATCAGGAAAATCAAACAAATATAGGTTTGTTTAATATTTCCTTTTGGGGTTTCCTATTTAGACCATAAACAACCTAATAAATGTGTTTTATTAAGTTATTTTACATAGTGAAAGCAATTTTACGTAGGGTAAAATTGGTCTTACGTGGTGTACTTGGGTCCATCTAATGATAGTAGGTTAGATGACCAAAAAATGGTGTAACACTCTATGTCCTAACTTAATCTAGTTATGGATCACTTGGAAAACCAACAAGTTTCCATTTACAATAAATGACCTTCTAACCATTCTACTAACTTTACTCTTATTTTAGAGCCTAGGAAACGACTCTATTCTAAAGTCCTATTTTTACTAACAAAATACTATTTCTAAGTATCTCTAATATTTATTAAATATTCTAATTTAATAAATATATTTATCCTAACTTTACATTATTTAATTTATGTATTTTTGGATTTATAATTGTCTTTATGAAAGAGGCTAACATTCCCCCCTTCAAGGATAAATCCAAAATAAGAACGAGGAACCATCTTCCAAGTTCTCAAGTTGATGCTGAAAAAATCTTCAATATGAAGAGACCATGAGTCAGTTGTATGTCTGATTCATCTTAGAATGTTGCTTGACAACTCCATCAATTGCCAAGTTGCAAAAGGATCCATCTGTCATTTGCATGAAATCAACATCCTTTGTCCACTGAAAAAATTTGTTCAAAGCCCACTGGCTGATGATGTCAAAAACAACTCACTGTTGCTTTTGTTGTGCTGAAAAGCTGCTCATTGCTTCTTTGTTGTTGACTGCCCACTGGCAAATTTGTTGATGCTCACTGGCTGTTGAAGATGTCCACTGGCTGCTTTTGCTGGTTTTGTCGAGACTTTCAGTCTGACAACCACCGTCAATTTCATTGACATTTTCCCCCCTTTGTCAACTGAAAGGAGAGACAAATCTCTGGAAATTTTTCATATACTCCCCCCCTTTCAGGTGTAGGAGTTTTACATTGGTGTACTCCCCCGTTCAACTGGATGAGAGTACCATCTTCGTTTCACTATTGGCTGCACTATGTGTGATTGTATTCGATTGTAGAACTGAGACAATCTCTTGACTGTGGATGACCATTTCCAAGGGTCAATCCATTCATAATGTATCTTCAATGTGGTTTATTTTTGTTGGTTGCGAAATTTTTCTGAGGAATGATTGGGCTTGCCACAATGGCGACAAGGATGGAGATCAAAACACTGATCTTCCATATGACTGGTTCTTTGACAATGAGAACATTTCGGTTGGACGTCAACTTCAAGTTGCTCGCAATTCTGTTTGTCGGCAACTTTGGGTTGTGTGCATTGCTGGTTGTCTGCAGCTTTCTCAGAACTTGCTGAGGTGAGTGGTGCAAGAAAACCTGCACTGACGAACTTAATTGGCTTGGAATAATCTGGGATAGGCAGGTTGTTTTCATTGTTGACATATCCTAAGCCTCGTCGATTCTTGTTATGTTGAATTTCTTCCCAGGGCTTGATGATGGGCTTGGAAGAAATTGGAACTGGAACAACTTCGACACTTGAAGCTATTGGAATGAATGACTTATCATCTGGATGGTTCAAAGACTTGAAAGTATCACTCTTTTCTTGCAATGCAATCCTTTGAAGTTGCGACTCTAGTTGAAGAAACTCAAGAGTGTCTTTGCTGATGTGCATCATGTCGTCATCACTGGAGATGATCAAACTGTGAAGAATGTTTAACAACTGAAGATGTTGCGCCATTTTAACTTGCACGCTTGAAATCAGGCTCTCTTGTTGTAGATGTCGTACTTTGCACTGTTTCACTTGAATGACAGGCTCGCTTGAATGTGGCTTGAATGGCATGCTCGCTTGATTTGTTGCTTATTGCGCTTGCTTGAAACACTTGCTAGAATTGTAGAATTTGCTTGCTTAAAACTCTGGAATTCACGCTCGCTTGATGATCGTGTTTGCTTAAGCGCTCACTTGACTTACTTGATGACTTCACACTCACTTGAATGAATAGCCATGCTCGCTTGATGTCGATCTCAACTTGCTTGATTGTTTTAACTTGTTTGGTTGCTTTGATGGTTGTTGTAATGAACTTCACTCTGGCTCGCTTGAAGGTTTGAACTTTGTACTGTCTTGATGCAAATTGCTTCAAGGAATACTCACGCTCGGTTGCAGGAGATGTGAACTTGTTGTTTGCCTTAAAAACTCGTGCATTCACTTGATTTTTCTTAAAGGAAGGGTGTCGAACACTGTCGAAAATGCACCCAAGAAAGCTTACAATGATTTTAATGATTCACTTAAAACAATGAATTCCCTTGTCCTCTTAAAAATTCATTAACAATGAATTTTTAATGATTCACTTAAATCAATGAATTTGATTACAAGTTTTGAAATGGATTTGCAAGAACGCTGATGTAGACATTGCTTTGAAATGCATTAACTTGACTAAGTGAAGTTGATTGTTGATGTAGAATGTTGATGTAGACAATCTTTGATTTTATGTTGTAGTGGCGTAAATGCATGTGTTGATCTTGCAGCGATTTTGTTACGTGTTTTGCTTGCTGATATTGAACTTTATGTATGTGATATTAAATGAAATCATTGATGTGTCACAACTAGACACAAATCAAAAAGCAACAACATGAAGCCATAAAAAACATGCGCCATCACAAACACACATGGTGTACCTAAGATCCCCTTATTCAATTTCGGGCGGATCTAGGACACATCAACACCAAAAAATTATATCTTTATTAAATATTGAGTACATAAGAAATCTCCACCTTCAAGTAATGAAAATGGCAAGCTCACAACCCTTCGAAGCAATTTGTCTTCAAAATCTGGATATTCTCTCTCATAGTAAAACAATACTTTGAATTACAACAATGGCTTTCCCTTATCACTCCAAATACAAATGGAAACACTCCTTATCTCTCCAAATTACAAAATACAACTTATCACTCCAAAAAATAATCACAATCTTTACCCCAAATGTACAAAAGAAATTTACCTTCTCATTCCATCCCAAAATTTTAAAAAAAAACTGCATTATCACACCACTCTTTATCTCTCAAAAAATATACCACACAATATGCTAGACTTAAGAGAGATTACCACGGTCTACATCACCATTGCCAAAGCTTTCTAATCCAGATTCTCTATCACTACATGCAATCTCAGTTTCTCTATGGATTCTGTAGCCATTTAACGCACATGTTGTCACTTGAGAACCAATGCCTCAAAAAAAATTCACAACTCTTACCAGTTAGTTGGATGTAGCCACAAAATCTCTTTGGGTGAACACTCCTCTATACAATGATTTTTCAGTGTGTAGCCAAGCCACCATGTTTGTAAGTCTACGATGTGTAGCTGTTCTTGACATTACTTGGACAAGCGCTTCGAGCTGTAATTATAATGACTAGATGTGCGAGAACAACAATGAATAGAGTTGAGCTCTCCCAAAGTTTTCCCATGTCACTCAACAATGGCATCGCAATAAATTTGTAGAGGTATACAAAACGATTCACCTGCATTCTTCCAGGGTTTACCATGCAACTCAATTCTTAAAGGTGGATTTTTATTACAATAGATACGTTTTATTTATGAACTTGAGTCAGCAACATAAGAATTCCTTCAAATTCCAATAACCCTGTCCTATGAGTATCTTCAAGAAGCTTTCTCCTACAGAAATTGAAAGATTATTTTTAGCAGCAAATTCAAAACAACAAGCTAATGCTTCTCCATGCTAGCATAAATCTCCATGCTCTCCACGCTGGTCCTTTCTCTTTTTACGCAAAGAGTGAGTTAATCTCCATTCAAAAAAAAAAAAAACTGGTTGAAGACACAAAAGTGCAAAATGCTATAATGTTACACCAGCGGATTGATCAAGGCAATTATGTTGTTGAAGGTTGAGAAGAAAAACAGATTTGGAGTCGCTCCTCCCCCACAGGTATCCTTAGAAAAACCAGCGGCCTCTAATTGAATTCACTTATTTAAATCATATACAAACTGGGATTTAATAAAGTTGGATCCGGTCAATCTCACACTTGCGGAGAGCCTACCAACTGCTTCCACATTAGCACCATAGAAAAAATTGAAATAAAAAATGCTTAACACATGCAATCACCTTGAGTTTTAACGCTGCTGATCGATGTTAATTTATGGCTATCGATATGCGTTCATTAATTGCATGGTTCTTCCTTATGCTGATAGCATGTAGCTTATGGTAACTTAGCTCACGGCTGGGTATTTTCTTTGTGCTCCTCCCAATTGAACCACAGAGAAAAATTCTGTTGAGGATGCATTCCGATCACGTGCTGAGGATTCAATAGCGTGGTGCTTACGCTACTTAACTCTAGCTCACGGCTTTCTCAGCTTTCACGAAGATCAACAGATTAGCTTCTACGCAGATCAAAAATAGTTATGGTTTGCGCTCACAATTCTCGGTAGCCCACGGTTTGGAAAATATGAACTCGGCCCTCAACGCTCACAGACTCGCAGCATTCCTTGCCAAACTAATTCAAGCCGACAACGTTCAACCTCACCTAAACAATAATGAGAAAATTCACAGTTCACAAGCCTGAGACATTTCATGAATTAATTAAACAAGCAACGAATCGATTTTAAATTTGTCTCTTAAAACCTGATGGATTTGATACCACATGTAGATTCAGAAGTGTCCTCAGATGGGTAATGAAATTTTCCCATCCAGACCACCAGGTGAAGATTTGATATAAATCAAGTCTACATGAAGAAATTGGAACTAGAACAACTTTGACCCTTGAAGCTGTTTGAATGAATGACTTATCATTTGGATGGTTCAAAGACTTGAAAGTATCACACTTTTCTTGAAATTCAATCCTCAGACACAAAAGTGTCCTTAGATGGGTATTTTTACTAACAAAATACTATTTCTAAGTATCTCTAATATTTATTAAATATTCTAATTTAATAAATATATTTATCCTAACTTTACATTATTTAATTTATGTATTTTTGGATTTATAATATCCTTTATGAAAGAGGCTAACACAGTAGGATACCCAAGTGCAGTTAACACCACAGGATTCCCATGATACTTAGCACAGTTGAGGAAGGCTGGAATTCCTTGTGATTAGGGATTTCATGAGCAGGGCAGGCTGAAGACAGACTGAGAATTGGCTGAATATTTGCCCGATTTTGTCTGGATCACTGTCAGACAATTAGTTGAATACAGGAGGATTATTGTGAGAAGAGTTGTATGTAATTGTTTCATGATTCCTTTTGGAATATACAATATATGATAGAGGTGTTTTGAGCAGCAATCTTTCCCCGGAAAATTATCTCTGTTGTGTGTGATTGATCTTCCTTCATGTTCATGTGATTAACAGTTGTGTTTTTAATTCTGAAAAATATTTGTAGAAGCGATTCAGTATTTAACTTTAGTACATTGTTATATTGGGTGAATCCAAGATATACATGCATTTTGTATAATTTATACAAAAATTATGATTACAATAATGTTCAATATTCAATTTCTACAACATACAACCCTTGCAATGAGAAAGGAAATGAAATATATAGACCAAAAACTACTTCTCCCACTCTCATGGGTTGAATCCATGACTTGTGGAGCTGATACACTAAGTGCTCAACTGGAATCCTAGTGATTAGGGAGGTTAGCCAACTCATCCCTATCATTCATGAAACTGATTCACTTTGACCAAAATTACATATTTAACTGATGTATCTACCCCTAGTAACTATTTATGACATAATTACATTTACATTTCACCATTACATCAATAAAAGTTCACTGGATCCATCCATAAGCTAAGAAATTTTGAAAATTATGGAGAGAACAGAAGTCTGCAAAAAGTGCAACGTGCTTGGAAAAAACACAGCGTCCCTGGGAAAAAGCGCAACACCTTTGGAAAAAGTGCAACGTGGCCTCCTGTAAAAGCACAATGTGAGATTGTAGACCACTTTTGGAGGCCTTCATGAACTCCAAATGGAGCTCATGATAGCTAATTGGAAAGATATATTTGTTAGATACACAATGTACCCATCAAGCACTAAATATTATCAAGTAAAGCCCCTCAAAAATCAATTCTACCAAGACTGGTAAAAAAGAGTAGCATGTCCCTAGGAAAATCACAGAGTGAAGTTGCAGGTTACTTTTGGAGGCCTTCCCGAACTCCCAATTGAGATCATGATAGCTAATAGGAAATACATTTATGTCTATTTATTATTTAACTCATTAAAAAATTCATTTGGACACTTCATTACAGAGAAAAATTCATTTTACCAAGAGTACTCCAAAAGTACAACAACTCTCCTGTAACAACTATATTTTGGACATTTCTCCCAAATCATAGAGCCTGTGTATAAAATGAAAGACGTTTTTGTTCCTTGTTCTATTATTGAGATAAATCTCTTTCAATGTTCTGAAATTCATCTCCATTTGGTAATAAACACACTTTTAAGAAAAAATGTTCATGTGTTCACTATAAACCCTAGGCAGCCCATAACTTGGAAATGTTGATTTCTTGGAATTTGGCACTGCTTGGAAAGAGGAGAGGACATCATATCATGTGTGTTGAGTGGTTCATATCTTGACATTTTTCCCTCTTTTTTTAAGGCCTCTTATCTCCCTCCATATGTACTTTGAAAGGGGAAAACCCTAGTAGTGAAAAAACAGGGGAATGGAGAAATGGAGTAGGATGGAGCGGTTAGGAGAGGGAAATGGGGATGGGAAAAATTAAGGAATTATGGAAGGGTGTTAAGAAGCTATGGAATGGAAGGAAATTAGGGTAGGAGTATACCTAGGGAATTTTATTATAGGTTTAGGTCTAGGAGGCTGCCAAAAATGCAGTATAGGGATAATGGTGTGGTGTAGGGTCTAGGGTTTGGATGTAGATTCTTAGGGAGTGAAAGTGAGGGGGTGTGAGGGCTTCAGGGAGTGTATGTGGATGTGGGGAAAGGGAAATGAATATGGGAAGGGTTTATTTGACTTACAAATTCAAAGAGGTAGGGTGGCCCACCTCATGGTTTTCACTTTGCTTTTGGAACCTCGTAGCTTTGGAACTCTCAATTGCAGCTTTAGGAACATGATGAAATTATTACATATTAGAAAAATAAAATTATATTTTCTTTGGAATAAAATTTACAAATCAAACTCACTGATGAAATTTATTTATTGGCACTCCTTAATTTTCTATACTTTTATTCAATGAAATGGTGAGTTGATGACCTTGGAAACCCTAAGACCTAATGGAGACTCTGACTGAATGAAACCATGATGAAAATGACTGAAATGATGATGGAAACTCATGACTGATGGTACACTCAGAAAAGTGATGAAATGAGCCAGCAAGTTATAAAATTTTGAAAGGAGTGAGATCAAACCTAAATCTGCACCAAGTGACCAAATTTTTGAATGATGACCTAATGGAATGACAAAAATTTCAAAATGGGACCCTAACATGACATGAAAAGAGTTTATTTGATCACTGGTGGAAGGATGAAAAAAATGACACTAACATTGGCTCCAACTGGGGGATGACAACTCCTTGGAGGTGTTAAGAACACCGTAGACCAAGTGCCTATCCATTGGGCATGGAGTCAAAAGTTAAAATCCAAACTAAATACTGAAAAATTGACTCGATAAACTAACTCAAAACTAGACTCACTGAAATAAAAACTTAAAAACGTATTGATGGTAGCATATCACCAAGAATCGAGGGCTTCAAATCCTGATGAAAATCACCTTCTTTCTGAAGACATATGTACAATCATGCGAAGTGATCCTTCCAGTGTAACCAATCTAGCAGATGGCTGACAACATTGTTGACTTGGTCAAAGTTGAATGAATCAACATGATCCAACCCCTGTTAACACTTGGAGGTGCTTTATTTGGCTGCTAAAAAGGTCTCCTTTCACACTTGAAGTGTTTTTATTGTTGTTTAGGAGACTTATGGGCCTTCCCACCCATTTGTTCACCTACCTAGTGATAAAACAAACTATAATATTCCATTTAGTTGAAGGTTAAATTTTTGGGATATTACACTCTCTTAGGCTCATACTCCTCACATTCATATTCTAAATCATCTTTGAACATAAAACATTCTTCTTTTCAAACATGAAAACTGTCTCCTATTCATGAAAGACAATGGTCTCTGTTAGTTGATCTCCTTGTAGGAAATCATCATCACAAATTGGCTTACTCACGACAACTTCCTGTATAGTTTCATCAGTCTCATGACCTTCATCATTTAAACTCAGATTTTCATTATAAATAATGGAAGAAGTTTTACTAACACATTATTGACTATGTGAACACTGCAAACTTGCATTAGCTTGGGCTGTAACATAAATTTTCAGGAGCTGGTCTATCTCATCTTCAGACAGAGGAGAAACTTGAATTTTATAGTAGTTAACATTGGCTTGATGATTGTCATTTTCAAGATCAAGAATAGGCATTTCTCTTTCTTGGTCCTGGTATTTTTCATCTAAGGAGGAAGCTATTGATTCTTGTTGGGAGGAAAAATCATATAGGGCTTTTATGATCTCATCATCTAGACAATCTTCATCCCCATACAAATTTTCAAGAAACTCAATGAAACTATTAGAGATCTCACAACAAATATCAATCATCGACAATGAAGAATTAGAGATTTGATAATTTTGAAATAAAAATGAGTGAAATTAATTTAGATATAATAAAAAATAGCAGATGACAGACTCTCATACCATGATCTTGCTTTTTCCTCCAAGGTAGCCATGAACATCTTCATCATACAATCTCCAGGAAACTCAATCTTAAATCTATGAATATGAAAATGAAATTTGACCAAATGCAAACTAGCATCTTCTCCATTCTTAAGATCTGACAGTCCTAATTTCCAATATATACAAGGAATACAGTTTGGAAAACCAAGAATATGAGCTCGATTCATAGGAGCATATCTTCAAGAAATTGAATCCATTTTGACAACAATGAGGTCACCAAGAATGTCTTCGAACTACTAGTTCTTGAATAGTGGAGTCACCACGAAAATTCTGAACCTTTGGATTCTTCGACACTAGAGTTTCCAGGTGAAATATGCACAACCTTCTTGTGTCTGATCATTGTTCACCATCAGCAATAAGATCTTATCCTTTTCATTATTTCTCAAGGAGTATCTGTCACTTCGTATCCCCAATATTGTCACCAAGATGTTATCACTCCGCTGGATCTTTGAGGCTAAGAAGAGACCATCAAAGGTAACCATAGACCAATATTTTTCCAAGTAGCTAGCCCTACTAGGCAAGAGAGGGCTCTCTCCACAAGATCATAGCCAATATGACTGGATAAAGAGGATTTTAGGCTAGGTATAGTAGCACTAGGGTTTTTTTGATTGAATTTGAGGTACTGGATGGTGAATAGGTCAGAGAAGAAACTAGGTCAGAGAAAACAAGGATAAGAGTTGTAGGGATATGATGGGGCAAGGTAGGTAAGTAGCTTAACACATTAAGGTATCTTGATGGAGTGGTTTAGACTGCTAGGTTTTAGAAAAGAGCATGGAAACATGAATTCTTTTAAAAAAAGAATAAAGATGAAACAAAACTGTAACTATTACTCCAAAATAGTGCATGAATATGAAGTCACAATACATTCACACATTTGAAAAACATAAGAAGAAACAATTTCAAATCACATTATCATAAGTATCCCATCAAAATAGATATAGACCAAAAACTACTTCTCCTACAGCATCCAACCCTTGCAATGAGAAAGGAAATGAAAGATATAGACCAAAAACTACTTCTCCTACTCTGAGGGTTCAAATCCCTGACTTGTGGAGCTGCCCACTAAGTGCTCAACTAGAATCCTAGTGATTAGGGATGTTAGACAACTCATCCCTATCATTCATGAAACTGATTCATTTTGACCAAAATTACATATTTAAATGATGTATCTACCCCTAGTAACTATTTATGACATAATTACATTTACATTTCACCATTACATCAGTAAAATTTCATTGAATCCATCCATCAACTGAGAAATTTTGAAAATTCTGAAGAAAACAGAAGATTGTAAAAAGCGCAACGTGCTTGGAAAATGCGGAACATGCCTGGGAAAATGCGCAACGCCTTTGGAAAAAGCGCAACATGGCCTCTTGAAAAAGCGCAACTTGAGATTGCAGAGCACTTTTGGAGGCCTTCCTGAACTCAAAATTGAGCTCATGATAGCGCGTTGGAAATATATCTTTGTGTTTCTATACAATGGACCCCTCAAGCACTGAAAATGATCAAATATAGCCCCTCAAAAATCAATTCTCCCAATACTGGTAAAAAAGAGAAGCATGTCCCTAGGAAAAGCACAACGTGAAGTTGCAGGTCACGTTTGGAGGCCTTCCCAAACTCCAAATTGAGCTTATGATAACTCATTGGAAAGCGATTTATATCTAGTCATCATTTAAATCATTAAGAAAGTCATTTGGACACTTCATGATAGAGAAATTCATTTTCCCAAGAGTACTCTAGAAGTACATCAACTCTCCTGTAACAACCATATTTTGGACATTTATCCCAAATCATAACGCCTGCATATAAAATGAAGGAGGATTTTGTTCCTTGTTCTATTATTGAGAAAAAATTCTTTCAGTTTTTTCAAATTCATCTCTATTTGGTACAAAATACACTTTGAAGCAAAATTGTTTATGTGTGCACTGTAAACCCTAGGCAACCCATAACTTGGAAAGGTTGATTTCTTGGATTTTGGCATTGCTTGGAAAGTGGAGGGGACATCATATCATGTGTGTTGAGTGGTTAATATATTGAATTTGGCCTCCCTTTTGTAAGGCCTCTTATCTCCCTACATATGTACTTTTCAAGGGGAAAACCCTAATAGTGAAAAAACAAGGGAATGGAGAAATGGAGTAGGATGGAGGGGTTAGGTGAGGGAAATGGGGATGGGAAAAATTATGGATGTAGGGAAGGGTGTTAGGAAGGTTGAAGAAGTGTAATGGAAGGAAATTAGGGTAGGAGTAGACCTAGGGAATTTTATTATAGGTATAAGTCTAGGAGGCTGCCAAAAATGCAGTATAGGGATAATGGTGTGGTGTAGGGTCTAGGGTTTGGATGTAGATGCTTAAGGAGTGAAAGTGGTAGAGTGTGAGGGCTTAAGGGAGTGTATGTGGATGTGGGGGAAGGGAAAATGACTATGGGAAGGGTTTTTTTGACTTACAAATTCAAAGAGGCAGGGTGGCCCACATCATGGTTTTCACTTTGCTGTTGGAACCTCGTAGCTTTGGAACTCATAATTGCAGTGTTAGGAACATGATGAACTTATTGAATATTAGAAACATAAAAATACATTTTCTTTGGAATCAAATTTACAAATCAAACTTAATGATGAAATTTATTTATTGGCACTCCTTCATTTGCTAGACATTTATGCAATAAAATGGTGAGTTAATGACCTTGGAAACACTAAGACCTAATGGCGGCTCTCACTGAATGAAACCATGATGAAAATGACTGAAATGACAATGAAAACTCATACTGATGGTACACTCAACAGAGTGATGAAATGAGCCAACAAGTTATAAAACTTTGAAAGGAGTGAGATCAGACCTAAATCTGCACCAACTGTCCAAATTTTTGCATGATGACCTAATGGAATGACAAAAATTTCAAAATGGGACCCTAATGTTATGAATACAATTCATAACTAATAGAATAAATAAATGTAAATAATAATAAAATGATGATTATCTTAAATAGTAGTTAGTTAAGTGAAAAGGCATGTCTAAAAGACATGCCTAGTCATGAAAGGCCACCTGCCTAGGTATATAAGCAGGGCCTCATTGTAACATTTATCATAGCTTATATATTTTATATATAATAAATTATTACTACAAATACCTCTTGTGTATTTTTACAATTTAAAGTCAACAGGGATACAATTTTGTTGCTTAAGTGGTATCAGAGCGCAAATCTCCACATGGTTTCACAAATACGAATGTAGGCCAACCTTTGGCTATATTTCAACACTCCACGATCTCGGGACCACAATCACTTCCTTATTAACTCAAGAGCCGAATGACAAAATTGAAGATTCAAACTTGTTGGATAATCTCCGTGAATTGAAATCAGACCTTGAAGGTGAGATCGAGCTCATAAATTCGCCACATGGCTCCTTATTGCAAGGTTTTATCGTGAGCGACGACAATTTCCAGAAATTGGTCGACGTGATCATGAAACTTTGGTATTTGAAGCATCCCAAACTGTCACGGGCAGTCGGTAGATTACTGTGGTCAATACCCGATCAAATTAGTAATGCACAATACCATTATTTATGACGCTCAATTTTTTCTGTACTTAATTCCAGGCCTCACAATCCTAATGATAATAATCTCCATAACTACATCGAAAGTTCGTTATAACTGATGATTGTGCAGGGCTTGCGAGTTGGGTGTTTCAGTATTAGACGCCAACAATCCATAGATAGATAGTGACATGGTGATCCACAATTGATAGACACAACTGTCCAAGACATTTAAAAAAAATAAAAATAAAAATAAATTATTATAAGTTCTTTATAAAAGGGATTATAGTTTAACTTTGTTAACTTATAAAGTTAAATTATAATAAAATTTTATAAAGTTACTTTCAAAATTAATAAAAAAATATTTGTATAATAAAAATCATATATATATATATATATATATAATAAAATAAATAAAAAATCAAAATCAAAGTCAAGAGGTAAATGGGAAATGGATAACTCAAGATAGTACAAAATAAAAATAAAAAGAAAAAAAATGCATGCGAAAATGGCTTGACAACAGGAAGAAAAGAGTCAGCAATCAAGCTTTGAGGACAAAGATTTTCGAAGAAGAAGGCAATGTTATGAATATATTTCATAACTAATAGAATAAATAAATGTAAATAATAATCAAATGATGATTATCTTAAATAGTAGTTAGTTATGTGAAAAGGCATGTCTAAAAGACATGCCCAGTCATGAAAGGCCACCTGTCTAGGTATATAAGCAGGGCCTCATTGTAACATTTATCATAACTTATAAATTTTATATATAATAAATTATTACTACAAATACCTCTTGTGTATTTTTACAATTTAAAGTCAACAAGCATACAATTTTGTTGCTTCACCTAACATGACATGAAAAGAGTTTATTTGATCACTGGTGGAAGGATGCAAAAATTGACACTAACAGTGGCTACAACCCTATGAACTATATTACAATGAGCCTCAAAGGCCTATTTATTATTGAGAAACAATGGAAAACCCTAAACATTCAAAAACCTAACCCTAGGATATGAAACAGCAAAAATGTGGGCCCCATTTGGGTAAATTGGTACATCAATTTTCCAGGGGATGTAACTTTGGCACACGATCTCCGTTGACACGCTCAACACCCCGTTAGAAATATCTATCCGAGGACTACAAATTTTTATTTGAGAGACAACAAAGGAACTTCCATGTTGCTCCCGTTTTCCCCAAAAAATGTCGTTTAGGGCCTCAAAATGGCTTTGGAAGTTCAAGACCCAAAAAATTGCTAAAAATAGTAAGTTGTGGTGAAATTGAAAAATTGACAGAATCGATGGTGGGGGTGCAAATGGAATAGTTGGATGACCACCAATATCCACCTGGATCATTAGGGTCTCAAAACGGCTCCAGAAGTTCAAAACCCGAAAAACTGCTAAAAATAGTAAGTTGTGCAGAAACTGAAAAATTGAAAGAATTAATGGTGGGGGTCCAAATGGAATAGGTGGGTGGCCACCAATATCCACCTGGATCATTCCTCCCCCCTTAGGAAGCAATGATCCACATTGCATTGATTTCCTCCATGATATGACACCAATTCTACTGAACTTGGTATTGGATTTGTCGAAGATGTTTTGGACCTGTTGGCGGACGTGCCAGATGCGTTCAATAAATTTGGTTGCTTTATCAACCTCAGACAATAAAAGTGTGGATTTTTTCTGTGTGGTAGCATGAGGTATGGGAACATCAGGCGGAATTTCATGTGGGGTCATATCAATGGAGTGCTTGACCTCACAGTGTAGAGGAACCTTTGTGGGTGAGGAGAAAATGTCCTCGTATTCCTCCACGACTTTGTCCATCTGCTACTACCGTGCAAGGGAGCCCTGTTTTGAGGTTGTGGCCACAATATTCTTCTTGCCTTGTGGGTGAATTCTAATGCAAATAAAATTCTTGGTTTGGGAAATAATCTTACTGTATTTTTTTGTAGAATTCAAAGAGATGGCAGGAGGCAGTACTACCTCTAGTATTCTGTACAATTTATTTTCCAAAGTAACAACAACAGAATGAGGCCTAGACTCATACAAAACATGTCTCTTCCACAAGTCTGGTTAGCCCAATAATACATCAGACACATGAAGAGGAGAAAAATCACACAATACCTCATCCGTGAATGTCTTGATGTTGTATGGAAGGCGGCACTACTGGCAGAAATGAAGATCTCTTCCTTGGTGAAGCCACCCAATGGTATACGATTTCAAGTGTGCTATGGTCGGTAGGCCTAACCACTTCACAACCTCTACTGAAATGAGGTTCTTTTGGCTTCTGCTATCGACAAGGAATTGCAGTGGAGAACCCTTCATCCACATCTGCAAATGGAAGAGGCTCTCCCCATCCTCTGGATCCTCGAGATCCTCCCTTTGGAGCTTGGTGGTGGAAAAATTGGCACTGGGATCCGCATCAATGATCTGGTTCCCTTTTTCATCGCCCTTGCCTGGTTCTTATTGATGGCATCTGGAAGCCCCTATATCTCTTAGAGGCTAGATATAAAAAAAAAATGCACTTCCCTTATCCAAATTTGAGTAAGCTCCAGATATCCGAATGAATCAAGCCAAAGTTCACAGTATGCAGGCAATGAATTGGAAGACCAAAATTTAAGAGTCAAGTCAGTGGCACAGCATAATCAACACAAACAAGCACACCTGTAACTTGAGAATTATGAGATCAAGGAATGATGCAGTCACATCATCCATGTTGTGGCATCTTTGAATAGCTTAAGGGCTGTAGAATCTCCTTCCTCATTAAATCCCGAGCGCACCTTCTCAGGTAGATTTCTGCCTTCCCTTTATTCTTCTCCAACCAACAAATTTAATGCCATAATAGTCTGTGGGTCCTACAATAAATGTTTGGGATTGCATAACTTAGTCTTCCCAGCGTTAGACACCTACAAATGGAGTCCTCCAAATGATGGAATATCATTCCACCAACTAGATGGTTGGCTCTTCTACGCAGCAACACCACGCTTCTATTGCGCTTGGTCTTTCCATGCTCTGATACAACACAAGATCTAAATCAATCTTCGTGGATAGGTAGGGTGCCTCCCTCTATGTTGCAAATAAATTACACATATGCACTCCAAATTCTTGAAACACTTTACGCTACTCCAATTACTGAGAGATCTCGTAATGGATGGTCGAATTTAATGACCTCCACAAACAATATTTCAACAAAATCTGCGTTGATAAATCTATCTCGGCATCAAAAGCCTCTTCAACACATATTTCTTCAATTAAAACATCATTCCACATTGTTAACCAATTCATTTTCAACACCAATAATACACATCATGCCCTTAAACGCATCAATATTTACATCTTGAATAATCAAAGTTTCCTACTCAGATCTAAAGATTCAACTTATTACAACAGAATTTTTAAGATGATAGAATCACATCTAAACCTTGATCCAAGAACACAAAACATTAAAGGAGCTAATATCATATCCAGGACTTCATTAATTCTGAATTATCATATACAAGAATTCAATCAATCAACAATAATCCAAAGACGAATTAACATAATGAAAACTTTCATTCATTAATGAAACTGTATACATACTATACTTGGCCTGATTTTCTACATTTGAAATGGCCTCACACATTTCATCATACCCACATCTACATCTACCTCTCACTCTCCTTTCCATATGCACGCTTACATTTATAGGAACAATTACATAATTATGTATCATTCTAAATCCATGATCTTCTCCAAAGATCACTCAACTAATTCCTAAAATCTCTTAATGATCCCTTGAGGATCTCAACAACTAAACTAAATCCTATTCTAGGATCCCCTAATCCCTAAGACCTTTATGAGATATTCATAAGGTTAATATATATCTCATTCTCAATTATTGGAGAATATTTACATTAAAAATCTCACACACATATTCCTCACTCAAATCATTTAAAAATATACAAAATTCCTATTAATAAATTAAATTTCTTATAAAACATTAGACCCCCTAAGTCAACTAAAATTCAATGATTTTCGAGCAGGATGCTCCTGCATTAGACTCCCAAAGTTAAAAAAATTCATGATCTCCTGATAATGTGATTTTATATGTTTATGAAAACCTCTAGGGTGTAACTGTCCAAATGCTTTACACCATTTTTGCTACTACATGTCCGCTATGTTCTGGTTCTTTTTCATTTCTTCAATCAGCTTCAAATTCTGACTGTTCATTCCTTTTGATATCATTTTTCTCCATCTGGTCTATCCCATCATTAACTTCCATAATTCATCAATCACAAAATCAATTTATGTTGTTCCCTGATTGCTTTCATTAACATCTTTCAGTAGATGCCATTTTTTTCCTTCAGTCCTATGACTGTCTTCTCTTTGTCCTGAGACAAATCTGTCTCACCTCCTTCTTCAACACATTTTTCATTATTGTCTTTTTGTAAGCCCTCTTAAAGAGCTATCCTTACCCTGTCTTCTGCATTATCATTCTCCTGCAATTGTTATACATCGATAACATTAGTAAAATTCATTGGCTTACCTCTCTGAGACAATATTCTTTCATTCTTTATAAGAATAAGATTATGATCTTCCATTTCCGTGACAACTTCATACGACTATCTTCTGCCATTAAATAAATCATAAATGAACTCCTTCTGCTGAAACCATTCAAAGACTTCCTCATCTGCGAGGTTTTATTCATCATATTTTACTTCAAGATCTTCATCCATCCTGAAGACATCTTCAAAAATGTTCTTATCTCATGCAATACCTGCAATCATACACTAATTATTAGTTTTAAAAATATAAGACCTTGCGGTCTCACTTGATGCTTTAGCCATCAGGTTTTCTTGCTGCTCTGAATCTTTTATATGATTCAGAAGATCCTCTGTATATTCATTACTTTAAAAAAAATGGGCCATGTTCTGGTTCATATACCAAAACTTCCTCTGCATACTCACTTATTATAAGTAACTCTTCCTTCAGTTGATACTTCAATATATGCTCCTACTTTACCTACAATCTATGCCATTTGACTTTTCTTCTCATAATCCAACCATACCTCTGGTTTTCTTTATTCCTCTGAAACATATCCATCAATAACTCAAGGTGGAATTTTATCTCAGCTTTATCTCTGTCAATCTCTTCTTGAATATTTCTCATGCTATTTGACTTGGAATCTTTCTTCTCCTTTATTTTTCTGTGGCTTCCCTCTGAACCTATGCAATGACTATCAACAATCACCTTTTCCTCCTTTGTGATCTTCATCTGTTCACTTGTGGATTGCATTCAATCCCCTTTTCAGAAAGCCTTCATACTTTCCATCCAACAATGCAAGATCTCTCCCTGCGCTTGACCTCTTGGTATATTTTGGTTCTCTATCTTGGAACCATATTCTAGGCACCTCTCTTTCTCCTCTTTTCTTTTGCAACTCGAATCCACTTTTCTTCAGAGTATCCACTTACTCTATCTTTAAGAACGCAACTGGTTCTTCTTCTTACAACTCCTCTTGTTGTTCTTTTGCTGAGATATTCTTCAACTATAATCACCTGCACTTAAAGCAATGTTTAGAACCAAAAACCATTTCCTTCATCCAAAAAGTATAATAATTCACCCACCATTGTCCTGTCATCAATCTCAAATTAGAATTCCCAATTTCCAGGGAAAGTCCCAACAAACAAGTCTACACCATATTATTCAACACAATAGAGTGGATAGAAGGCGAGAAAGAAGAAGTAAAGAAGATAATACTCAGACTACTTGTAGTGGTGCTACTGTTGGAATTTAGTGGGAACGAGAGTGGAAGTATCTATGCATATGCAGTACTTAATAAAAAACCATCCTAATTTCAATGCTGCAAGTGTTGATTATGGTGATAGGGAAATAAAATGGATCAGCTGCATGCACCTCAATAGGTAAACCATTTAATTTCCACGGTTTATAATTCTCATTTTGAACTCCTAATTCCAAAAAAAGATGGTGCTCCTGACTCTATACACTTCATTGAGAAATTTTCACAGAGGAATTCTTCAAAAGATCCTTACCTCGGGCTGAAACGGAAAAGGAATCAACTTGATATCTTTGACATTGGCACCGATTGTATCATCTCCATCAAGAATGACGCTTCGACTACCCATAACAACAGTGAATGCATCCCCACCATCATTCATTGCCTCATGCTTCTTAATATCCACATCATGGTTAGCTAATTGATCCTTCTTTTCACGCTATTCAATTCCTTACTAGTAACAGAAACTTCAAATTTATTATCTTTCAAATCACTACCTCTACTAGCCATGGAATTAAAATGAAATGTTTTTATAATAAAAATGATGGAACTACCCAACCTGCAAACCGTATGGTGTTGAAATAACAGTGGAATAATGGAGGAAACTTAGTTGTTGTTGTTTTTTTTTCCAGGCTCCCTTCGTTGGACAACGCGATTGATCATAGAAATCGTCTCCCACGCTTCTTACTCAGTGTTTTACACACAAAACAACACACTTTCACAAATATTTTTCAATGGTTTTCGGATTTGAGACCCTGTAAATTATGTCCAGACAATGTTTCCACCAATCTCCTCGTCTGCTTGTCCTTCAATCATGATAAATAGGTTTCCAGATCGAATCCCTATTGAAATATTTCATGGGAGAATTTGCATTATTTATATCTCTTAGTCGTCGGCTTCTCATGCAACCTCATGTTTAGCACCTCAAACATAAACTTGTCCCAGGATGTTTACTAGAAGATCTCGAAATTCTGACTTGAAGCTCTGTTACTTCTACGGCCACAACTGTTTGAAGTTCAAAGAGATTATTTTTTATTTTTCTCACATACAAATGCCCAATCTAATAGTGCTATCAACTCAAAAAAAAAAATTCATAACCAGTTATTTTTCTGGAAAACTTGCGAATATGTCTTCTCTATTCTATCCGTGATAAAACAACCGATCCACCGCATATTGAAATGGAAATTCAAGCAGAAGGTCCAAGCTTAGAACAATATTTAAATCCTTTCACACAAAATTTTCAATGCAACAATGCGATCCCTTTATGCCAGACTCACGCCATCTCCATTGACATCAAATCACACCCATCCTTCGAGGACTCCGCTCTTATAAGTGGCTTCGTCCCTTGTACAATGATGGAATCTATCAACCCCTATATTTCTTAGAGGCTGCATACCAAAAAAAAATTCACTTCCATTATCCAAATTTGAGTAAGCTCCAAATATCCGAAAGGATCAAGCCAAAGTTCACAGTACGCAGGCAATGAATTGGCATACCAAAATTGAAGAGTCAAGTCGGTGGCACAACATAATCAACACAAACAAACACACCTGTAACTTGAGAATTTTGAGATCAAGGAATGATGCAATCACATCATCCATGTTGTGGCATCTTCGAATAGCTTAAGGGCTATAAAATATCCTTCCTCATTAATTCTCGAGCGCACCTTCTTAGGTTAATTTAAACCTTCCCTTTATTCTACACAAACCAACAAATTTCACGCCAAAACAGTCTGCTGGTCCTCCAATAAATGTCAAGGATTGCATAAATTACTCTTCCTAGCGTTAGACACGAAAAGTTGGAGTCCTCCAAACAACAGAAGATCAGTCCACCAGCCAGATGGTTGTCTCTTCTACACAGCAGCACCACGCTTCTATTGCGCTCGGTCTTTCCATGCTCTACTACAACACAGGATCTGAATCAATCTTCGCAGATAGGTAGGATGCCTCCCTCAATGATACAAATAAATTACACATATGCACTCCAAATTATTGAAACCCTTTACGCTGCTCTAATTACTAAGAGACCTCGTAATGGTTGGTCAAATTTCATGACCTCTGCAAACAGTATTTCAACACCTTCTGCATTGATAACTTTAGCTCGACATCAAAGGTGTCTTAAACACATGTTTATTCAATTAAAACATCATTCCACAATGTTAACCAGTTCATTTTCAACAACAATAATTCACACTCCACGCGTCATAAATACAATATCGGAACAATCGAGTCACTTCCATATGTGTTATCGACTTATTACAACGAACTTTTTAAATCGATAGAATCACTTCTAAACCTTGATCCAAGAACATAGAACATTAAAGGAGCTTCATTAATTCCAAATTATCATATCTGCTCTTCTGCTTTGAATTCAATTAATCAACAACTATCCGAGACAATTAACGTAATGAAATCTTTTCTATATTAATCAAACGTATACATAGTGTATATTTATTTTGATTTTCTACATTTGAAATGGCCTCTACATTTCATCTTACCTACATCTACCTCCTCTTCTTTCTTTCCCATATGCAGGCTTACATTTATAGGAATAATCACATAGTTATGGATCATTCTAAATCCATGATCTTCTCCATAGATCACTCAACTAATTCTTAAAATATCTTAATGATCCCTTGAGGATCTCAACAACTCAACTAAATCCTATTCTAGGATGTCCTAATCCCTAAGATCTTTATGAGATCTGCATAAGGCTAATATCTATTGTATTCTCAATTATTTGAGAATATTTACATTAAAAAACTCACACACATATTCCTCACTCAAATCATTTAAAAAGATACAAAATTCCTATTAATAAATTAAAAATATTATGAAACATTAGACCCCCTAAGTCAACCAAAATACAATGATTTTCTTATGAAGATGCTCCTCACTTACTTAGCATTAGGACAGACTGATTTGTGCCTGGGCTCAGCCACCACCCATCATTTGGCCCGACACTCATTTGTGCTATGAGTGGGGCTGTTATGAAATTCACACCACTTCCCTATGTCCTTCTTTGGATTTGTGGTGTTTTTCTGAGTCACATTGCTTTGGCCTTGCCCCTTGTTCTTCGGTTCGGGGGCACCTTTCGGATTTGCAGATCCAAAGTCTCTCTTCCTCTGCTTAAATTTCTGCTCGATATTGGCAGCATAGTGATATGTTGTGCCAAGCGATGTAATATCGAGGAACTCCATTTCCTCCTAAATTTGTTTGTGCAGATGGCCGCGGTACTTGAGCACCAAATGTCTCTCTGAATCTTTAATACCCAACTTTGTGCGCAGGGTATGGAACAGATTCGTCAGTTCATGCACATCTGAGCACGCATGCCACAACATGGTCCATTGGATGTACTTGTATTCATAGCTCTCCACAGGGTAATATTGTTCCTTGATGTTGTCTTGGAATGAATTCCAAGTGGGTGTGGAAAGGAATATAGATGGTTCCCTCTCGTCCTTCTGCTCACAATAGATTTCCCACCAGTCTTTGACATGGGGGCAGCTTCAAGGAGTGCAAAAGTAATCTTTTCTCGGTCAGAGAAATCATGGACTGAGAAATAACCTTGCAACAAATTCAACCATCTATATACAACGTTTGCATTTATTTGGCCTTCAAATACATGAATGTCAAAGCTGACTTGTACCTTGAAAGGAGAGGCACCTCTAGAGTGGCTGCTGGATGTAGATGTGCCGTCGGTGGGTAACCATTGAAGGATCTCAGCAAAGTTATCCATCATCACCTTCCTTTGTTTCTCGATGGCCTCCTCGAGAAATATTTGGGTAGGATCTCTTGCTACCTCTTCTTTATTTTCTTCCAACATGGGAGATCATCGGGGTTTGTGAGGCTGATCTTGCAAGGGTTCAACCAGATCGAGCCCTAACTCCTTATACCCTGACATCATTTGGGACATGCAAAGAAAAACAGAGAAAGAGAAGACCACTCTGATATCACTGATCCAGATTTATGTAGGAATGAAATAATATATAGAAATAAACATAAACATAGAGATGAAACAAAAATAAAACTTCATTTCATTAATATCAAATAACAGAAATATGCGTATAGACATAGTCGAAATGAACTAGCTAGGGCGTTGGTAGCTTATCTCTAAGAAGAGATGTGGTGGATATAGGCCTCTGAAATTTGTTACAATAAGGATCGAAGGCCTATTTATTGTTTAGAAACAATGGAAAACCCTAATCATCTGAAAAAATAACCCTAGGAGATGAAGCGCCAAAACTGTGGGCCCCGTTTGGGTAAATTGGTACATCAATCTTCCCAGGGATGTAACTTTTGGATACGATATCTGTTTTACACACTCAATGCCTCGTTATAAATATCTATCCGAGGACTACAACTTTTGACATGAGAAAAATTAGAGTAACTTCTATGTTGCACCCGTTTTTTCTAAAAAACTTCATTTAGGGCCTCAAAACAGCTTCGAAAGTTCAGGACCCGAAAAAATGCTTAAAATAGTAAGTTGTGCTAAAACTGAAAATTTGAAAACACTGATGGTGGGGGTCCAAATGGAATAGGTGGGTGGCCACCAATATCCACCTGGATCATTAGGGCCTTAAAACGGCTCCAGAATTTTAGGACCCGACAAACTATTAAAAATAGTAAGTTTTGCAAAAACTAAAAAACTAAAAGAACCAATGGTGGGGGTCCAAATGGAATAGGTGGGTGGCCACCAATATCCACCTGGATCAACATCCAAAACCACATTTTCTCTACCAAGAAACCTTGCTTCCAATGTATCTCTTCCATCCATGCTTATCCTAACATGCCACAAATCACATTGTTATCATTCTAATGTTGTATACCTCAACATTACCTATCTAAAACATACGAATAGTATAAACACATAATATAAACTCATATCCACATGACACTAACCTTGTAGAACTGTTAGCATTACTCTTCCCACTTTATTCCTCATAAGACCACAAACCTATTTCTACCGTTCACCTGCATAAGAAATCATTCCTCCACAAGAATGATCCTTGACAACCCTATCAGATAGTGACATAGATACATAGATACAAACATATATATAAACATTAGTGTAAAACAATCATGATCCTGTTAGAATATGACATACATACATACATATATACATCTAAACATTAACATAAAAAAAATTATGATACATGACGACATTTTCAAACACGACATACATACATGCATACATACATGTATACATATATAGACATCATCATAATCATACTCACAACATAATTACCAGATATCATAATGTTAAGGTTAAGAGAGCTTCATTTATCTGTGCAAAAAATGCACAACATTGAGAACACAAGTTCCCAACATATCCAAGGCATATAATGTTAGAAATTACTGCAGAAACAAAATATTTACTGAGAGAATAATACACATAAAAAGCCTAGCAACAAATCACATAAACATAAACACAATGTTTAACCAGGAAAACCCCAAATCTGGGGAAAAACCCAACCAATGAAATTTCATTAACCATTGGCCAAAAAACCTTGGCCAATCTGGCCAAGTGAGCCTTCACCACTCACCTTCAGGCCTACCTTACAGTGAAGTATTCCCAGCCTCTTATAGGTTCCATTACATGTAATACCATGGGCCAAAACCATGGGTGCACAAAACCATGTGCCCCAAAACCACTATTGTTTACCCTAGTCAACATTGACTCTACCCCGAGTCATGTTTACCTAACAATTCCCCCCTTAAACTTGACTTGGGGATTATTGACTAAATCCAACCAAACCTGCTAAGTGAGACAACCCTGCTCACTCTAGCTCTTCCCCCCTCGAATTTTTACCCAGAGTAATTGTAAACTTGACATCCCCCCTATCACCTAGGTCTAACCCAGACTTTACCAGTGATTACCCAGGGGTACGCATGCCATACCAGGTCTTACAGCAGTATGCCAATTAACATGCAAAAAATTAACTCCATTATAATAATATTTTTTTGTTTCATTGTTGCTCTTTGTACATATGAAATCAATGTCCATATAAAAAGAACCCATCTACCGGATTACATGGGTCACCAGCCTCTGTATCCACCAGTCCTCTAGGAGTTCTCTTCAGATACATGGTTCATCAATTAATTAATCCACGTGAAAACATCCTCTCATCTCTGAATTTCTCAAACCAACTTCTTATCACTGCTAGTCACCAGATAACATCCTCTCATCTCTGAATTTCTCAAACCAACGTCTTATCACTGCTAGTCACCAGATCTAAGCTGTGGCAACACCATTGTTCTCTTTATCCATTGAGAAAATCTCCATGGAATTCCCCATGGAATCAATCAATTGGATATTTCCTATTTCCTAGAAACACCATGCTCCGTATGGCCAAATCTGCAAAAGGCTGCATTGATTTCTCCATTCATAGGCCAATAAAACCCTTGGCTGCAAAAGCGTCCCTTTGAAGCCAAATATGGCTCCGATACCATTTGTTAGGAATTACTTCAGAAATAAAATATTTACTAAGAGAATAATACACATAAAAATCCTAGCAACAAATCACATAAACATAAACACAATTTTTAACCAGGAAAACCCCAAATTTGGGGAAAAACCCAACCAATGAAATTTCATTAACCATTGGCCAAAAAACCTTGGCCAATCTGGCCAAGTGAGCCTTCACCACTCACCTTCAGGCCTACCTTACAGTGAAGTATTCCCAGCCTCTTATAGGTTCCATTACATGTAATACCATGGGCCAAAACCATGGGTGCACAAAACCATGTGCCCCAAAACCAATACTGTTTACCCTAGTCAACATTGACTCTACCCCGAGTCATGTTTACCTAACATATAACACATAAAATCCTTTAATTTACCTTTTCGGTTACCTTTCTCATGTTTGTATTACCACCATCCATTTACCACAATGGACCCAACTAGTCCAACCAATTGTCTTATTCTTAGCTTCAAATACCCTTACTCATGCATCGAACTTCATCCGAGATTTGCATTACCTGTCAGATATCACACAACTCTCCCTAAGGTCCATTAAATTTCCTCTTTCCCAACCATTTCCCAAGACCCTCAAAACATAAAAGGCAAGAACAAATGCAAACAAGATGTTAGGTCCCTATATCACTAATTTAGCCCCTTATTGTTATTAATTTAGCCCCCTTATTGTTATTATTGTACCCCTGTAACCCCAATTTTGTTATTATTGTGCCCTAACATTGTTATTGTTAGGTCGGCTAGGATTACATTATGGCCCCATGGACTCCTATATATAGAAAGGAGGTTTTGTCATTTGTATCATCCAAGAATTGTTCATTCATGTAATGTATTGGAGGTATCCCCCTTGAAGTGGCTTATTTATAAGGATTTTATATCTCTTTTCTTCTATTTTTGGAGCTGGTTTCATAACATTTGGTATTAGATCTTTGGATTCTAGGGTTTCGCTGCTCCAAACAAGTCATCATGGAATTTTCACTATAACTTTTTTTCTACGAAAGTTCAGAAGCTGAAATGTTTAGATTGCGAAGAAGAAATCCTAAGGAACATCATCAAAAAAGTTTAGAGGTTGGTTCATAATATTTTTGGAGATATGATCTGTGGAAGTTAGGGCTTTTTACAGGCCCCTCAATTTAACCTAAAAAGGTCAGCTCAGAATTTTTTCTATAAATTTTTTTCTACGAAGGTTCGGAATCTAAATTTTTCAAAGCGCGAAGCTGAGATCCTTAGGAAAATCATCGCAAAATTTGGGATCTTGTTTCGCAATATTTTCGGAGATATGGTCCGTGGAAGTTATGAATTTTTCAGGCTCCCGAATTTCATCTCAAAGAGGTGATCATGGGAAAATCTTCATAACTCTCTCTCTGAGCATCAGATTGGAATTCTGTAAAAATTGGACGGAAGAAAACAGAATGTAGTTTCCTTTCTATCAATTTTAGAGCCGAAGGAGGAAGAAGTGACACGTGGAAAGTCATACAAGTTCGATCTACTGAACCAGTCCATAATTAGGTCATTGTAGGAGATTGGGCACAACTTTTTCAAGTGCCAAATTTCAGATATTGAAGATCTGAAATCACAGAGATAATTCAGTTTCAATATCATGCTCCTCAAAAGTAAGAAAAAGGTGTGTGTATTTTTCGAATTACATAAGTCTCGTTTGAAAAAAATTTAGTTTGAATTTATTACAAGGGCATATTGAAGAATAGATATTAGTATTGGGTTCTAAAATGGCTCCTAATAAGAATTTAAAGCCCATTAAGCCTTCAGAAGGCTCTACTATGACTCATGAAGACACAGAAACACAACATGAGATATCAAAATTACAAGAGTAAGTGCACCAAATTTCACTATCACAAAGAGCAACAAAAAATGAAATGGAAGTTTTGAAGAAATGCGTGGAAACTAATATGGATGGTTTGAAGAAAGGCGTGGAAGCTAAGATGAATGGTTTGGAAGCTAAGATGGAAGGCATGGAAGCTAAGATGGATGGCATGGAAGCTAAGATGGATGAAATGGGAACTAAAATCGATGAAAAAATGGAAAACATGAAGAATGATATAAAAGTAGACATCGAAGGTTTGGAAACGTTGATACAAGAAATGTTTCCTAATGGCAAAAATATAGTAGAGGAAACTCATGATGGGAACAAAATAAATGTTAATCATGATTTCATTTGGACGGAAGAACCACCATAATCCAAAGATGGACATGATGAAGTTTGATGGCAAGGATCCCGTAACATGGATACTACAGATGGAGCAATATTTTCATCTCAATAATGTGAAAAACACACAAAAGGTACGCATTACAACTTTACATTTAGAACAAAATACATTTGTATGGTATCAATGGTTTTTCTCTCGTAAAAAAATTGTCACTTGGTTAATTTTTATAGAGGAAATGATAGCACATTATGAAGATACAAAAAGAAACACCTTCTTTAGCCAATTGATAAATCTCAAACAAAAGGGTTTAGTGGCAGAGCACATTGAGGACTTCCAAAAATTGAATATAAGGGTAACTGATATTCCAGAGGAACACAGGATTGATGTCTTCATAGGGACTTTAAAGGATAAAATCCAACATAAAGTTCACGTTTGGGAACATGATCTATTGGAAAAGGAATTTAGGTTTGGCAAGAAAAATTGAATGTAAAATTATGGCAACAAGGAAGCCTACCACTCACATATATAAAAATGGAAGTGTTGCTACTCCTAGACTTCCACAACCTACAAGGTTGACACCATAACAATTGGAAGAAAAAAGAGCAAAAGGGCTTAGTTACAATTTTGATAGCAAATACACTAAAGGTCATAAGTGTGCTGAGAAGAAATTATTTTACATAGATTGTGAAAAGGAAGAAGAAAATGAAAAATAATCTTCAAAAGAAGAGGATATACACCAGGAACCAACTCTAGAAGAGGAAGAAATGAGTCCGACCATATCGTGTAATGCATTGGCAGGAATTACCACTCCTCAAACTCTCAAGATAGAAGGACATATCAAGAAGAAAAAGGTAATAGTGTTGATTGATTCAAGTAGTACGCATAATTTTATTCATTGTAAGGTAGCCAAGGAATTGAATTGTTTCCTATACCCAGCACCAGAATGTAAAGTGATGGTTGCAAATGGAGGAACTATAAATTGCTCTGGAAAATGCCATAATATCAAGCTAACCATGGGGGAATATGTATTAAATAGTACAATGCTTTCCATTCCTATGGGAGGTGCTGATGTTGTACTACGAGTACAATGGTTACAATATTTGGAGACAATAGCTTTTAATTTTCAAGAACTTTTCTTGAAATTTTTTTCAGAAGGAAAGGAAGTCAAATTACGGGGTATCGCAGGGAAGCCGAGAAAGATAATAAGCTCTAATGTCATGACAAAGCTTCTGAAGAAACAACAACGAGGTGTAATTTCACAATTATGCTCACTAGAAGTTCCAACATCAAAATCATCTATTTCTGCAGATCTCCAAAAATTCTTGGACAATCATTCCAAGGTGTTTGAAACTCCCAAAGGACTCCCACCTATTAGTGATCATGATCATGCTGTTCATTGGATTCCAGGAAGTGTTCCTCCAAACATCAGGCCTTATAAATATCCTTATGTCCAAAAGAGTGAAATTGAACGTATGATTGTAGAAATGTTAGAGGCTGGTATAATTCAACCTAGTCAAAGTTCTTTCTCTGCTCCAGTAGTATTGGTGCACAAGAAGGATGGATCATGGTGCATGTGTCCGGATTATAGGGAGCTCAATAATCTCACCATTAAAGATAAATTTCCCATTCTTGTGAGTGATGAATTATTGGATGAATTACATGGAGCAATTTATTTTACCAAGTTGGATCTTCGTTCAGGATATCATCAAATTAGAATGAAGACTGAAGATATTCCGAAAAATGCATTTTGTGTTGGGTGTGGAGCCTGATTATCTTTTTTACCTTGTATCACAGCATTGGACTCTTGTACCTTAAAAGGGGCGGCAACGCCGCCCGTAATTAATCGCTGTCGTGGGGGGTCTAGGGGGGTGGCAACGCTTTTCGTAGCCCCCCCCCTGGCGGGGGGTTTCGGGGGCAGCGCCCCCGAAGCTAAAAACAAATGTAAAATTGCCTTGTAAAAGTATAGTAATTTCTAGTCAATCTGGGCCGTTCATTAGGCAAATGATTTGACGGTAGAAGTTATGTTAAGTTTAGGGTTTTTTTCCCTAGAAGGCAACCCCTCGCTTTTATGAGGGTACTGTATTGCGACTGTGTATGGTATGTGTATTCTCGAAGCGAGAAAAGGAGAGAGAGACTGTGAGAGAGAATAGAGGATATTATAGTGGATCTGCTGTATGTTGTGTCTCTTCATTTTGTTGGATAATAGAAAGGAAGGACTGGCTGTTCGGGGTAGACGTAGCCCAAACTGGGTGAACCACGTATATCTGTGTCTTTCTAGTTTTATGTGTTTTGTGTTCTTTTATTTTCTGCATATTTTATGTGTTGCATTGCTCTGTAATATATAATTTTCTAACAACTGGTATCAAATCCAAAGGTCTATTTGGCTGATAAACTCACAGGAAAGAAGGGTTCTTGGTTCGAGTGGGAGAAATGGCAGAAGATGGTAAGTTTAGGGTCGAGAAATTTAATGGCCAAAACTTCCTGCTATGGAAGATGCAGATGGAAGATTATCTATATCAGAAAGATATGTACCTACCATTGAGCAGAAAAACAAAGAAGCCGGTGGTCATGACAGATGCGGAATGGAACATTCTCGATAGAAAGGCACTCGGAATAGTACGGTTGTGCCTTGCGGCGTCAGTCGCCTTCAATATTTCAAAGGAAACAAAAACAGAGGGTTTGATGCAGACGTTGGCGAAAATATATGAAAACCCTCGGCCTCAAACAAGGTATTTCTTATGAAACGACTATTTAATATGAAGATGTCGGAAGGTGGATCTGTTGCAGACCATTTAAATGATTTTAATACAGTTACCAGTCAATTAAGTTCTGTAGGAGTAAAATTTGATGATGAAGTTAGAGCTCTATTATTTCTGTGCTCATTGCTAGAAAGATGGAATGGTTTGGTAATGGCCATTAGTAACTCTGTCTCTGGATCTAGTACTTTAAAGTTTGATGATGTTGTCGGTGCTATCCTTAGTGAGGAAATGCGACAGAAAAGCTCCGGTGAGACATCAGGTAATGCTTTAAGTGTAGAGTCTACGGGAAGAAGAATGGAAAGAGGAAAGAGCTCATGATATCGCAGTAAATCAAGGAAAGGTAGATCCAAGTCAAGATCGGGGATAGTGTGTTGGAAATGTGGAAAGAAAGGACACCTGAAGAAAGACTGTAGATCTCGGAAGGGAAAAGAAGGAGACACACAGCAAGAAAACAATCATGAAGCAAATGTGACAGGTGATGTGTTACAAGATGCTTTGATTCTTTCTTTCGAAAATGTTACTGATTCTTGGGTTGTAGATTCGGGGGCTTCATTCCATGCCACACCTGATAAGAAATATTTTCATGACTATGTTCAAGGAGATTTTGGACAAGTTCGTTTGGGTGATGATAAACCATGTAAAATTGTTGGAATGGGTAAAGTTCTTGTAAAACAACAGAATGGAAACCAATGGCTACTAAAGGAGGTAAGGCATGTTCCAGATCTAAAGAAAAATCTGATTTCAACAGGGCAGTTAGGCGGTGAGGGTTGTGTGACAACTTTCATAGATAAAACTTGGAAGGTCACCAAAGGAGCCCTGGTAATAGCAAAAGGCAAAAAGGTTGGTACATTGTATTTATGCAATGGTATTTCTAACTTTGTTAATGCTTTAACTTCCAAAGGAGCAGATGCAGCATTATGGCATCATAGGCTCGGACACATGAGTGAGAAGGGAATGAAGATTCTTCACTTAAGAAATTTGTTGCCAGGTTTGAAGAATGTTGATTTGGATTTCTGTGAAAATTGCATTTATGGAAAACAAAAGAGAGTCAGATTTCTCAGAGTTGGGAAAGAAAAGAAGAGCGAAAAACTTGAGCTTGTGCATACAGATGTATGGGGACCTGCTCAGGTATCATCTCTCAGTGGCTCTCGCTATTATGTTACATTTATTGATGATGAAACTAGAAAAACTTGGATTTATTGTATTCAAAATAAATCTGATGTATTTGATACTTTCAAGAAATGGAAAGCTTTGGTTGAGATTGAGACAGGAAAGAAGTTGAAGTGTCTCAGATCAGACAATGGAGGTGAATATTGCGGCAAAGAGTTTGATAGGTACTGTTCAGAGCATGGAATTCGTAGAGAGAAGACAGTTCCAAGAACACCACAAGAAAATGGTGTGTCAGAAAGGATGAATAGAAAAATCATGGAGCGTGCAAGGTGCATGAGATTGCATGCAGGATTGCCTTTACAATTTTGGGCAGATGCTGTAGATACTGTTGTTTATCTAATAAACATAGGGCCTTCAAGTTCCTTGGATGGTGGTATTCCAGAGGAAGCATGGACAGGTAAAAAGGTAAACTACTCCTTTTTAAAGCCTTTTGGTTATGAGGCCTTTGTCCATATTAATAAAGAAAATAGAACAAAGCTTGAGGCAAAGTCAAAGAAATGTACCTTTATTGGATATGGTGTCAATGATTTTGGTTATTGCTTATATGATTATGAAAATCACAAAATCATTAGGAGCAGATATGTAATATTCAATGAAAAGGCCTTGTATAAGAATCAGTTACAGGAAAAGAAACAAGAAAAAGAAAGCAAGGAATACATGGTTCTTGATGAAATAACTGAAAAAGTAAAGGTGCCTGAAAATAATAATAATCAACAACCACAGTAGTAGAAACCACCACAACAGCAACAGGCACCTCAAACACCTGAAAGTGGTGTTAGAAGATCAACCAGGATAAGTAGACACCATGAACGATACTCTCCTTCATTATATTATTTACTGCTGACTGATTCTGGTGAACCCAAATTTTATGAAGAAGCAATGCAAGTTGAAAGCAGGAAGAAGTGGGAGCTAGCCATGGAAGAAGAGATGGACTCCTTAATGCATAACCAGACTTGGGACTTAGTCAGGTTGCCTGTAGGTAAAACTGCATTGCAGAATAAATGGGTTTACAGGTTGAAGGAAGAAGACGGAGGAAAACAGAGGTACAAAGCTAGACTTGTGGTGAAGGGATTTGCATAGAAGAAAGGTATTGATTTTGATGAAATATTTTCTCCTGTTATTAAGATGAATTCAATCAGAACTATCTTAAGTCTTGTAGCAGTAGAAGATTTACATCTTGAATAGTTAGATGTAAAGACAACATTTCTCCATGGAGATTTGGAGGAAGAGATATATATGCAGCAACCAAAAGGATATGAGGTAAAAGGGAAAGAAAAATTGGTGTGCAGGTTAAAGAAGAGCTTGTATGGCTTAAAACAGGCTCCAAGGCAGTGGTATCTAAAATTTGACAAGTTTATGTCTGAACAAGGTTATACTAGATGTCACTCTGATCATTGTGTTTATCTGAAAAGGAAAAATGATGGCGGCTATATTATATTGTTATTGTATGTAGATGACATGCTTGTTGTAGGTTCTAACATGCAGGAAATAAATGTGCTCAAAAGAAAATTGGCAAATTCATTTGCAATGAAGGATTTGGGAGCTGCAAAACAAATCCTTGGTATGAGGATAACTAGAGACAGGAAAAATCGCAAATTAACACTGTCTCGGAATGAGTACATAGAAAAGGTGTTGAAAAGATTTAATATGCAGAATGCAAAACCAGTTAGTACACCTTTTGCTAGCCATTTCAAACTTAGTAAGGAGATGTGCCCCCAGACCCACGAAGAAATGGAATATATGTCTAAAGTTCCATATGCATCAGCAGTTGGAAGCTTAATGTATGCAATGGTCTGCACAAGGCCTGATATTGCACATGCAGTGGGAGTTGTAAGCAGGTACATGAACAATCCAGGAAAAGAACATTGGATGGCAGTAAAATGGATTCTTAGATATTTGAGAGGTA
This sequence comes from Pinus albicaulis, assembly GCA_034641835.2. Taxonomy (NCBI): domain Eukaryota; kingdom Viridiplantae; phylum Streptophyta; class Pinopsida; order Pinales; family Pinaceae; genus Pinus; species Pinus albicaulis. Next base: position 125,615,775 of record CM076576.1, read on the forward strand.
CCACAAATCAAGCATTATTCTTTGGTGGTTCAAACATTGCTCTACAGGGATATGTTGATGCAGATATGGCAGGTGACAAAGATAACAGGAGGAGCACTATAGGATATGTATTTACTGTAGGTGGAACAACTGTCAATTGGGTTTCAAAAATCCAAAGTGTTGTTGCACTTTCAACAACAGAAGCCGAGTATGTTGCTGCTACAGAGGCTAGTAAAGAAATGATTTGGTTACGAAGGTTTATGGATGAATTGGGTAAGAAGCATGATATGGGCACACTATACAGTGATAGCCAAAGTGCTATTCATCTTGCAAAGAACTCATCATTTCATTCTAGGACTAAACACATACATCTCAAGTACCATTTCATACGGTCAGTATTGGAAGATGGAGAGTTGAAGCTGGAAAAGATACACACTAGCCAAAATCCTATAGATACGCTAACAAAAGTTGTAACCAGGGAGAAACTGAGAATGTGCTCAGTTTCAATTGGTCTTCAAGGATGATGATGAAGATGAGGAATAGCCAGGTCCAAAGAGGAGTCATTTTCCAACAAATGAAGCAATGGTGGAGTTGCTACAATCAGTCTCCAAGTGGGAGATTGTTGTGTGTGGAGCCTGATTATCTTGTTTACCTTGTATCAAAGCATTGGACCCATGTAACTTAAAAGGGGAAGCAACGCCGCCCGTAATTAATCACTAATGTTCAACATGTTGACAGGGTGTTCAAACTATTGTAGGAGAAACAATTATATGAAAAATCATCCAAATGTTTCTTTGGAGTGCAAGAGGTGGAATATCTTGGTCATATTGTATCTCATGAGGGTTTTAAGGTATACCCTAACAAAATTAAAGCCATTAAGGAATGGAAAGTCCCCACAACTATAAAGTAGTTGCGAGGATTTCTCGGTTTAACAGGGTATTATCGCAAGTTTGTTAAGAATTATGGGAGAATAGCAACACCTATAATAAAATTATTGAAGAAAGATGCATTTTCATGGACTCCTGAAGCAACTAAGGCCATTGAACATCTTAAAGAGGAAATGTGCCTAGCACCGGTCTTAGCTACGCCAGACTTCACAAAAACCTTTTGTGGAATGTGATGCCTCAGGAAATGGAATTGGTGTTGTTTTAATGCAAGAAGGAAGACCCATTTCTTTTGAAAGTCGTCCAATCAAAGGAAAATATTTACAGAAAGCTATTTATGAGAAGGAAATGTTAGCAACACTACATGCACTAAAGAAATGGGGACCTTACCTAATGGGAAAACACTTCAAGGTAAAAACTAATCATGATAGTCTTAAACACTTTTTGAAACAAATACTATCTTCAAAAGAGCAACAAAAATGGGTCACAAAGATGTTGGGTTACGACTTTGAAATAATCTACAAAAAGGGAAGCTAAAAGTTGTTGCAGATGCACTCTCAAGAAAAAATGAAGAGGTGGAAGCATTGCTTTGTGCCATTTCTATTATCCAACCAGATTGGATAACCGGAGCAAGGTATGAATGGAAGAGGGATGAAGAAGTGTGGACACTCATTCAAAATTTGCAGCAAGATCCTAGTACACTTGATACATTTATTTGGAAAAATGATTCCTTATGGTACAAAGATCGCTTATATATTTATAAGAATTCCCAACTAAAACAAAAGATTCTTTTGGAATTGCACACTTCTCCTTTAGGAGGACACTCAGGATTTTTAAAAAATTACCACAGGGTGAAGACATAATTTTTTTGGGATGGCCTTAAATCTGATATTCAAAAGTTTGTGGCGAAATGTTTGGTTTGCTAGCAAAATAAAGTTGAGACAATTAAGACCCTGGATCTTCTACAAAATTTATCCATGCCAAGTGAACGTTGGGAGGAGATTTCAATGGATTTTATCATAGGTTTACCTAAGTCCGAAGGAAAGAGCGTCATCATGGTGGTAGTTGATAGAATTACCAATTATGCACATTTTTGTGCATTATCTCATCCATTTAAAGCAAGTACAGTTGCTACTACATTTATGGAAACAATTCAAAATCTACATGGAAACCCAAAGGTTATTGTGAGCGATAGAGATCCCATTTTTATTGGTTATTTTCTTATTTGGGTACTCAATTAGCTCACAGCTCATCTTATCATCCTCAATCCGATGGTCAAACTGAGATAGTGCATAAATGTTTGGAAGGATATCTTCGTTTTTTTGTATCTGATAAACAAACACAATGGGTCAAGTGGTTACCTCTCGCTGAATGGTGGTATAACACTTCCTTCCATACTGTAGCAAAAATGACCCCATTTATGGCACTTTATGGATATCATCCACCATCCATCACATCATTTTTAAGAGAAAATTCCAAGGTTCAAGCAGTGGAAGATCACATATTAAATCATCAAAAAGAAGTTCTCCAACTCTTAAAGGATAACCTAAATTTGGCACAAAATTGAATGAAACAACAGGCATATCAACATCGCAGGGAGATAATTTTTATGTAGGAGATTGGGTATTTTTACAGCTACAACCATACAAACAAATGTTCCTCAAGCAAACTAAGAAGGATAATAAATTATCGCCAAAGTACTATGGTCCCTACTAGGTGTTGTAAAAGATTGGTACAATGGCATACAAATTAGAGCTTCCTGCTTCTTCGTGAGTGCATCCAGTTTTCCATTTTTCATGCTTAAAGAAGGTTATAGGTGAAAGTCTTCCAGTTCAAAAAATATTGCCGGAACTTGATGAGGAAGGAAAAATCATATTGGAACCTAAAGCGGTCATAGAAACAAGAACTCGACAGTTATGAAATCGATCTATTTCAGAGTATCTCATCAAGTGGAAGAACTTACCCACTGAAGATTCTACATGGGAGGATGAGAATTTTATACAGAAGCACCCAGAGCTACTCAAGCGTTGAGGACAACACTTTTTTGAAGGAGAGGGGCATGTTAGGTCCCTATATTACTATTTTAGCTCCTTATTGTTATTAGTGTAGCTCTCTTATTGTTATTATTATGCCCTTACATTGTTATTGTTAGGTCAGCTAGGATTACATTGTGGCCCCACTAGGATTACATTGTGGCCCCATGGACTCCTATATATAGAAAGGAGGTTTTGTCATTTTTATCATCTAAGAATTGTTCATTCATGTAATGTATTGGAGGTTTCCCCCTTGAAGTGGCTTATTTCTAAGGTGTTGATATATCTTTTCTTCTATTTTTGGAGCTGGTTTCATAACGCAAGAAGAAAACTAGGAAAACCAGTAGTAATACGACACCGCAAACAAAGTGGTATAGACATACACTCGACATATACAAACGAAAATTCAAATAAAAAAAGCATCAAATAACAAAAATAGCAGCAAACACCATGACTCTATCCCCATGGGTTCCCAATGCTTCCAAGGGAAATCTCAGCCTGAGCCTTCTTTAATATCTCATAGCAGTCTCTTTTTCCATGTAATCCCTACATCATATTGCCATAACCACACAACTGTTAGCGCATAAATATAACAATATATAGGTTACCTTACCTTGATGTGCCAAGCACGCTCACCTATAACTGAACACATCCATACTATCTCTCAAGGAATCCAATTCCCTTGACAGACCTAGGTATAAATAGAAACTAGCTAACATACTTGTCAACTACATGTTCCAAGGATCAAGACAATCATATCTATCAATTTGAAATCAACCTTTACCAAGACCAACAATCATGTCATAATCAACATTCAACTCACATTCATTAATCATAATACATAATGCTACAACTATCATCTACTTACACTCAAGTACATATATGCTGTCTCAACACATATGTGTTAACTTATAACCATCTTAAAACAAGATCATTTCTTCATGCAATCTTACAAACACATACTCATATCATACGATTAGTAAAACGTTCAAAGAAACTATAAGCATACCATGTTAGATAAATCAACTAGATGACATAATAGACACCAAACACTCAAATAACAAACAAATGACATAATCAAACAATAAATAAACAAGTATATGACATAATAAAACTCATACCTTAATGTATCTTAGGGGAGGCTATCTTGTCTGCACAATCAATCTACATTAGCACGATATAACTTCACAACATATTTACTCAAACATAAATAAGGTCATGATATCCATAACATTAACTAGCTAACATGTTCACATCATAAACTCATAAACAATTGTCATTCATGCATAAAAATCACATAGGCACAGTCAATCTAGATTATTACAACACACTATCACAAATAGGTTGATTCATACCTAAATGTCATAACCCTAACCAACTACATAGGCCAATACAAATTAGCATTATACATATAACATCAATATCTTAGTTGCAATGACCATAATCAACAAGTTAAGTTTTAACTAACATATAACAACAACAAGTTAATCATATACATAATCATCAACAACATATAACATAGTCATAAAGTTAATACCTTGCATGACTAACCAACACATGTACATATGATCACACTAATTGACTAAAATTTATCATGTATGTAACCATAACATCAATAGGCATGTACATAAACCTAATGTATATAGCCCTATTGCTTATAACAACCATTAACCACATATTTGCATGCCAAATATACAAACCTATATGATGATTTTCTCTTACCCAAAGTCTATTGCTGCAACCTCACTCTGATGATTTGCATCTCCTGCTCTATCTTAACCAACATATTATCATCATAACATTCTAAAAACATCATGATGACCAAAAATTCCTACAACGACCTCATGAACAACAACCTTAACCATAACAATGCATGCACAACAAAATATAGACACTAACATGCATAAAAAATGCATATGCAATTGACATGCCTTCGTGACTAACACATCCCAACAAAAACATCATCAACTCCTAAATGGACACAATGACAAAAATGACCACCACCATGCCTACACAACAAGCACATAGTCCAAAAACATAAATAACACATATGCAATTGACATGTATGCATGAAAAACACATTCCTCCCATCTAGTCGAAGTGTTGAACCATGCTCTAATACCACTTTGTGGTATTAGATATCACACAAAGAGATCAGAAAATAGACACCACCCAAAGAGAAAAAAACCTGGGAAATTTGGGTTATGCACCCACATGCTTCCATTACACCCCACTTTGTGAACCATGCTCTGATACCACTCTATAACAGCCTCCTCCCACATCTACCCAAGTAACCAACCAACCAGGGTAAACATGTGATGAAAAGTTACTATGATATGATTCAACTCCCTATGTGTCAATTAAGGAAGTGGAACCGAGAAGACACAACAACACAAACCTTCTACACCTACAACAGAATCGCCAAGAGCCATCCAAAACTTCTAGGTGACTAGCCCCTGAGATTAACTAAATTTTTCTACATTAATCACCCAGTCGCTCCCTTTCCAAGCCCTCCAAGCGACTAAGAGCTCTAGTCACTCCCATGAGCCTACATGAGTGTGATTACAACCTTTTTCTTCCAATGCTATGCCAACGACTTCGAGAATTAAGGCTAACTTTTAGGGTTGGTACCCAAGTCACTACCTAAAACTCCATGACACTTCTAGGAATGAAATATAACAACGTAATAATGATAGAAATTCAATTAATTGAATAAGGACTTGACTGTACCCCTACTAGCCATGACATGCATCAAACATGTCACAAATATGTGATATACAGGTTTAAACAATAAATATGAGCATAGGGAACTTATATGAGAATCATTAAGAAGCATTGATGGCTCATTGCAATAACTAAATTACCATCTATTAAGCCATACATTCATTGTACATTCAGTATTTAACCAAAATTGATGAGAGCCATACATTTTCACTATCATAAATCTCAGTCATAACCAACATATAACCAACGTAAATATAAAGGATATAAAAACCATATAAACAAGTATATTTACTCATAAAATACCAAGGAGAAAGAGTTTTTATTAATGATTTTATAGCTCAACCAAGTATGGGACTTCCATGAACCACCCAACCATAGACTAGGATGAACCAAATCTTTCTTTCATCCAGTCACCCCATGCCATATTCTAAGTATGAAGGTGGGATCTCATAAAACATGTTAATCAAAACCGAACCAGGGATTCCAGAGGCCAACCACCTCAAACCTCAACCAATGATTCCACTTCATGGTCATTCATCATTAACCTTCACCATATTGGTCTCTACTGAAGTTGTCCAGGGCTCTAGAGAATTTGTTTTGTTGGTTCCCTATGATTTTCAAGATTGGCAAGAAAAAATCTGCAGGGAACCACATCAGACCGCTTTGGAGTCCAAGGACCTAGCCTTCCTGGACTCAGAGAGGGCTCTCTCTATGTTTATGATGAAAATGACTTATCTTATGCTTATGTTTTCTGATTTCAGGTTAGTTATGAAGTTCTAGGACTGTTTTTTTTGTTTTGATTGGTTGACATATTTTTGATTAATTGATTGATTGTTTCAATTGAATAGATAGACTGTGAGAAACATTAATCCATTGGGCTATGGATTCATAAAAGAATTTAATTATTCATCAACTCTGCAAGGGTTTTCATAGGGAAAGCTAAATATATCAAGTGGATCTTCTTGATTATATGAAATATGAAATGACAGTAAGTTGTGAAATCAGTCAAACTAAAGGGAAATTAAGAATCCTTTAAATACACTTCAACAAGAAAATCCTTTTAGGTAATTGTTTAAGAAAAACCAAAGGACAAGGCAAACCATAGAATTCTTTGGCCAGACTCTACTAGGTAAACCTTAAGACAACAATCCACCAATCCTAGAGAGCAGGACACCCTTGAATTCTCTAGTTATTACTTTCAGACAAAGAAAACATTTAAGATAACAGTCAGTGAAATTAAAGAGTAGGATACCCCTAAATTCTTTAATCAAAATTCAAAGAAGGCCTTTAAAGCAACAATTTAAGAAAAACCAAAGGACAGGGAAAACCATAAACCTCTTTGGATGGACTCTACTAAGTAAACTTCAAAGAAGGCCTTGAAAATAACATGTCAAGCGAAACCAAAGGACAGGGAAAACCATAAATTCTTTGGCTGGACTCTACTGAGTAAATTTCAAGGCAACAAACTAGGTGGAACTAAAGAGTAGGACGACCCTAAATTCTCTAATTAGACCTTGCAGAAGAAAAAATTAATATGAAATAAGCAGACATAATTAAGATGCCAGGACAACATATATTAGTCTAAAATTTATGTTCTTTTATCAGAGAAATGATGGAAAATATGAAAAACAGAAGAGAAACATTGACAAAGAAGGATAACTACACCATTAACATAGCTCAATAATCTTGTGAATGTGCTTGTATTAATGATGTCCAAGAAAGTTACATTACTCCAATACAATGATCTCTGCAACTCATAGTCTGACCAAATCCAGCCTAGCAATTAACCCAGCAACAAGCAACTAATCAACCAACACTAAAAATGAACATTACATGAAATATTTATTGGAAAAATGAGGAGGTTTCCCTAACCTAGAGTGACAAATTTGTATTTATTACAAAGTTAATGTAATTGTGACCTTTGAGACCATGCAAGGCCCAAGGAAAAATATCTATGATTGACTCACTGTAATAATAACTTCCTAATTTACTGCAGAGCTAACTTTAGGATATTTTTGACTTTTAAAGATTTTCATTAACTTTTGCAATAACTGTTGAGTAGCTAGGAAATATCTCTGAATGTTTCAATAACTGTGGCTGCTTTTATGATGATGTAGGTGGAAAATGTATTTTGGAAGAAGTGAGTTCTATTTTTCCTTGTCATTCAGATATGTCTTCTTTGCTGATTTGATTTTGATTTGTCATTAAACCATGATTCGGCTTTTAACTCGGATTTACCTTTTCCTTAATTCTTCTTTATGTGTTTAATTCTTTTGATTTTCTTTCTATCTTCATTCTCTTCATTATCATTAACCTTTGACTGATTTTTCATCATTAGTATTTATCTCTGCCTTTTTTATTCGACCTTGATCTTTCTGTGTTTTGCCTTTAACTCTGTCTTCTAATCCCACTTTCATATTTAACCTCTGATTTAAAACTCTTTAATCCCTTTTTTCCTTGACCGTTTGATGACTGTGTTCTTCATTTTCCTGTATCTCTGCGCATCCACTATGCAAAACTCTTTGTTTTATCCTGCTCATTGAAGAATCTCCTGCTGCTCCTGGAGTGTTTGTATGACCATCAATGGTCATGATCCATTGATGACCATGTTTTAATCTTGTGCTCCTGGTCCCTTTAATGAAAAAAAATTATGGATCTTCACCCAGAGGACTTGTTTAAAACAATTCTTGGACCTTAGAATGCAATTTTCGCATTCATACATTGGCTACCTACACATTTAAAAATATTTTTTAATTTCAAATCCCGCGCTGTGGGTTTTCTGCGTTTTTTTGGAATTTTAAGGCATTTTGGAGTATTTGCAGAGGCTTTATGGTGGCTTCGGGGCTCATTGCATTAAAACTGGGCTTTCAGAATATTTGAATGGACCAGCGGTTTTGAGATATGGCGTGAATGAGGTATGTTGGTTTTCGCACGGGATGAGAATGGTGAGGCGATTTTATTGGCGAGGATACGATAGCACGAAGAAGATGGCATGTAGCAGGAGGGACAGGTGGTAATACTGCCGATATCATAAGGTTTGAGAGTTTTAACCCCTGCACAGTTGGATGTGTGACACGGTGTGTGGGCTGTTGGATCGGGGAGGGGTTGATCTGACGGTGATCGGGTGGTGAATGGACTGAGGGTTGATTTGACGTGTGGGGTCGGGATTTATATAATAAAATGGGGGGTTTATTTATATGCAGGGCCTTTTCAAAGTGGGGCCCAAGGTAAGAATATAAGTGGGGGCGCTTAAAAATAACTGTGGGGCCAGGGTTAATTAACAAGCGAAGGTGCTTATTATTAAGGTTGGGGCGGAGGCTATATGGGAGCGGGGATCTAGGTTTTAAAGTGGGGGCTAAAAAACATATAGGGGTCGGGTTTTTAATTAACACAGGGTTTAATTAAAAAAAATGGGCCCAGAATAATAAAATGGATCAATTTTGGTTTTAAAACAATGTAAAAAAGGGTTTTTACATTGTTTTAATAGAAAAAGGGAAATGAATGAAGGGGATGGTCAAAAATGGGTTTTTATCCATGGGTGTGGGGTTTTGGATAGGGGAATGGGTAAAAATGAGGGTTCTTTAGGATCAAACATGGATTTTTTAGAACGGGAGGGTATTTTGACAGAGGCAAAATGAGAGATAGTGGATAGGTAAAGTAAAGATGATGAAGGCAATGAGATTTCTGAAAATAAGATAATAATCAATGAATGTTATTTTTAGCAGACTTGTAGGAACTCCATAATTATTTAGTTAGACTGTAGAAATACATGAGACTAACAATGGCTCCAGCTAGGGAGGGCAGCTCCTTTAGGAGGTGTCAAGAACCTCAGATTCAGATCTCTGGTCTTCATAGATCAATGCCTTATTTGTACTTGGCAGATTTCTCCTTCTGCAATTGCTGCTCTGCAGTTTTTCTTTGTAATTGTAACCTTTTAAACAATTGAAAACCATGCTTCCTACAAATCAACTCTACCTCCCCATCATTCTATTCTAGCATTTTTTCTTCATTTGGGTGCATTTAGACTGGCAAACCCTTGACATCAATTTTCTTTTGAAAGCAAAAAAATATCTATTTCTACCCTTATATCATCCAAAGGCTCAGATTGAACTGATGAGCTCTTTTATTCTCTACCTAATCTACTTATCTGTCAAGATTAAACATTTTGACAGATTTTCATTCTCTAACTATCAACATGAAATTTAAAACATGAATGACTCAAGAATAAACAGTTTGGTCATCATAAATTGTGGCATTTTGAAAAAGCTACACACAATATATTTTGCAAAAAGTAAAACTAAAAACTGAGGGCTATAATCTGGAATTTGTCATTTATCCCCTTCTTCTCTTTTTGGTTCATATTTAGACTTTGGAACCAATGTCTTTTCCTATCTAACTACAGATAATCCAAGTTTAAACAATTTGGAAAATCTTCATTTTCTATCCTATCAGCAGAAATTCAAAATTTCTCCAACCATGATTAGGTTGTATGATTGAACAAGACTTTTCAAAAGCAGTGGAATTTGGACTTGCATACTTTCAGATTTTTCTTTTTTTTGGTATGGGGCTTTACCTTTTTTTATCTGCCCTCTTTTCCTCTTTTTGTTTCTTTTTGTCTCTCTTTTTTGGATTATTTTTCTGAGATTTTTGTTTCAGCAATGTTATATACAATGAAAAACTTAAAAACTGAGATTCTCAACTGAAATAATGCTTGAGTATCCTACCATTGACAGGATCTCCAAATAATTCTGTTCCATCCATTTTTAGTAGGAAAAATGCATTATTACCTCTTGCCGAATGGATGATGTATGGACCTTTCCATAGATTTTCAAATTTCTCATTCTTGCCTTTGTCCTCTCTTCTTGAATCCCACTTCAAAACTTTGTCTCCAATGCTGAAATAATTTGCCTTAATCCTTTTGTTAAAGAGCTTCTTGATGTTTTCTTGTACTTGCTGTGTCCTATTGTACACTTCTTCTCTGGTTTGCTGCAGCTGGACAACTTGTTTTATTCTCCTTTGCATATCATTTTCTTCAGACTGTAATTCTTGAATGAGCTTCATTATTGGCACTCCCAAGCTTGTTGGGAAGACTGCATATGCTCCATACACCAACTGGTAGGGTGACATACCAATTGAATTTTTTTTAAAAATCTATCTGCCCATAGTGCACATACTAATTTGTTGTGCCATAATTTCTTGTTCTCTTCCAGCAATTTCTTTATAATGTTCACCAAAATCTTGTTTGAGGATTCAACCAACCCATTACCTTGAGGGTAATAATATGTTGAATGTACCAATGTAATATGATATTTGTGGAAAAAGTCCACCATTTTCTTGGATCTTAAAGCAGTAGCATTGTCATTAATGATTTTTTTAGGACAACCAAATCTAGATAAAATGTGGTTTTCAAGGAATTTGATAATTACTGAGTCTGTAGCAATCCTGGAAGGAATGGCTTCTATCCACTTTGTAAAATACTCAGTTTCAGTAAGGATCCATTTCTGCTGGGCAGAGGAGGCAGGGTGGATTTTTCCAATAAAATCAAGACCCCATTGTTGAAAAGGAGCTTCAACAGAGATAGGTTGTAATGGTAAAAGAAATAGTTTTCTTTTGCCCTCAAATATTTGACATTTATAGCGGGAAATTACCATTTTGTAGATGTCTTGAAAGAGGGTGGGCCAATAGTAACTAGCTCTAAGGATTTTATTGACAGTGGTTTTCTAATAGAGGTGGCCTCCACATTCTCCTTCATGAAATTCATGCATAATCCTATCTGCATCTTCTTCAGGAAAACATTTAAGCAAAACACCACCAGAATTTTTCCAATATAAAACTTCGTTTAAAATGCATAAATTTACATCTTTTAACTTCCAAAATTTGGCCTTTGTTTTGGACAAACTAGGAGGAACATTCAGATTAAAAAGCACATATAATATATAAACATACCAAGATGAGTTCAGAAATGCTCCTCTTGTTCATCCAATGCATTAATCATATTGATGTCCAATGCTTGAAAATTTGTTTAATCCATGAATTTGGCTAGTCCTTGCCCTTTGATTAGCTTGGTGGGCTTGATTTCCAGATCATATTCTAATATGAAAGCATTCCACTTACCTCTTTCGCCATCAGGATCTTGTGTATGTCTTTAACCATTGTGTGAGGCACAAATGCAATGATGTGTGAATCCAGGATATAGACTCTGAAATCCTTCAATTCCTTGATTAAGGCAAAAGCCTGTTTTTCCATTATATTATACTTTAGATGTGCATCTTTGAGTGCCTTGCTGAATAATTCTATGGGTTGCTCCTGTCCTTTTATATTTTTCTGTAATAAGACATCAACAAATGTGTGTTCTGATGCAAAGGAGAAAACGAAGAAATCTTTAGTGAAGTCAGGGCTTATTAGAACCAGTGTTTGAGTAAAAGCCTACTTTACCAAATCAAAGGATTGCTTTACTTATATGGTCCATTTGACTCCTGTTTCTCTTTTCAACATGTTAGTAATTTTTGTTAGGAGTTCTGCAAGGTTTGGTATGAACCTTCTTAAGAAATTTATCTTTCCAATGAAAGATTGCAACTCTTTGATGTTTCTTGGATGGCTGATTTGTTATATTCCCTCAATCCTTTTTGGGTCAATATTGATCCCTTCTTCAGATATGATGTGGCCTAAAAGCTTCCCTTCTTGAAGGCCAAACAAAGTTTTCTTAGGATTTAAATACAGGCCATACTTTCTACACTTTTTAAAGACCTTTCTTAAGTGATATAGGTGTTCTTCAGCAGTTTTTGAGTAGATTGTGATGTCATCAAGATATATCACAATGAAGTAACCTATTTCTTATGAGAAATAAATATCCATTGCTCTTTGGAAAGTAGCCCCAACATTCAATAACCCAAAAGGCATTTTATGTGGTGAAAGTTGTCTTGTGTTGATCATCTGGATGTACCAGCACTTGATTGTACCCTGAAAATCCATCTAGCGGAGAAATCCTTTTGGAGCCTACCAGCCTTTGTAATATGTGATCCATTTTTGGTAAAGGGTAGTTGTCTTTTAAGGAGGCTTTGTTTAAATTTCTGAAGTCTATGCATAGCTTGATTTCTCCTGTCTTCTTCCTCACTGATACAATATTTGACACCCATTCTGAGTATCTTAGAGGGACTATTATTCCAACATCATACATTTTATTTATTTATTTCTCAACCAGTGGAAGTTGTACATGATTGATTCTACGTAATCTTTGTTTAAAGGGCTTCTGGTTTTCTTTGAGAGGGATCTTATGCTGGATGATCTCAGTATCATATGAATTCAATTCCTCATAGCTCCAATAAAACATATCAGTAAATTCTTTGAAAAGCTCAATGTATTTCTGGTTTATATGAGCTGGCATTGTTTCTGATAGTCTTATCATTTTGGGTTTTTATTCACTGCCTATATTGTGTTCTTCCACCTCTACTTTAGTAGATTCCATATTTGTTTTTTAGCAACATAATTAAAACCAAACAATTCTTCTAGAGGAACCAGTCCCTTTGGAAAAGTATTATCTCTGGACTGCAGCACTTCAAAATATTCTTTTTCTGGGTCTGCACACAGTCCTGTCTCATGTGGATATTCTTCCTCTAACATATTTACATCCGCCTGATCAAGAGGCTCCTTTTTGCATGTTTTTTCTTCAACAGAGTAGTCTTCTTCTTGATCTAAGTTTGAATTTGGCATTTCAAACTCATTTATGGACTACATTAAATAATCAATCTATTTATCTCCTTCTAAAACTTGCCAATATTTTATATTATCAGGGACTGTTAGTCTATATTTAACTTGTACTGTGTATTGTTTGTTATGATGAGGTTTTTGATAAGTACTAGTTGCAAATGCTAGACCGTTGGCATGGATGTTCTGATTTCTAGGGACAGAGGCAAGGTCATATTATTGGAAGGTCTTTAGGAGCTCAAGGACATCATTCCTATATGTTCTTAGTCTAGGATGTTTAGCTGAATATTCTCCCTTAATCTTCCTAATGACTAACTCAGAATCTCCTTGGACAGGAATCCTCTTTGCTCCTAATTTCTTGATTAATTGTAGCCCTAGAAGGAGTGCCTCATATTCTGCTATGTTATTTGTACTTTGAAAATTCAGCCTATATGAATGACCTTCTGCATGATTTCTTTCAATGTTATGCACTCAAAAACCTGCTCCTAAACCAGTTTTTCCATAAAAACCATCAAGGCTCATGCTCCAAAGGGGTTCAAATTTAGATTTATCATTATGTTGGTCATTGTGGCTGCCACTATGTTTTCCATTATGCTGTTCATTTTCCTTTTGGGCTAACTGTTCTGACTGTTCCTCCTCTTTTTCCTCTTCTTTTTCAATTGTTTGCTCATTTTCTACCACTTGTTCATTAATGTTTTAATCATTATAAAGGATAAATGAATCAAGGTCTATGTGAATAGAATAGAGAGGGGAGTTATTTGGCTTTTCTTGATTGCTAACTATGTATTTCATGTGAGTCTCCCTATATAATATTCTTGGTTGACTAAAGCCAGGTATGGTAGCTTAGGTCATGTCCATTTGGAGGGTACCTTGAAGTTTAGCTCCCCATGAGCGTGATAGGAGCATGCCATATTTGGGAGGAATGTCAGCCACTACAATATCCATTACTAGGCTTTTGGTTGGTATTTTTGCTAGATTAACACATAGATCTTTGATTAGGCCTAGACATTTAACTCTACTGGAATCAAAAGAGTATAAATCTTTGTATGGTCTAGTTATCTCAAGGCCTAGTCCTTCCATAACTACTTTTGGCATGAGGTTATGTGAAGCTCCTGAGTCTAACATGGCATTGTGGAGGATTTTATCATGGATATTCCAACTGACATAAAATGGAGGAACACCCCCTTCTTGGAATCTTCCTTCTACTTCTGGTCCAAACAAAAGCTCAGGTTTTTCATCATTCAAGTTTACATAATCGAAATTTTCTCCTATGTTTAAAGCTTTCAAAACTTGAGATCTATATACACCTTGGGTAACTAATTTAGTAATATGTATGGAGATTTTTATCTTGGAAATTTCATTCTCAGTACTGAAAGGTTTCTGTGCTTTTAGCAGATTTGAATCAGTTTTATCAAACATTGTTTTTACAACAATTTTAGCTTGCTGGTTTTTCTTTGGAGTCTCAGTTAAAACAGTTTTGTTAGGGCTACTATCTGGATTTCTAGTGCTACTTTGATCACCACTATTTTGGTTTCTTTTGTTTTTACTTTTATCAGAACTTTTAACCACTATGTTTACAGTTTTCGCTGTCTCTTTAGGATTACTTTCAAGGGTTTTCCTAGCGGAAATTTCTCGGTTGTTTCTCTTTGGAGTGTCTTGGGTTTTCTTGCTCCTGAGGCCATATTTCCCATGCACTTCCATGATGGAATTTTCGAAGCTTTTTTTATAGTCTTCGGATTCTAGGCTTTCTTCATCATTTGGTGCAAATATGCCTTGTTCTTCCTCAGTGAGGAAAACACTATCCTCATTATTAACTCCCATTAGATTGGTATGAATTTCCTCTGGTTCTTAAATCATCCCATCATCCTCATCAGCATAGTTTTCTTGGAAAGTAGGCTTGATTTGTTGGTCAGGACCTCTCTGTATTATTTGAGGGGGATTTCTTCTAAATTTTTGGTTTTGATTTCTGTTTTGAAGAGTTGTTTGGTTTTCTCTAAGGGAATATCTCTCATTTATGTTTATTCTCTCCATCATCCTTTCCATAGCTCTAACTAATTTATCAATTTTAGTATCCGATGATGAGGGTGTAGTTTCTTCTCTTTATGTGACTCTTTTTTCATTTTTCATCCTAGCCATTTTGGAAATAAGATTTTCCTCTACACTTACTGCACCCCTCTGCATATCTTCTAATGTAAGAGGGTCTCTCTACCTTAGTTGGTAGGCCATTTCTGGGTCAAAGCCACCTGGAAATTTCATTAATTCTAGGCCTTGTGGAGGTTTCATGTGGGTAGGGAGGGAAATATATACAATATTGAACCTAGTGCAGTATTCTTGGACACCCTCTCCAACGTTTTTCTTGATGTTTTCATATTCAGATAAGATTTGGAGAGGATTTTTCTTAACATCCCATTTGTTTAAGAATAGTTGATGAAAATTAAGGAGGTCATGTATACTATTAGGGGTTAGGCCTTTAAACCATTTTCTTGTTTCTCCCCCTAGGCTTTGAGCAAACATTCTTAGTTTAACAGTTTCATCATCTATTTATTGTCTGTCAAAATAGTCATTCATTCTATCCACATGTGTTTGAGCAGTTGTAGAACTACTTGCATCATATAACAAAATCTTAGACTGGAGTCTTGTGGTAGAAAAATTAAAGGCAATGGTAGAAGTAATGGGGCATACCATGTTTCCATGGCTGGTAGTTGGGGAAATAAAGGAGGGTTAACAAGTAGAGGATTGGAAAAAGGAGGTAAACATTTAAATGGAGTAAGGTGAACTGTGGGTGTATGAATGGGGGTTGAGGTTAGTACAACAGGATTCTGCTGTAAGGTGGATGGGTCTAAATCTATCTGGGTTATCCAACTCTGAGATCTAGCCATAGACAAGCTTTGTTCTGGGGGTGAGTCGGAGAGGATATTCTGCAAGTCTTTAAGGTTTTCAAGTAGGGAACTTGCTTTGTGAATTAGTATTCTAACAACTAAATTTTTAGATATAGGAGATTTCCTTAGGATGTGTTATGGATTGTCAACTATTGTAGGAGGGTTTGGGTCAGGATGAGATCTGGTACAGATTCTTCTAGAAGCCAGAATTTAGACCCAAATTTTAGAGAGGTTAAAATTTTTATAACAGTTTGAAAAAAAAACCAATCTGTAAAATAAATACTTAATCCACAAAGTATTTTTTACTGGGTTCTTTTGAGTTTTAATGATATTAGGATTTCTCAATAATTTTCACAGTGTAGTCTATAGAAAACCAGTGGAATCAGTAGGTCTACTGAAAACCAGTGGAGTCACTAGGTGGATGATTTTTAACTGTCTTTAGGCTGGATTTTTTCCACCATCAGCAACCAAATACCATTCTTGGAGAATATTTGAGTCATCTAAGTTCAAAAGGGGTTTTCTGAGTTCTTGAGGAAATATTCAGTTTTTTTAATAACTCATTTTTCCCCAGTATGGTCACCACTATGTTGGCTCCCTGTGATTTGCAAGATTGGCAAGAAAAAATCTACAGGGAACCACATTAGACTGCTTGGAGTCCAAGGACCTAGCATTCTTGGACTCATATAGGGCTCTCTCTATGTTTGTGATGAAAATTACTTATCTTTATGCTTATGTTTTCTGATTTTAGGCTAGTTGTGAAGTTCTAGGACTATTTGTTTTGTTTTGATTAGTTGATATATTTTTGATTAATTGATTGATTGTTTCAGTTGAATAGATAGACTGTGAGAAACATTAATCCATTGGGCTATAGAGTCATAAAATAATTTAATTTTTCATCAACTCTGCAAGGGTTTTCATAGGGAAATCTAACTATATCAAGTGGATATTCTGGACTAGATGAAATATGAAATGGCAGTAAGTTGTGAAATTAGTAAAACTAAAGGGAAATTAAGAATCCTTTAACTATACTTCAACAAGAAAAGCCTTTTAGGTAACTGTTTAAGAAAAACCAAAGGACAAGGCAAACCATAGACTTTTTTGGCCATAATCTACTAGGTAAGCCTTAAGACAACAATCCAGCAATCCTAGAGAGCAGGATACCCTTGAATTCTCTAGTTATTACTTTCAGATAAAGAAAAAATTTAAGATAAAAATAAGTGAAATTAAAGAGAAGGATACCCTTGAATTCTTTAATAAAACTTCAAAGAAGGCCGTTAAAGCAAAATTTTAAGAAAAACCAAAGGACAAGGCAAACCATAAACCTCTTTGGTTGGACTCTACTAAGTAAACTTCAAAGAAGGCCTTGAAAATAACATGTCAAGTGAAACCAAAGGACAGGGAAAATCATAAACTTCTTTGGCTAGACTCTACTGAGTAAATTTCAAGGCAAAAAGCTAGGTGGAACTAAAGAGCAGAATGACCTTTAATTATCTAATCAGACCTTATAGAAGAAAACATTAAGATGAAAGAAGCAGATAGAATTAAGGTGCCAAGACAACATATCTTAATCTAAAATTCATGTTCTTTTATCAGATAAATGATGTGCAATATGAAAACAGAAGATAAAAATTGACAAAGAAGGATAACTTCACCATTAACATAGCTCAAGAATCCTGTGAACATGCTTGTATTACTGATGTCCAAAATAGTTACATTACTCCAGTCAAATGATCTTTGCAACTCAGAGTCTGACCAAGTCCATCCTAACAATCAACCCATAAACCAACAACTAATCAACCAATACTAAAAATGAACAATACATGCAATATTTGTCTACAAAATGAGGAGGTTTCCCTAAACTAGGGTGAAATATTTGCATTTATTACAGAGTTAATGTAATCTTGACCTTTGAGACCATGCAAGGCCCAAGGAAAAATATGTGCGACTGACTTACTATAATAATAACTTCCTAATTTACTGTTGAGCTAACTTTAGGATATTTGGACTTTTAAGGCTTTTCATCAACTTTTTCAATAATTGTTGAGTAGCTGGGAAATATCTCTGACTGTTTCAATAACTATGGCTAATTTTATGAGGCTGTAGGTGGAAAATGTGTTTTGGAAGAAGTGAGTTCTATTTTTCCTGGTCATTCAGATATGTCTTCTTTGCTGATTTTCTTTTGATTTGTCATTAAACCCTGATTTGGATTTTAACTCAGATTTACCTTTTCCTTAATTATGCTTTATGTGTTTAATTATTTTGATCTTCTTTCTATCTTCATTCTATTCATTATCATTAACCTTTGACTGATTTTTCATCATTAGTATTTTTCTCTGCTTTTTTTATTTGACCTTGATCTTTCTGTGTTTTTCCTTTAACTCTGTCTTCTAATCCTGCTTTTGTCTTTAACCTCTGATTTAAAACTCTTTAATCCCTTTTTTCCTTGACCGTTTGATGATTGTGTTCTTCATTTTCCTGTATCTCTGCACATCCACTATGCAAACCTCTGTGTTTTATCTTGCTTGTTGAAGAAACTCTTGCTGCTCCTGTAGTGTTTGTATGACCATCAATGGTTATGATCCATTGATGATCATGTTTTAATCTTGTGCTCCTGGTCCCTTTAATGAAAAAAATTCTAGATCATCACCTAGAGGACTTGTTTAAAAAAATTCTTGGACCTTAGAATGTAATTTTCACATTCATACATCGGCTACCTGCACATTTAAAAACAATTTTTAATTTAAAATCCCGCGTTGTGGGTTTTCTGTGTTTTTTTGGATTTTTTGGGCTTTTTGGAGTATTTTCAAAGGCTTTATGGTGGCTTCGAGGCTTATTAAATTAACACAGGGCTTTCAGAATATTTGAATGGACCAGCGGTTTTGAGATATGGCACGAAGGAGGTATGGTAGTATTCGCATGGGATCAGAATGGTGAGGTGGTTTTATTGGCGAGGATGCGATAGCACGGAGGAGATGGGGTGTGGTAGGAAGGACAAGTGGTAATACTACTGATATCGCAAGTTTTGAGAGTTTTAACCCCCACACAGTTAGATGTGCGACGCGGTGTGTGGGTCGTTAGATCAAGGAGCAGTTGATCCAACGATGATCGGTTGGTGAATGGACTGAGGGTTGATTTGACGTGTGGGGCTAGGATTTATATAATAAAATGGGGGGGGGTTATTTATATGTGGGGTCTTTTCAAAGTGGGGCCTAGGGTAAGAATATAAGCGGGGGCGCTTAAAAATAAAGGTGGGGCCAGAGTTAAATAATAAGCAGAGGCGCTTATTATTAAGGTTGGGGCGGAGGCTATATGGGAGCATGGATCCAGGTTTTAAAGCTGGGGCTTAAAAACATATAGGGGTCGGGTTTTTAATTAACACGGGGTTTAAATAAAAAAAAGGGTCACGAATAATAAAATGAATCAAGTTTGGTTTTAAAACAATGTGAAAAAGGGTTTTTACATTGTTTTAATAGAAAAGGGAAATGAAAGAAGGGGAGGGTCAAAAATGGGTTTTTATCCATGGGGGTGGGGTTTTGGATAGGGGAATGGGTAAAATGAGGGTTTTTTAGGATCAACCATGGAATTTTTATAACGGGAGGGTATTTTGACAGAGGAAAAATGAGAG
Organism: Pinus albicaulis; assembly: GCA_034641835.2. Classification (NCBI taxonomy): domain Eukaryota; kingdom Viridiplantae; phylum Streptophyta; class Pinopsida; order Pinales; family Pinaceae; genus Pinus; species Pinus albicaulis. The sequence goes on from CM076576.1 coordinate 125,635,603, forward strand.
ATAGTGGATAGGTAAAATAAAGATAATGAAGGCAGTGAGATTTATGAAAATAAGATAATAATCAAGGAATGTTATTTTTAGCAGACTTGTAGGAGCTCCATAATTGTTTAGTCAGACTGTAGAAATACATGAGACTAACATGTTCCAACCAGGGCTTTGAGGACTAGTAAATCAACCCACAACTTTCACCGAGCTTCCAAAGTCTTTTTCTAACTAGGGCTTCCAAGACTAATAACTCAACCCGCCATGGTCTTTTAGAGAATTTTTCCAGCCAAGGATTATAGGACAAGTAACTCAACCCCAGTTGTTACAGGGCTTCCAAAGCATTTTTCTAACCAAGGCTTCCAAGAAATAATAACTCAACCCACAACCAAAGGCACAAGAAAAACAACCAAAAAACAAAAGTGAAACCCATAACACCATGGCTATCCAAGAAATGGAAAGGCTAGGAAAAACCACTATCAATCCATATAATCCTCCATGCCAATGACGAATCATAACTAGGAAACCACATCCATGTGCCATGCATGAAAAAAATAGCAAGGAAATCATACATGCAAATCGATACTTGCAAGAAAAACCCACTACAATTGTTGATCCCAATGTCATCTTGTGCTTTCTTGTTTTTCCTTTTACTTCTTGCTCCAAATCCCAAGTATGCTAGAATCTCATTGGAAATATTGTGATTGATGGAAAAGGAACAGAAAGGAGCAGAACGATAATTATCATTAAGGACAAAGGAGACAATTAGGATCAACTGAAGTATAAAGGAGCAATGAGGAAAAGAAGGCAAATATGTAGTGAAGAAGCATAAAAGAGAGGCAGAGGAGCAACAAAGAGTAAAAGAGAGGCAGAGGAGAAGCAAAGAGTAAAAGAGAGGCAGAGGAGCAACATTAGAATATTTATCAAGGAGCAAAGGCATCAAAGGTAGAAAAGGCAACAAAGGCAACACACTTGGGTCAAGTCATGAACATGCTAAGAGATGTAATCAACGCGTTCAACAAATGGAGAAAGTTGTGAATGTGGGGATCAAGTCGAGCTAGTTTGTGTTCAGAGCAGTGAGCAAGGGTGTGAGCAACACGTGCAGTTTTACGGGTAGAGTCAAGTAATCTCCAAAATAAAAGCGTTAAAAACAGCGTTCGGAGGGCCTATTTGCATATCGCAATTGCAATAGGAGGCTTGATCGCAAATCACAACTCAAAGACAAAGGATGATTGCGAAACCGCAGAGAAACAAGAAATTGTGAAATGTGAAGTGCGTGAGATGACGTGGCAACTGATGTAGCTTCTAACATGGAAAACGACATGGACCTGACCCCATAGATTGTAATAAAAATTTGATGACATGGCAAGGTGATGTGGAAAGTTGGCGTGGCATGATGACGTGGCTGTGACTTGGAACCCCCGGTGGGACCCGAACCCTTTATCGCAAATCACAAGTCGCAAGAGGTGATAACTGGAGATCAGAACATTGTGAGATAAGAAATTTGCAAAATGGAAACTACGATAAGAAAGTGTGATGGAAATCTGCGATGGGAGAATTACAATAAACATGAGTGGAACCCCTTTGCATAACACGTATCGGGAAATCAGGGAGATGAAAGCGCAATGGATAACAAGACTTGTTGAAGTGTGATAATGAAGCAAATGCGATGTAGGTCCATGCTAAAGCCTAAATGATTTCAAGTCTGAGAGTATGAGTTTTCCCTTTGTTAAATCACATCGGAGAGAAAAGTAGGCTTATAACGTAGAAATGATTGGAACTCCGAAATGCGATAGAAAGAAGACACGATACCAATTCAGAGGTAAATAGAATATGTTTCAAGTCTAGTCTAACGATGGTTTATGAAGAAAGTCTAAACGTGGGAAGAAAGGCTCAGGTAAGTGACCTGACTGATCTGAAATGGGTGGCTGACTTTTTATGCTATGCAAGCACCTCCCACTCATTTAAACAAATTAATATCTTGCTTATACATGCATGTGAGGAATTGCATACATGAATCAGGTGTATGTGTTTTAAACTGTTTTAAGGCTTTATGTGTGAGGAATTAAATTTCTTTTTTTTTTTTGAATAAAAGCATGTACAACAAGTATAAATTGTAGAAAATTAATCATCAACACATAACAACAAATTTAATAAAGGATTTCACTCGTATGTCTTGGGCTACGTCTCCTTGAGCCTTTGTCAATTGACTTGGCTCTTTGGGATTAAGATGGAAAATTTATTTTACAAGTTACTACTCAACTCCAATGGTTGTTTATGTTGTACCAATGGGTTTAGAATACCATCATACCCCTGGAATGATTGCTAACTCTCTTGAAATGGACTTAGGCTCCCTTGGGCTTGACCTCTTTTGTCGGTGTCCTTAAGATTCCCTGAGATTCTTTATGGTACAAACTCTCTTAGAAATCATTTTCTGCTCCTAAAAAATTTTCTACTATCTCTAACATATATAATACATCCAAAATAGGTTGTTCATTTTCTCAAATTGAGCTATGGCTCCCCAATCTAGGCCTCCAAATCTTAATGGCCCTAGGCTCCCTGAAACTTCCCTGTGGCTTATTTAACTCTAGAAGTCTCCAAATGGCTCCTAAAATCCCTCCAGTGGATTCAAAATGTTCAAAATATTTAGAATACACTATTCACTTGCTGAAATTGGCCTCTGGCTGCTTTGGTTAAGCCTCCAACACCTAGTGGCACCCTGTGGCTTCTGGCTCACTAAAAACTTCTTTGAAGCATCTAGGCCTTCAGATGTATCCAAATGCTTCTGAAAACCCTTCCATTAGATTCATAAGGTTCAAGATAGTTATAAAATACTACTGGCTTGCTGAGAATGGTCTTTGATTGCACTGGCTATGCCTCATTCTCCTGTTGGCTCTTGGTGTCCCTTGGAGCTTATCTGAAGAAAAATCATGCTCAGAAGTCCTTAGCTGGCTCTTTAAACCTCACCAATGGCTCTAGAATTCCCCAATTAGCTAAGAATGACTCTTCATTCACCCTGAAAGGGCGAAAATTGAGTTTCCTACTCATTTTCCCAGTTACACCTAGGAAAACTACACTAAAAGTGGAGGACTCCAGTTAACTGGAGTTAAAATAGCCACTTTCCACCATAGATGTTGCGCTTGCCAAAAATTTCACCAAGATAACTGTGGAAATAAAATTCTGCAATTAGAGTGGCCACGTGCCAACTCCAAACCACTTGTTAACATAAATTTTGGCGGAACTACAACATAAATTGTGGTTTGATTGGTGGGAACTCCAGTTTAAGTCGTTGTGGTCAGTGGAACCATTGGAGAGAACCATGGAGTTAACGATGACTTGTTACATGTGATAACACAACATAACACCGATAGTTGGATGGAATGGTCAGATAGACTGCAGGTTGTATCTTTTGTTTTAACGCCATGTGACAACATATGTGGGAATGGTTACAGAGACTGGAAGATTAAACCATTGGTTTGAAGTTTTATGTCATAGCTACATTGCAATGTGAACGCAAACGGGGACCGCTGGCGGGTTGGGACCGCCAGCGGTCCCCAACCCCCATATACGATTTCTTTAAACATTAAATCAAACCCGCAAACTATATATTTAAGAAACACTGGTAGCGCGGACGGTAGAGCCTGTACACGCCCGACGAGAGGTCGCAGGGTCAACTACTACAGACCCCAACCAAAATTTTGCAAGGCAGTTCAAGGGCCACGTGGTGGCCTCAGGGCTGGCTACATGGCAGCGTTTCATTAGCCCTTGAACCCGTACGCCCAATAGAACCCTGCCACTTGTCACGATCAGATTGGCCTGGAAGGAATATTTTGGGGGAATATTCCTCAAAATATTCCCTAGAATATTCGTTTTGCTGACTATACCTTTGCCCAGTCAACCCTAGCCAAATGTCAAAATTTGCAGTTTAATGGACTTTTCGAAACGTGATAACTTCTTCATATAGTGTCAATTCAAACCATTTTCGGCACCATAATAAGGAAGACGAGATCTATCTAGTCGCTCAGGTTTGACACACTTTTAAACACTTTGAAATTTGAGCTATCATTTAGGTCCTGATCGAAATATGATCACTCCTCCCCATTGGGAATCTTTTGGACCCCAAAAATTTGATTACCTGTTCAATAGATGAGGGTACATCTCCCTCACCTTTCCAACCTCCATCCACTTTTCCTTTCTTGGCTTAGTGCCTTTGAGCCCCAACTCGAAGGTAGTCAAGAATTGTATCTTCTTTGAGCTCATCCAGAAATTTTAGCGAGAAATATTCAATAGAAGGTAGTTGAACATCACTTCCTTGATCATCGATCAAAGGTGGCTCATACAAACATAAGTTTTCAACATTAACAACTGAATACATTTGCATATGTACAAAGGAATGTAGGTCTTACTGAGAAAAGAAGTCAAACCACTTCTTACCAAGCCATTTCCATGGTGATTTTTCCCGCTGAAAATCTTCTTCTTGTGAATCATTTGGACTCACATCGGTGATGGAATATTTGGTTCCATTTTTGCAAGTATTTTTATCCTCTTGCTTCAAATGCTTAGGATGATTGGTTGGATGCAGTGTCCAACATCGGGCAATAATATGTCCCTTTCTATGGCAATATGTGCAAGTATTTTGCATCTTATGTTCAAGTAGCCTTCGCTTTGACCGTTTCCTATATGCCTTCATTCTCTTCTAGAACCTTGAAACTTCACGGTTACACAAACCAAAATAGGAACAACAACTCTTTCTTCCATTCATGCATGCATAATTTTCATGCTTATCATAATAAAAAACAACTTGACTATGGGAAGAATTATACCTTGAATGTTGCTTTGCATGTCCATCTTTTATACCTTATTGAGGATATGAACTTGAAGAGGTTCCAACTTTCTTTTGAAGACCAACATCAGTGTTCATGTATTGATAGATGATAGAACTCTCTTTCTAGCCATAAGCTGCATGCCTATGAACACCTTGCTACAACATGGGTTTCAAACAATGGCATTCATCTTTAATGCAAACTTGACATGTTTGTGGGTTTGAACCTATAACAAAAGTTCTTCTTGGAACTGTCTCAAGTGCCTTCATGGTTGTAAATTTTTCGCCATAAGGTTGAACATAGCCTAGAACAAACTTCTTAGGCCTTTCCTAAACCATAATAGGCTCAATCATGCCTTGTGCATGTTTTCCTAGACCCTTGTCTTCATAGCCCATTTTTAACATCAATTTGGACCCTATACCTCTAGTGTGTTTTTCAAATGAACCTACACATCTATCTGAAGAGAAAATTGAAGAAACATTTGAGTGATTTACCTCTGCTTCAAGCATGTGTTTGGTTAAGGCCTCTTGGGCCTAATGGAGCTGCATATCCATCTCATGAATTCTTTGAATAAGTCCTTCTTTCTCTTGCTTAATAGCAACCAATTTCTCATGAAGTCTAGTGCTTTCCCTTCCCTCTTCAGACTTTGCACCATATCCTTCAAGATGTAGAAGTCTCGCTTCATCTCTTTATCAAAGAGTCTTGTAAAGGAGGAGGATTTAGAAACCTCACTTGATGAAGTTGTCGTCATTATGTAAATGAATTAAAGAAATTCAACAACAATTCAAAAAGCTTCCCAAAAAATTGACAAAGCTTCTTAACAATTTGGTTGTAGATTCAAGCTCTTTTCTACAGCTTGTATCTCTTCTTCAAGCAGCCTCTTTTGCAAAAAATCCTTCTTGTGCTTCAAGGGTTTCCTTGAGGTCCTTTGGGTAAGGAGAATTATTTCAACCTTATTCCTTCTTGTCCTCTTTTGGACTTAGCTAGTAGTAGCTCCCCTTCACCTCTAGCAAACTCAAACTTGTAAGCACCAGTCAATTTGCAAACAGTTAAATTCTTTGCATTGTTAAACACCCTTTGAGTCAAACAAGAAACCTAGTGCTCTAATACACTTCTTTGAAGCATCTCGGCCTTCACAAGGCTACAAATTATTTTGAAAACCCTTCCATTGGATTCAAAAGGTTCAATATAGTCATAATAGACTACTGGTTTGCTGAGAATGGTCTCTGGTTGCCCTGGCTATGGCTTATTCTCTTGCTGGCTCCTGTTGGCCCTAGTGGCCCTTGGAACTTCTCTGAAGAAAAATCATGCTCAGAAGTCCCCATCTGGCTCTGAAAACCCCACCAATGGCTCTAGAATTCTCCAATTAGCTAAGAATGACTCTTCATTCACCTTGAATGGTCGAAAATTGAGTCTCCTACTCATTTTCCCAATTACACCTAGGAAAACTCCGCTAAAAGTGTAGAACTCCAGTAAACTGGAGTTAAAATAGCCACTTTCCACCATAGATGTCGCGCTTGCCAAAAATTCCACCGAGAAAACTATGGCAATAAAATTCTGCGGTTGGAGTGGCCACATGCCAACTCCAAACTGCTTGTTAACGTAACTTCCAGAGGAACTACAAAATAAAATATGGTTTGATTGGTGGGAACTCTAGTTTAAGTCACTGTGGTCAGTGAAATCGTAGGAGAAAACCGCAGAGTTAACAGTGACTTGTTACATGTGATAACACAACATAACGTTGATAGTGGATGGAACGGTCGGATAGGCCGTAGGTTGTAACTTTTATTTTAATGCCATGCGACAACATATGTGGGAACCGTTACGGAGACTATCAGATTAAATCGTCAGTTTGAATTTTTATTTCATAGCTACATTTCCATGTGAACGCCAAAGGGGACCGCTGGTGGTCCCCAACCCCCATATACAATTTCCTTAAACGTTAAATCAAAACCGCAAACTATATAGTTAAGAAACACTAGTAGTGCGAACGGTAGAGCCTGTACAAGCCCGGTGGGAGGTCGCGGGGTCGCCTCCATACCCCAACCAAAATTTTGCAAGGCATTTCAAGGGCCACGTGACGGCCTCAGGGCTAGTTACATGGCAACTTTTCATTATCCCTTGAACCCGTACACCCAATAGAACCCTGCCACTTGTCACGATCAGATTGGCTCGAAAGGAATATTATTTTTTTTTACTGTACCTTTTCCTAGTCAACCCTGGTCAAATGTTAAAATTTGTGGTTTACTGGACTTTTCAAAACACAATAATTTCTTCATACGGTGTTGGTTTTTCGAACTGTTTACGACATTGAAATCAGGAAGACGCAATCTATTCAGTCGCTTAGGTTTGGTACACTTTTGAACACTTTCAAATTTGAGCTATCACTTAGGTCCTGATCCAGATCTGATCACTGACACAAAGAAAAGGAGTAGTGAAGGTTGAACATTGTGGGTATGAGCAAAAGAGGCAGAGTCGGGAAAAATGAGATAAAGTAGCACGTTGAAAACACATCATCTGGGTCGAGTAGGGCCAAAAGACAGTTACACAACACTGTTCAAAACGTGCTAGCTGGGTCGAGTTGGGAAAAAGGCGTTCATGCAGCACTATTATAATATAACAACAGAAATGGGAAAATAAATGACAGCAGTAGAAAAGACAAATATACAACGAACCAAGAATTGAAAGGGCTGAGTGAAATATTGTTGTAACTGTAAATGTAAATTCAATGATTATTTTATATTGTTTATTATGCAAAGGAAAGTATCCATAGGCATAGGAAAAACTCAAATGAGTGTTGTAATGATTATTTATGATGTAATAAACTGAACTGAAGTGTAAGGAATCGAATGGGTGGAAGGCATAGGGTTAGGCATGTTCACTTCATATTCCCTGTAGAATGTAAACAATCATGTAGTTATCTATATAAAACATGTAATATCAGTGTGCATAGAGATGTTAGAGAGCGGAAAAATGGAATAGAGCTAAATAATGTAAGAGAGTTGCAAAATGGGAGAGAGCTGGAGAATTTGAGAGAGCTGATAGAGATGCTATGCAAATCTAGAGATGATATGAAGCAGATTTGAAGGCATAGAAGGAAGAAGTGAAGGTGGAGGAAAACAGAGCTGATATCCAAGTAAATCATCATTTTAATTTCATGTTGAGTGAGGGGATTGTAGTCTCCTTTAAATTTGTAGCTTGATAAACTTCTAGTTGGAGCTGGGTGAGGTAGGAGCCTCCTGTGGGTTGTAGCCTGCAGAAAATATATGGGATTTGGAGCTTCCTTGCAAGTTTTAGCTTGTATAAATTTAGGTAGTAGCCTCCTGTAGGTTGGAGCCTACATAAAATCATTTGTGAGAGGGAGTAGGAGCTTTCCTTTGCATCACAACAATAATAAGAAGTGGTTTTCTCCCTTATGGGGTTCCATTTATATCTAGTTTCCATGTGCATGATTATTATGTGTTGATGAGATGTGTTAATCTTCTTATTACTTGCTGTTCAAATCTTTAGTCTGCTACACATTCTTTATTAAGCTACCTATGAAATGAATTTTTAATGAGTTTAATGAAAATAATTTTAATGTCCATGAATGGACTAAACTGATTCACCCCCCCTCTCAGTTTAGTAAAGGGTTCATTAATTGGTATCAGAGCCAGGTCCTTATGTATTAGTTTAACCACTGGAAGGAGGTCCTTAGTCCCAAAAATGGCTAACCTATAAGGAAGCTATACAAATAAAGCCCCTTTGTTTACCGGCACAAAATATTATTTCTAGAAAATAAGAATGAGGACATACTTAATGTATCTTGGAGTAGAAGTCTCGGTTGCTATGGAAGAAAAATATGTGCCAAAGGACACAGACATTGAGGAAGAATCCAAACAAAATTTCATAGCAAATGAAAACACAATGAATGCACTCTTGAGCAGTCTAAGTGAGTCACAATTTATCAAAGTAATGCACAATATCTTTGCCAAAGAAATCTGGGATACATTATAAAATATTCATGAGGGAGATACAAAGGTGAAGATGGCCAAACTACAAACACATAGAACCCAGTTTGAAATATTAAAAATGAATGAAGATGAATATATAGCTACATTCTTCTTAAGAGTTGCAAAAGTTGTGAATATCATGATAGCCCTAGGAGAATAAATTAAAGAAAGTGTTGTATTACAAAAATTATTGAGATCTCTACCACCCAGGTTTAATCCTAAGGTTTCTGCCATAGAAGAAACATCAAATTGGGAAACCTTGAACAAGAACCAATTACTTGGCAATCTAAAAGCATATGAGATGAGAATTCCTAAAGGGAAGTCAAACATGAGGGAGGCTACCTTTAAAGAAGACAAGTGCATAGAAGAGAAGGAAGGTACATGCTCATGCTATGATGAAGAAGAAGCCAAATTTTTTAGAATGTTGGATAGAGGCACAGGTAAGTACAAAGGTAAACTTCCATTTAAGTGCTTTAATTGTGGAAGAGTGGGGCACTATGCTTCCAAATGTCCTCATAAGAAATTAGAGAATCAGTCAAAAGGGAAAGAGAAAAGAAATTTAAGCAATAGACAGAAAGGGAACATATTTAATAGAAGAAAATTCTATGCTCAACAAGACAACAATGCATCTGAGAGCTGAGATGAATCCCCCAATGAAGAAAGAACATCAAAATTCATTTTGATGGCCAAAGAAGAGCTTGATAAATATTTCTTGGAATTTGAAGAAGAAGGTGTGGTAGATCTTGAGGGGGAGTTGGTGAGTGCCCTAAAGGAAATAGATAGACTCAAGCTCAAGACTAGAAAATAGAAGGAAATCCTTCTGAAACATGTAAAGGAAGAACCAAACTCTGAATATTTTATTAAGTTGAAAAGTGAACTAGAAGAAGCAAGGAAAGTAGAAGACATTCTGCTACAGAAAATAAGAGAGAAAAGTCTGGAATGTGGAATATTGGAAGAAGAGGTGGTGAGTCTGAGGAAGAAATTGGAAAAGGCTTAAACTAATTTAACAATGAACATTCAACAGTTGAAAGGTGGTGAGAAATTGGACAGGATATTAAATTCACAAATATCTCCTCTTGTAAAGATTGGGATAGGATATGAAGGAGAATCCAGCAAGTCAAAGGCAGAGGATAAGAAAGCTATTACATTTTTGAAAGTTGTGCTAAAAGAAAACATTAACTCCCATCAATCTGAGAACAAAAATGTGGGAAACCCTTCAAATCCTCATGAGCTGCAGCAAAAACCCACCACAAGGAAACCCATGGAAACAAAAGGAGTGAATATCTAAGCAACATTCTAGCACATATCAAATGGCTTCCAAAGACAGAATTTTCATATGGCTAGATTTCTATATCCCCAAACAACCTTCTCTACGAGATACAAATACTACTTCCATGGGTATTGCTTTTGTTGTAAAAGGTTCGGTCATAAATCCATGGAGTGCAGAGCGTATATAAGGAGACTAGAGTATGGAAACTCAAAGGGAATTAAGAACGATGGTGGATTCACTCATGTACATAATCCATTCTGAAATACAATCAAATGTTTTTGTTGCCATAAAAATGGGCACAAGTCTTATGAATGTCCTCTCAAAGACCGTGATCCATCTCCTCAGAAAATTTATAGAAAAAAAAACTGCATGCAACAGAAAAAGAAGCTAAATAAGTGTGCTCTGGTTCTAATTGCTTAGGATCAGAACATTCAATGGTATGTGGACAGTGGGTGCTCAAGACATATGACTGGAGACCGAAGCAATTTTGTAACTTTTGATGAAAAGAAATCCATGAATGTAACATTCGGAAATGATAGAGCAGGGAAAATCAAGGGAAAAGGCACAATCAACCTGAATAATGGAAAAGGAGATGCTCAAGATGTACTGTTTGTAGATGGTTTGAAAGCCAATCTTCTAAGTGTTAGTCAAATTTGTGATGAAGGCTTGGAGGTCCTTTTCAGAGCCCAAGATTGTGAATTAAGGTCAATCACCACAGGAAATGCCTTGGTTAAAGGTGTTAGAATAGAGAGTAATGTTTATATAGTGGAATAGGAGAATAAAGCATGCCACATCAGCAAACTTGACAAATCTTGGCTATGGCATAGAAGATTGGGACATCTAAATTTTGACCACATCATCAAACTGAGCAAAAATAACTTTGTCAGAGATTTTCCTGCAATAAAGAAGCCACTAAATACCATATGTAATTATGCCCGGGCTCCTACAGTTGACCCACACTTACACTCTTTTTTCACATATAAATTGCCTTCCCAGTTTTTCTTTGTTGAATAAATTTAAACCAATACACTCAAATTTAATTTCAACACTCCATCCTTGTATCAAGGCACTTTCATATACACTCCTCAATTACTTCATTCAAATCGTCGCTCAACTTATAATCAACCCCAATGTATAAGTCTCGGGAATGCACATATAAACATGGGTAGATATAATGTCATATATTCAAATTCTCTTCGTGTATGACTTTAGCGCGCACCCTTTTGTGACCCATTCGGATACGTTAACATATATCACAAAGGCTTACGTTGTATTACAATCTCCCCCTAAGTATTAACCTTATAATAAATTATGCCTTTGGGATTTAACTATAGTAAAAAAATACACAACCACTTGCGGGTCCCACAAGCCACGTGCCTAGTTACATATCGAGTAGATCCAACGATCCGTATGGCGTCGCGCCTCCATTGTTAATCGAACGGTGTCGATGGATATCACGAGGGGTTAAAGATTAAACGTTAGCATGTGATGTAAATGGTTTTGGAAACCCTCCTCATGCCACGTGTCCTCCAACGAATGTGATCATGCTGATTTCATGAAAACCACTTACCGTGCAAAGGCGGTGCGATCAAAATTGTTTCCGACTTTTGAACAGTAATTGACCGTGGGGTTAACTCGGGGCTAACGCAATTCATTGTATTCGCTCTGGCCCACTAACTCCATGTTCAAACCTCTTCACATTGTATTAATGTGATAACCACTGGGGGTTTTGATCCATATCATAGTTCTGCCTTTTCCATCACAAGGTTCCACTCCGTCGGATGGTCACACAGCATGCCTTCAATCTCTTCTATTCTCTCTACCTCCATTGATTTCCACTATAACTAGTCCCGAACCGTAGCCAGAAAATTTCAAAGGCATTAAACCTCTCGTTCATATGGTGGACACAGGAATCCAACTCGCCGCAATCTCATACACATAAATTCTTCTATCTCATAATCGATCCTTACAGTGATCGATTCACCTCTCTTTATAAGTCAATTCCTCCAATAACCCACAGAAAATGATCAAAGCCCCAATTTCAATTTACTGGCAGTGCTTTGCGCAGGGGTTCCTACTCACAAACTAGGACCACTACCCATACTCTCACGAAGGGTTCGAACATTCAAAGCAGGCAAGTTCAATCATTTCATAACTCAGAGTTCATATTTATTGTAGAGCCACAAATATTCTTCATATGGATTTGACCAAGAACACATTTTATGCACACAGAGCTTATGAACAATTTCCTCAGCAATATATATAATTTCATACAGGAATTGGAAACAATCCTTCATCAATACATATTATGTCATCAATTACCAAAGTATTCGCTTACAAATTCATGGCTGGCCAGATATTCAGTTCAATGGCCATTATCCTCCTACTCTGTTCCTGAAAGGGCTCCTTTTCTACTCTACAGGCGTTTACATTTATACAAACACAAATGAGTCGATTCGGCTTGTTGATAGAACCTCTTGACATTCTCTAGTTCCTAAATTTAGACTTCAAACTGAAACTACTGAAACTGATCCTAAATCTACTCATACCCTTGGCTGCCTCTTCATATTCCTATCTTAACCAATTTCTCATGTTCTCAAACGACTTGAGAACAATTACAATTCCCTACCAAATTCATTCAAAATATTAGTGTTTACAAGAAACTTTGAAAACATAAGATCCCCCTAGGTCTTATAAAAGTACAAGCATTTATAGAGCCTAATCCCCCTGCATCAGACTCCCAAGCTTCAAATTGTTCATGATCTCCTAATCATGTGTCTTTGATCTCTGCCTCCTGGGTCCCAAACCTTGTTTTGTTGTTGTTCATTAGCTGCATCATCCTTCAATTGCATTTCACCAGGTCTCCAAATCTTGTTCTACAATCTGCCCCCAACTATGCTTTCACATTCTGCCTTTGTCTTTCTTTTTCTGAAACTCTCCTGCTTTCTTGCTGCTGTCTGCTGTTCTTGAGTCACTTTCATCATCAACTCCCTAATGTCTTCAATTTATTTGTCCAGCCTATCCTCCAACTGGAAATTCTTCTGTCTACTGCTGCTACTATCAATTTCTGCTAATGTCATTACTGCTACTCCTGCTGCCTCACATGTCATTAACATGTTTACTACTCCTGCAGGCGTCATTCCCCATGCTGCTTCAGCTGCCACCATGGGTGTTGTTGATGCCAATGTTGCCTTCACCCAAACATCCTGAATATCTTTTAAGATATCTCCCTCTTGCATAAATTTTCTCAGCAAACATTCCAACCATCCTTTCTGTGCTTGCCTTACATCTTCAGTATGTTGTAATTTAAACTCAACATTTTCTCCTTCCCCATGGACAATCTTCAACAATTTCCTGTCACCTTCTTGATGGATTCTGGTAGTCCAACCAAGTGATTTAAGCTTTTCTTTCTCATCTTTTGTCAGCATAGAATGCTGATTCTTCTTCACTTCAGCAGTTTCTAAAATTTGCTCATCAGGCCGGCTTTGGCCTATCCAACTAGCCAACTCTTTTCTGTCAATGGCAGTGACAAATTCCTGCATATGAGACATGGTTGTCTCATCTTCCTTTAGCAATAGTTTTTCTTATCCCAGGATAATTCCAAGAGATGGATTGTCTTCAGCCTTTCCTGTAAACATAAACAAACTATCAGTTTCAAAGCCACAATACCCAAAGGCCTCATTTGATGACCTAGTCATCAATCCTCCTCCCGGAAATTCTAAGGCTAGTTCAAGACTCAGAGATTCTTCATCATCTTTCTCTTTAGCTGTCAGGGTCATCTCCACTGCTCCAAGCACCATGTCCAAATGATGATCGCTCACTTTGTTTTTAGCCCACACAGGTTCCTTCTTATTCAACTCTCTGACAACTTCCAACTGTTGTTCTTCCTCTTTCTCTGCACATGAATCATCAGCAGTAAAATTCCAAGGTCTTAACACATTTTCCTCCCTTGACAACACATCAGTGTGTTGTTCTGAAATTCCTCCTAAATCTTCTGTCAGCACCTCAGCAAGCTGATCTGCATCTTTCATGAGACTGTCAGCTAGTCTCCTCTTCCTTTCAACACCTGGTCCATGGATGCTCTTCTGTTGTGATTCATCAAAATAAAATCCTTCACTTTGCTGAATCATTTTCTTCTTATCCTCTGGTATTCGATTGTCATTCATGACAATTTTTCTACCTTGCTTCTCCAGCAACTTATCCAGTACACAGGTCCTCTGCTTCTCCAATTCTCTTCTCTGAGAATCTAGCTTTCTCTATACTTCAACAACTTCAATAGCAGTAGATTTTGGGAACCTTACACAACCTTTTATGCCTTTGCTTGTCCTTGACCAATCCTCTGCTGGTCCTTCTCTCCCAGCCTCAACATTCTGCTGAATGTTTTCACTTGAATCTCCTCTCTTCATCTCTTCCTGAGATCTCACTATCTCAGCATTGGTCTGAACAGATTTCAGATTCAATGTCTTCTTCTCATCAACAAACTCTGAAGCTTGTACATCTTATAGCGGTGTACCTGCAAAGACACACAACTTTTTAGTTTTCAAACCACAAGACTTTTTAGTCTTGGCTTCTCCCTCAAGCACTTCTTCTTGAATAGGTTTGCACATGGAATATTCAATTTCCATCCTTTCCTCAAGAACTCTAGGTTCTTCTTCCTCTGTGGAGTCTGTCATCACTTCACATTTGTCAGACTAAAAAACACAAGCCCTTACATCATATGGCCTTGTCCAATAACTCAGGAAATCCTCAATGATTTCCTCCTCAACAAGACAAGCTTCTTTCTGCCTCAAGTCTTCATCATATCTCACAAGATCTCTTGCAGATCTCCACTCTTCATCTATGCTCTGTTTTTCTTCACAAGCAGAAATTTATTTTTTTAACTCAGCTGCTCTGAGTTCTTTTCTTAATAAGGCAATCTTCTTTTGCCTCAACCTCAACTGTAATGGTTGCCAATTTACTCTCTTTTTCATGAGCCAACCAACTCTCTGGCTTTCTTCTATCCTTAGTTTCAATCTGTTGAACTGCTCCCTGATCTCAGCTAATTCTTTCTGCCATTATTCATCAGTGAGTCTCTTCCTTATGCCATTTTCTTTGGCATCTTCACTCACTCTTCTGCTGTGGCTTCTCTTAGAAACTCTGCAATCTCTACTATGGCTCTCAATATCCATTTTCTTCTCTAGGATTTCTTCACTCACAAGCTGCACTAAGCCTCTGCAACAAAAAGCTCTCTTACTGCAACTTACCTCACCAATCCCTTCCTCTGGATCCGGCTTTTGGCAAGTATTGGTCCCCTGTCTGTTGGAACCTTCTGAGCACTCTCCTTTGCTCACTAGGCTTCACTCTGCAACTTCTCTCAAGAACACCTCTATTCTTATTACATCCAACCTTAGTTGGGAATCTTCCAGGTTCTGCCACACTCTTGTCCACTCAGATTCCCTTGTTGAACTCTTCTATCACTGCTCTCAAAGCTGTGATCTGCTCCTGCTGAGATGTCTTCAATTTTCTGCACTCTGACTTCTGCAAAAAATCCTCGAACCAGAGTTAAACACTGCTCATCTTCTCTTGAGAACACTGCAATTGTCCTCTTTATCCAGCCTCTAGTTGAATACCAGGCTCACTGCCTTCACTATCAAGCTCTGTCTGTACTTTCAGCAACCACAATTCTGCAAACACCAAATACACATCAGATTTAAAATTATTTACCTGCAAGATTTCTGCATGATCTTGTCTTCCACTCCTTTCTGAAAATCCTGTTCATTGTGCTTCTGTGTATCCTTGCTTATCAGATTTCAGAATTTGATCTTCCTTCTCCAAATCGGTAGTCTTCAAAATACTGGCCCTTCAATTGGACTTGGTAATTCTGCAATCACCTTCACTGTATCGTTGTAGGCTGCAATTTCATCAGTTCCACAAGTCTGGTTTCTTTGCATTCACCAAACTTGGAATTTCTTCAAAAAGAGCTATTCCAGCTTTGATACCACTTTGATGCCCGGGCTCCTACAGTTGACCCACACTTACACTCTTTTTTCACATATAAATTTCCTTCCCAATTTTTCTTTGTCGAATAAAGTTAAACCAATACCCTCAAATTTAATTTCAACACTCCATCCTTGTATCAAGACACTTTCATATACACTCCTCAATTACTTCATTCGAATCGTCGCTCAACTTATAATCAACCCCAACGTATAAGTCTCGGGAATGCACATATAAACATGGGTAGATATCATGTCATATATTCAAATTCTCTTCGTGTATGACTGTAGCGCGCACCCTTTTGTGACCCATTCAGATACATTAACATATATCACAAAGGCTTACGTTGTATTACAATCTCCCCCTAAGTATTAACCTTATAATAAATTACGCCTTCAGGATTTAACTATAGTAACAACATACACAACCACTTGCGGGTCCCACAAGCCACGTACCTTGTTACATATCGAGCGGATCCAACGATCCATATGGCGTTGCGCCTCCACTGTTAATCAAACGACGTCGATGGATATCGCGAGGGGTTAAAGACCGAACGTTAGCGTGCGATGTAAACGGTTTTGGAAACCCGCCTCATGCCACGTGTCTTCCAACGAATGTGATCACGCTGATTTCATGAAAACCACTTCCCGTGCAAAGGTGGTGCGATCAAAACCGTTTCCAAATTTTGAACAGTAATTGACCGTTGGGTTAATCCGGGGCTAACACAATTCGTTGTATTCGCTCTGGCCTACTTACTCCAGGTTCAAACCTCTTCACGATGTATTAACGCGATAACCACCGGGGGTTTTGATCCATATCATAGTTTCGCCTTTTCCATCGCAAGGTTCCACTCTGTCGCATGGTCACATAGCATGCCTTTGATCTCTTATATTCGCTCTGCCTCCGTTGATTGCCACTATAACCTGTCCCGAACCGTAGCCAGAAAATTTCAAAGGCATTAAACCTCTTGTTCATATAGTGGATACAGGAATCCAACTCGCCGCAATCTCATACACAAGAATTCTTCTATCTCATAATCAATCCTTACAGTGATTGATTCACCTCCCTTTATAAGTTAATTCCTCCAATAACCCACAGAAGACAATCAAAGCCCCAATTTCAATTTACTGGCAGTGCTTTACGCAGGGGTTCCTACTCACAAACTAGGACCACTACCCATACTCTCACGAAGGGTTCGAACAGTCAAAGCAGGCAAGTTCAATCATTTCATAACTCAGAATTCATATTTATTGCATAGCCACAAATATTCTTCATATGGATTTGAACAAGAACACATGTTATGCACATAGAGCTTATGAACAATTTCCTTAGCAATATATATAATTTCATACGGGAATTGGAAACAATCCTTCATCAATACATATTATGTCATCAGTTACCAAAGAATTTTCTTAAAAATTCATGGCTGGCCAGATATTCAGTTCAATTGCCATTATCCTCCTACTCTGTTCCTGAAGGGGCTCCTTTTCTACTCTATAGGCGTTTACATTTATACAAACACAAATGAGTCGATTCGGCTTCTTGACAGAACCTCTTGACATTCTCTAGTTCCTAAATTTAGACTTCAAACTGAAACTACTGAAACTGATCCTAAATCTACTCATACCCTTGGCTGCCTCTTCATATTCCTATCTTAACCAATTTCTCATGTTCTCAAACAACTTGAGAACAATTATAATTCCCTACCAAATTCATTCAAAATATTAATATTTACAAGAAAATTTTAAAACATAAGAGCCCCCTAGGTCTTATAAAAGTACAAGTATTTCTAGAGCCTAATGCCCCTACATCATGTAAGTCCTGCCATCTGGGAAAACAAACTCGCACATCGTTCAAAGCCAAAGACCAGATATCTACAAGTAAGCCTCTTCAACTTGTGCACATGGACCTATGTGGACCTTCGAGAACAAATGCACCAGGTGGAGAATCCTATTTCATGCTGATCATCAATGGTTTTTCTAAATTAATATGGGTGGAATTTATGAGATAAAAATCTGAAGCATTTGAGAAATTTAAGATATTCAAGGACTGGTAGAAAATCAATCTGGATGTAAACTAAAATGCATCAGATCAGACAGAGGAGGTGAATTCACAGGTGACTATTTTGCGGAACTGTGCAACGAATGTGGGATAAAGTGACAATTTTACCGTTGCAGATAAAATTCAATAGAATTTAGTGCTAAAGAGGAAAAATAGGTCTATACAATAAATTTCCAGAGCCATGATGCAAGAAAGAAACATTCCCCAAACCTACTGGGCAGAAGCAGTACACACAACTATTCATATCCTTAACAAAGCTCATCTAAGACCAAATTGTGACAAGACTCCATATGAACTGTGGCATGGGAAACTCGAATCAATTAAGCACTTTAAAGTCTTTGGAATAAAATGTTTCATAAAGAATAATGATGAAATTTTTTGGAAGTATGACGTAAGAGTTGATGAAGGAATATTTTTGGGATATGCATCAAAGAGTAAGGGTTACAGGTGCTACAATAAAAGACTGCATAAAATTGTGGAAATAATTGATGTGAGATTCGATGAAAAACTACTAGACAGAACCAGAAGTACAAACTATGTCAATCCTCCAGATGATCATCAAGATGAGAATCAAGAAAATGAAGAACAAAATGAGACAACAAAAGATACATAAATAAACTCAAAAGGACCCTCGAGACACACTCAGAAGAACCATCCAGAAGATCAAATCATTGGAGACAAGAGTGCAGGAGTCCAAACGAAGACAACTAGCTATAAATAGTGATGAAGTGAATCTATTCATGATGTCACAGATAGAACCAAAGAATTTTGATGAAGCCAAAAAAGACAAAAATTGGATAAATGTTATGAACGAAGAATTAGACTAGATTGAGAAGAACAAGACCTGTTAGTTAATACCAATACCTGTTGGGAAAAATGTCATTGGCACAAAATGGATATTCAAGAATAAGATGAATGAACAAGGTCATGTAATCAGAAACAAAGCCATACTTGTATGTAAGGGATGATCTCAAATTGAAGAACTTGACTATGATGAAACTTTTGCCCCTGTAGAAAGAATGGAAGCAATTAGAATGTTTCTGGCTTTTGCATGGTATCATGATTTCAAGGTATATCAAATGGATGAAGTCTAGCTTCTTAAATGGAGATCTAGAGGAAGAAGTCTACATGGAACAACCTGAAGGTTTTTCCTTAGAAGATAAGCACAACCATGTTTGCAGATTAAATAAATCCCTATATGGTGTCAAACAAGCACCACGTTCAGGGTATTCTAGGCTGGACAAGTACTTTCAAAAACAAGGATTCAAGAAGGGAGGAGTAGACAACAATCTGTATATAGAGGCTGATGAAAATGAACTTTTAATTGTAGTGGTATATGTAGATGACATCATGTTTGGCAGCAACAAGGATGAGTTAGTAAAAGGATTTGCAGAAGATATGAAGTCAAAATTTGAAATGTCTATGATCGGAGAGCTTACCTTCTACCTAGGACTTCGAATTATATAGAAGAACAAAGGCATATTCATTTCAAAAGAAAATAATTAAGAGACATGTTAAAAATATTCCAAATGGAAGACTGGAAACCTATGTCAACACCCATGATCACTAGATGCAAGTTATGTGTTGATGATGGATCTGCAGATGTAGATCAAAGACTTTACATATCTCTGATAGGAAGTTTGCTATACCTAACATCCTCTAGGCCAAACATTATGTTGGTAGTAGGACTTGTGGAAAGATATCAAGCAGCACAAAAAAAAAATCACTTGCTAGCAATTAAAAGGATATTTAGATACTTGCGAAGAACTGCACATTCTGGCCTATGGTATCTGAAAGGAAAATATTTCACATTGACAATATATACAAATGCAGATTGGGCCAACTATGTGGATGATAGGAAAATCACAAGTGGAGGTGCATTCTATTTGGGAGAAAGTCAAGTGGCATGGTTAAGCAAGAAGCAAACATATGTCTCTCTATCTATAACAGAAGAGGAATACATAGCAGTAACAGCTTGTTACACACAAGTGATGTGGATGAAACAAACTCTTCAAGACATGAAGGTAAGCATCACCGAACCTATTTATATCAAATGTGACAATACAAGTGCAATAATCATATTAAAAAATCTTGTGCTTCATTTGAAAACCAAGAACAACCCAATAAAATACCACTTCCTGAGAGAAAAAGTAGTAGAGAAAATAGTAAATATGGAATATGTCCCAACAAAAGAATAGACAACAGACATATTTACAAAAACTCTTGCTAGAGAACCATTCGAATATATAAGAGACAAATTGGGGATAGTTTTTGCAGATGATACTCTCTGATATGATAAAAAAAATAAAAAAATGCACCAGCAAAGGCTGAAATATCAGGAACAGACATCCAACCAGGGTTAGACAAGAAGCAACTTCTCAGGGGGAGAATAGCCCATAAAAGTTGTCAAAAAGAGCTCGAGCTATGGACCTAGTAAAGATCTATAGAGGATGATTACACTATGTGTCTCTCGGCAAGTGGTAATAATGTAACAAAATGCTTTCAAGAATGATGAATAAGAAAACTGTTATTATCAGTATATCATTAAAAATATCATCAATTAGTATTTGGAGTAGTCTTCCTATCAATAGAATACCAAGTGTTATTTTTGGAGTAGTGTTATAATATAGGTCCCCAGTATCGGAGTATTATAGCATACATCATGGTGTTGGTATGACAAAAATACATCAAGGAGAATCTCGAGTTGCGTTATCAAAGCATGGAAAGGTCTTTAAAAGTTCCAAAATATCATTATCATGTTTGCATTTGAAGTATTATATTAAACATTGAAGAAAAAATTATTCTTGGATAAAATTGCACTCTTCCTCAAGTTAGTATTGATATATCTTCAAGGCCTCTTTTAAGATCATTCATAAAGTTGTAGTATGATGGGCTAGTTGTGTTAATCTTACTATTGAAGTTCAAGAGTTTATTATTAATTCATCTGAATCTTACTTCAGTAGGAAGGAAATGTTGACATTTCACCAGTGCATAAAGTTTCATAAAGCAACGAGGGACAAAACAACAGAACATTCTATGGTGACATGCCTTCCAACATACTCATGAGTTGTGATAGAATTAGTTTGTTGTGTATATTCATGTAGTATCAATGATTCTCAAAGTGTTACCCCGACAATGCTCATATATCATATGAAATCTACAATGCATTCACAACGCTCTTGTAATTTTGAAGTACATATAAATCAATGCTTATGTGTAGCTTAAAGAAGTAGTCACAGTTTATACATAACAATCAGGAAGCAATAATACAATGGTGGATTAGGTGTATTCATTCAATTACAAAAGGATTCATCAAGTTTGTAATGAATAGATGGAGTGTGTATATTCATTTAATAACAAAAGAAATGAATGAAGGATGCTTATACTGAACTCAAAGAGGAGAAATGAAATGATGGAATCTACACTGAAAACATTTTATAACCCCTTGCCATTGATGTCAAAGGGGGAGGAAAAGCAAGCAGAGGAAGATAAACACTTCTCGGAATGAAAGGGGGAGGAAGTGTTGCCATCAATTCCAAAGGGGGAGACCGTTAGAAATATTGGCATTGATGACAAAGGAACATAAAGGAGCAGCACCATAATTATCATTAAGGAAAAAGGAAAAAATTAGGATCAGTTGAAGTGTAAAGGAGAAATAAGGAAAATAAGGAAAATGTGCAGTGAAGAAGCATAAAAGAGAGGCAGAGGATTAGCAAAGAGTAAAAGAGAGGCAGAGGAGTAGCAAAGAGTAAAAGAGAGACATAGGAGAAGCAAAGAGTAAAAGAGAGGAAGAGGAGCAACAAAGAGTATTAGAATCTTTATCAAGGAGAAAAGGCAGCAAAGGAAACAAAGGAAACAAAGGCAACAAGCTTGGTTCAAGTCATGAACATGATAAGAAAAGTAATGAATGCGTTCAACAAATGGAGAAATTCATGAACGCGTGGGTCAAGTCGGGCTAGTCTGCGTTCAGAGCAGTGCACGAGGATGCGAGAAGCGCGTGTAGTTCTACGGCTAGATTCGGGAAATCTCCAAAAGAAAAGCATTTAGAAAAAATTTCGGAGGGCCTAATTGCATATCGCAATCGTAATAGGAGGCCTGATTGAAAATCACAGATTGAAGTAGAA
This sequence comes from Pinus albicaulis, assembly GCA_034641835.2. NCBI lineage: Eukaryota > Viridiplantae > Streptophyta > Pinopsida > Pinales > Pinaceae > Pinus > Pinus albicaulis. The sequence continues at coordinate 125,657,831 of CM076576.1, forward strand.
GGATGATTTCAAAACCGCAGAGACACAAGAAATTGTGAAATGCGAAGTGCGGGAGATGACATGGCAGACGATGTGGACCTGACCCCACAGATCACAATAAAAATTTGATGACGTGGTAAGCTAATGTGGCAAGGTGACATGGCATGATGATGTGGCAACCCCCGTGGGACCCAAACCCTTTATCACAAATCGCAAGTCGCAAGAGGTGATAACTGGAGATCAGAACATTGTGCAACAAGAAATATGCGAAATGGAAAATGGGATAGGAAAGTGCGATGGAAATCTACGATAAGAAATTGCAATGGGATAATTGCGATAAACCTGAGTGGAAACCCTTCCCATATTGCATATCTGGAAATGAAGAGATGAAATTTCAATGGATAACAAGACTTGCCGAAGTGCGAAGTGTGATAATGATGCGATGCAAGTCAACGCTGAAGCCTAAAGGATTTCAAGTCCGGGAGTCTGGGTTTCCCCTTTGTTAAACCACATCAGAGAGAAAAGGAGGCTTATAATGTAGAAACAATTGGAATGCCAAAATGCAATAGAAAGCGGACGCGATAGCAATTCAGAGGTAAATAGAATATTTTTCAAGTCCAGTCTAACAATGATTTATGAAGAAAGTTTGAATGTGAGCATAAAGGCTCGAGTAAGTGACCCTACACAGAGAAAAGGAGTAGTGCAGGCTGAACGCTGCGGGCATGAGCAAAAGAGGCAGAGTCGGGAAAAAGGAGATAAAGTAGCATTGTTGAAAACACATTAGCTGTGTCGAGTTGGGCCAAAAGATAGTTATGCAACACTGTACAAAACGTGCCAGCTAGGTTGAGTCGGGAAAAATGTGTTCATGCAATACTGTTATAATATAACAGCAAAAATGGGAAAATCAATGACAACAAAAGAAAAGACAAATACACAACGAGCCAAGAACTGAAAGGGATGAGATAAATATTGTTGTAACTGTAAATGTAAATTCATTGATTATTTTATATTGTTTGTGATGGAAAGGAAAGTCTCCATAGGCATAGGCCAAACTCCAATGAGTGCTATAATGATTATTTATGATGTAATAACCTGAACTGAAGTGTACAGAATCGAATGGGTGGAAGGCATAGGGTTAGGCGTGTTCACTTCGTATTCCCTGTAGAATGCAATCAATCATGTAGTTATCTGTATAAAACATGTAATATCAATGTGCATAGAGAGGTTAGAGAGTTGAAGAATGGAATAGAGTTGAAGGATTTAAGAGAGCTGCAGAATGGGAGAGAGTTGGAGAATGTGAGAGAGTTGATAGAGATGCTATGCACATCTAGAGATGATATGAAGCATATTTGAAGGCAGAGAGGGCAGAAGTGAAGGTGGAGAAAAACATAGTTGATATATAGGTAAATCATCATTTTAATTTCATGTTGAGTGAGGGGACTGTAGTCTCCTTTCAAGTTGTAGCTTGATAAAATTCCAGTTGGAGCAGGGTGAGGTAGGAGCCTCCTATGGGTTGTAGCCTGCATAAAATATATGGGAGTTGGAGCTTCCTTGCAAGTTGTAGCTTGCAGAAATTGAGGTGGGAGCCTCCTGTAGGTTGGAGCCTACATAAAATCAGTTGTGAGAGGGAGTAGGAGCTTGCCTTTGCATCACAACAATAATAAGATGTGGTTTTCTCCCTTATGGGTTTCCACTTATATCTCGTGTCCATGTGCATGATTATTATGTGTTGATGAGATGTGTTAATCTGCTTATTACTTGTTGTTCACATATTTAGTTTTCTAATCATTCTTTATTAAGTTGCTTATGAAATGACTTATTAATGAGTTTAATGAAAATAATTTTAATGTCCATGAATGGAATAAACTGATTCACCCCTCCTCCTAGTTTTGTAAATGGTTCATCAACTCCTACAAGAGGGCTCCAAGAAAACTCTAAGTGTCCAAGAGTATGCAAGAGAGAGAGAGAATAGAAAGAGCTCCAAGCTAAAGCTGATAAAAGTCTATGAACTAAACCTTAGAAGCGTTTTTATCAATAAGGCATCTATTTTCTTCATTTTGCATTACTTTCCTTCATTTTCCTCCTCACATGCAACCTATTATCTTTCACCTACATTTTCTCCAAATTTCCATCATTTTCATAAATAAAATGCCAATTAATGCTTCTTTCCTTTCCAAAGCCTTTTTCATTGCCTTTTCCAATTTCCTTTAGCCATAATAAACAAAGTGACACCCACTAGGATCTTTTTCCAACCATTCAACCTGGAATATGTGTCCCATGACCTTGGTCTTATATTTTTTACAAGGATTTTTAACCAAGGCTGTTACATTTTTAATTCTAGAGCCTACCCTAAGTGCTTGGTTTTTAACCCCACTTGAACATGAAACATGACTCGATTCCTAGGGCACTGGTTGTTTCCTTGATGATGTAATTACGATGTCAGTAATCCATGTGGAACTCGTGAGGGGTGCCATGTGTCACCCTTTTTCAGGCATTTCACCAGTCCAAAACTACCATTTGTCCTTGACATGTGGCAACCCTTGGTGGTGCCACATCATCTTGCTGACGTTAGCATATGACAAGTCATGTTGACTATGCTTTTCCACATCATTTTTCCATGTGTCATTTGTTTAGGGGTTCACATCATTTTCTTTATATCAGTCATAATACGCCACGTGGAAACTGTTAATATGCTTCGCATATGTGTTAAATATTGTGCATCTCTCAATCTGATCCACCATCCATTCTCACACTCAATTGTTTGATCATACATATTATGAAAAGAATTTAAATAAATAAATATCATGCATTCTACTGCGATCGACCATTGACCTAGTCAATGTACAGTGAATGCACCCAAAATATGTGCACTCGTTAAGATATTAATATTTTGGGTTTTTCCTGTATAGTTTAGACCTCCAACTAGTGTAGAAATTAAAATGACCATAACTTATCATATGGGAGGATATTTTTAGGGAACAATATATCATTGGAAAGGTATCAAAGATACCTACACAACCACACTCTTTATACGATAATTTGGACATTATAACTGCATCAAAAACTTAAATAACTTCAATCACCTTCATCTTCATGTGATGAGTTCTCATAAGAGGTCCAGATTTTAGGCATCATGAATGATATTTTTGTTGTCTCATACATCCCCTTTGACATTAATGACATATTTTTGTCCTCAATGAAAATATTATGTGCAAAAATCCCCCCCTTTTTCATTGATGGAAACACCATTAAAAATTGACGATCATTGATTTCAACCAATCAAAAACTCCCCTTGCACAAATGTTTTCCTTGGTCAATGTCATTGTCAATGCCAATGTCTAAAATCTCTCTCTTCCTCAATATATGCATCAATGTCAATGTAAATATCTACATCAATGTCTACAAGCTATCTATTTCTGAATATCCGCATCAATTTCAATATCAATGTCTACAATGTCTCCCCCTTTGAAATCATTACTGAGCATCACATATATCTATTAAAACTGCCATGTTGATGATCTTAAATAAGTATATATCAAAGCTCCAAAACATTTTCTTGAATGCTCCTTTGGACTTGATTGAACCATAACACCTTCTTGCTTCTATGTTTCCATTTTGATAGACTCTCCCCTTAATACAATGCTTCAACAGTTGTTCATAGTTGTTATTGTACTTTTCAAAGTATCCTCCTTAGACAATGATTCCAATGTTATACTTTTAAAGTATCCCCCAAGACCATCCTCCTTCGTCGATAAATACTTTTCATTTCTGCATTATTTATTTCCTGTTCATTTCTTTATATCTGAGACATCATCATAAAATCATACTAATCAATGTCATATTTTTCATACTTCCCTCATACATGGATTTTCTTCTTCAAGTTTTGATTTAACAAATTATGGCCTTGAAGAATCCTTCACCAAGGGATTAAATATGAGGAATCAAATTTGATCGAGGTATTCCTTGACCTTTTATCCATATTCTAGCATTGATAGGAAGTCCCTCTCTATTGTACCAACTTGAGTTGTGTCTACAATATTTTTCCATATGACCTTCATTGCGACATATGTGGCATTCAACATTGGGCTTCAATACTTTCAAAATTGTTTGAGACATTCTCTTTATTTGGTCCAAAATTATCCATCTAGGTACCTAACCATATCCTCTATACCTAACTACATCATAGTTTTTGCAATCCCACACTTTGTGCCCAAATGTTTTGCATGAGAAACAATAACCAAAAAACTTATTTTGATACCTAGATATAGAAGGAAATTTTGACCTTCTGAAGTTACTTCTTAGAGGATCCATGTTCCCTTTTTGATCAACACCTACTTGATTGTTTCTCGTGGATGCTTTGTGATGAGCCATATTCATTTTTTGATCTTCAATATTTTCCTTATTTATGCTTTTATATCCTTTCTTGTCATTCTGGTTCTTTGTATTCCACCCCTTCTTGGATTGTCTTGAGTGTCATTGATATGAACATGCTTGGCATGGTGCACTACTTGCTTTGGATCTTCAAGATAGTTCTTGATAGATGCTATTAATGTCCTAATGACCTATTTCTCGTTGTCTAGGTTTGTTTCAAAGTCATAACCTACATCTGAATCTGAGGTTTTTAGCTCAACCACCAATTAATACCTTGTGTGACATTCATTGGTTTTATGAGAGAGGATCTTGTGGAAATAACACCACTTTCCAGTTTCTTTATTCATATTTCGATCACCATTTTTTTTTTTTTTTTTAGGTGGGTTATCCTAGGAATATCCACCTTGGTTCTTTCCTTTTTTTTATGATTTATGGATTCCCTTTCCCTGCTTATGGTGTGAAGGAATTGCAGAGCCAAAGTATCACTTCTTCTGTTTAAAGTTTTGATCCATTTTTATAGAATATTAGTATGTTGTGCCAAGTGAGGAGATGTATAAGAAATAAGGCACAACTTCACCCTTTCCTACCATAGCGTGGTCCATCTCATGTATTGGTCTTGATAGCTTCCATCAGGGAAATATTGTTCATTTTGGGTGCAACATAGGTTATATGAAGGGACCTAAATTTAATTTTCAATCTAGCATCCACAGACTTCGAGGCATAGCACTAGAAATGCTAGAGAAGGTCTTTGGGAACCTATAAAACAGAACCCTAGTTTGTCTAGAAACTTCTCTCACCTTGAGTCCTACACTAATCAATCTCCTGTTCTAATCCTGTACTCAAATAACATTCATTAGAAACAAAACCCTAGCTACTGCAAACACTAATTTTTCAATCTACAAACAATTATAAGTAAGCCATGATTATTAACAACTGAAGAGAAAACTAATCTGAAATTACTTGCTAGTTCATGTTGTGCTAGTTGCATTTCAGATATAAACATTTCTTTACATTGTTTTACTTATCCTTCATGAGTTTGTTTAAGAGCATGTGATTGGAAAACAATGTACTTAGTGAAATTACAATTTTTCATAAGCTTAAAAAGAATAATTTTAAATGATAGAACAAAAGCAATAGTAAACATAGCAAGCACATATAATAGAGCTTAGCATAGATAATTTTTTATAAAGGAGTTCACCCCTCCTGGGCTACATCTCCTTGGTCCAGCTTCATAGCGTGACCTTTGTATTATATTCAAGTGTGCTCAAATTGTTGTTACAAGCTTCAAGACCTCTTGAAACCTATTCCAATGAGTTTATAACATCATAATCTCCCAAAAATGACTATTTTTTGTTGTATTTGGACTCTAGATGCTCTGGCAATGACCCCAATACCTGTTGGCCCTAGCCTTCAAAAATATTCAAATGTAATAAAACACTTGTATATCACCTTTTCTACCTTTGAAACCTACTCCACTGAGTTCCTAGCATGAAAAATAGCTAGGAATGAATTTTACTGATCTCAGTTTGGTCGAAAATTGAGTGAGTTATGACCAAAACCAACTTTGCCCCAATTTCTCCTCCAAAACTAGAGAAACTGCGAGTTAAGTTTCTAAATTTGGAATTCCCGCCAAGTTTGGCGCTACCTCTGAAAATTCCACCAATCTAAATGCTGAGGTTAATTAGCGCTTAATCATGATTAGCGGGCGGATAAGATAGTTTTAATGCTAATTAAGCACGATTTACGTGCTAATGGTGGTTTAATTGTCACTAACCCACGTTTTAAATTAATTAAACGTAATTATCAAACCCGCCGGTTCAACTGTCATAGCTCCTAGTTCAATGGTCACGACCACATGGGGAGGGGGCTGGCCCCCTCCAACCCCCAACCATCTGTCAATGAAATTTTAAATATACGCGACAAATGTATGGTGTAAGAACCACCTTGGAGATGAGACGGTAAGTCGGGCGAATGGTGGGCGTGAGGTCAGGGGTTTGACCCCCACTCCCCCACAATAATTTTGCTTGGAATTTAAATGAGACTTGGCCACCATAATTAGACTTGCCTCCATGTTTAGACCTCTGCCAGGTTTGTTAGAGGGTCTTCTAAATATAGTTTAACTCTGCCAAAAAGTGGATTTGAAAAACTATGATATATATATCTATATATATATATATAATTCCGCATGTCAAAAATTAGTGTAATTTGACATTCTACCTCATAAATTAGGAGATGGTCCACTAGAGAGGACACATGGCACCCTTTGGTTAGGTTATGCTCCATAAAAAATTTCAAATTCCAACTCAGGAAGAATTCGAAGGTCATTGTGCAATTTTTCTCTTCACTTAACCCATCTGGCGAAATTGAAGACGACACTTGTCATAGTGTCATTGGCTGAAATTTGGAGAATATTCCTGCAATTTTGACTCTACCTGCCACATCAGCACTATACATGTTCTACACATTTTTTACCTGTTTTGGAAAACGAATAGCAGACGATAACTCAGTCATACGAACTCGAATTTTGATGAAACGAGTTGCACTGAAATCCTGGCGACGAACTCTCTCTGGTCGTTCAAGTTTGAAGCAATTTCGAGCACTTTCAATTTTTAGCTAAAACTTGAGCTTTAGATCATTCCTTCCCACTAGAAGCCTTTTGGACCCCAAAAGATATTATAAATTGTTCAGAAAGTGAGGGTACAACTCCCTCACTTTTCCAATCTCCAACCATTTTTCCTTTGAAGGATTTTGACCTTTGAGTCCAACTCTAAGGTATTCAAAATTTCCTCTTCTTGAAGTTCTGATTCTTTTGTCAAGTATGAGATATCGCTAAAGTTCATCAAGATATTCTAGTGAGAAATCATCTATTGATGGCAGCTAAACATTCTCTCCTTGATAATCAATCAAAGGAGGCTCAAACAATCTCAAATTCTCAAAATTAACGACAGAAAAAATTTGCATATAAGGAGGAAAATCTAGCTTGAATGCATTTGTACCAATCTTTTCTAGAATTTTAAATGGACCATAATGGATTGGTTTAAGCTTTTTACCTTTCCCTTGCAATATTTCTTTTCATACATACAACCAAACTTCATATCCAACTTGGAATTTATGATCAACCCAATGTTTGTCATGCCTTTCCTTGTAGCTGCTTTGACTCTTCTCAAGTTTCTCTTGCACTGTGTGATGTACCAACTGAATTTTCTCAATGAAATTTCTTGCTTTATCTATGTCACTATGTACATCTATAGCAAAAATTTCTCAAAGATAAATTCCAATGGCGATCTTGGAAACAAACCAAAACATGCCTGAAATGGCGATGTATTTGTGGAAGTGTTGGGGCCCTTGTTTTGAAATGAAACAATTTTGAGTCGTGGGTAACAGGTGGCAGAGCGCAACCACGGTAGACAAAGAGCTTTCATGGTTGTGGAGAGCTGAAGAGCAGGTGGCACAGTTGTTGCAGAAACAAACACAGATGGCAGAAGGGAGCGACAAGAACAAACAATGGAACTCCCAGTGAACAGGGAGATGCAGCAAACAGCAGAGCGGAAAGGAAGGGGAAACTGACAGTCATGTTGTAAAAGGAACAAATAAGCATTTGGCCCGCATAGACAGGAGGTTGGCACAATATGGATTGGAGGAAGGGATCCATTGGAGAGCGTTTTTCGCTCTAGTCATTATGTTCACTCTATTCATTCTGTCTGATCTATGTGATAATATTGTAATCGGTCTTGCCAGGATCGCTCGGAGGAGCAATGTAACTGTCCCCTATTGTTAATGAAATATACTAAGATCTAGGTTTGATGTCCTGAGTTCTGTAATGTTTCCCTGGTTAAAATGAATGTATTATTCACTTTATTTTTTTTTTCATCCTGAATACGTTCATGAGTAGTATATTTTGCAAATTATTTACACCTGTTCGGAGCACTCAGTTTTGTCTATTTTATTCTATAATTTATGCTTGGTTGATACCTAATATGATCCTAATCTTACTAAGGTCACAGCAAGCCCCAGGTGAGACTCTCTGCTCTTCGGAGTAGAGTGAAAATGCCGACGTTGTGCTAGACTACTGTAGAAACCTTGTTGGCCTCTATCCTGAACCTGGGTCTTGGCCAAGAGAACTTCTTCCTTGCCAACAAATGGTTTCGTTTCCAGGACCTGAAATTTCATTTGGGAAATAGATCATGGTATCACGGATCTTTGAGGGAGAAGTACAAAGCTGGTGGGATAACCACTTAGATTAGTTCATAGCACAACAAGCTGAGTTGAGACAACAAAGGGAGAAAAATGTTAAGGATCGGGTTCTATTCTCTGAATTTGCTAGTGATATCTATGAGATATTCTAGAGAAAGTTTCTAGAGGAACTCTATAATTGGTTGTGGAGATTATAGGCCAAAACAATCCAAGGAAGGTTGTGGAAGATCTGTCACAAGTGGTTGCACGAGGATTTAGAAGCCCTTCATTAGTTAGATACCGATTTGACCCGAGCTGTAGATTTCTGGGTGCAATCTACCTTGGAAGGATACATAGTAGAGTTTGCAACTGAGTGTTACTAGTCTTTCTTGAAAGTAGAAGACATATTCAGATTAGGATTGTGAGGAGAGTTGTTGAAGGAGATCCCTCTATGGATCAAAGCCTTAATGGTAGATGAGGGATTGATGGGGTTTCAAAAATATGAGATGGAGACTTAAACCTCTAGTACTGGGGGAAGGAGTTGAGGGAGAGATGCTACAAGTACGTTGGAAAGGGGAATACGGATCTGGATGCTGAGAAATCTAGTAGGTTGAGGGAGCGATGAGCACATCGGAGGGAACAAATCGCTGAGAAGTGGCAAGAAAGGGTGATGAAGGAGTTGGAGAATCAGGAAAGTAATCGAAAGGAAAAGGAGGAGGCGCCTCAGATGACAAAGAAGGAGGAAGGTCAGGTGGGTCCCCAAGATATAGGAGGGACCATCAAGGAAGTCTGGTAGGTGTATAGGAGCCCATCCTAGACAGAGAAGGGAAAGAATTCCAACAGGGAGGACACGCGCCTCGAGGAGATGTCCGATGTGGAGTTGCATGTTGCGATGGAGAAACTATTTCGAGAGGGGCCAGCACCCATAAATCAAGGTAACTCTATTCCCAAAAGTTCAAGTAGCTCTAGTCTCGACCTTTCCATGGTACTCTATCAGCCACTAGGTGAATTTTTTGTTAAGTTATGAGAATTGAGTAAGTTGAATAGTGTTCAGTATACATCAGTAATACACACTAGCAGTAGTGCTAGTAATACCATTTCATAGCCGGGAAACAGGGGTTTTATATTAGTAACACCCACACAAGAAAGCACGATGGGATCATTACCTAATACCCAGATTTCTCTAGAAGGGGTAACAATGATGTGGAACAACACTGGTATCTATGCGAGGCCATATGGAGGGCTCGACAGACACCAAAGGCAGGAAAATTGATCAAATTCAAAACTACTCTTAGGGAGAGAGCTCTATGTTGGTTTATCAATTTTTTTGAAGCTCATCCAACCCCAGTGATAGACGTTGTAAAGAGAGAATTTGTAAAAGATTTCAAGTTACCTCAAACAGATCAGCAAGGTTTATCCAAAATGTGGGAGATTAAACAATGAGAAGGTGAAACTGCATGGGACTTAATGAGAAAATTCAAGGATGCAATGGGGAAATTTAGCTACCTAATTGATCCAAATCATCATAGGGATTGGTTTATCAAGGCTCTTCTTCCATTGACAAGAACTCCCTTAACCCAAAAAAAGATCGATACATTACAAGATGCATTAGAACATGCCATGAAGATAGAGGCCATGGTGGGGTATCCACAGGAGCTTAAAGGAGCAGCATCTACTCAAGATCCTTCCATATTGGGGTTACAACATCAGATAGCTAGTATAATAGAAAAATTGAATGATATTCAGCCAATGCGACCGAAAAGACCAAATGTATGGTGTATACACTATTTGATGGAGGGACAAGTGGTAACTGAATGTCCAAGGTTGCAGGACCAGAATGTGGGGACATCAGCAGCAGGGGCATAGGGAGCTCTGCCAGTAGGAGGGGTTGCGCAGATAAATGCTCAAGGATTATATCTACCGCAACGTCAATACCTAGGGTTCTCCACGCAAAATAATCAGGCCGCAACTGAATATTTTGAGATATGCAAAAGCATTGGTCATCCACCTTGCATATGCCCAACCTTGCAAAAATACTCCAACATTCCGAACAAAATATACTATGAGTTCTGTGCTTCCACAACAGACAACACAGAGCAGTGTAGGGCTCTGGATGCATTAGTGGAACGATTGGACATGCCTTCATATAGAGTGAATGAAGCTCCCAGGGGATGAGGGGGAGGCATGAGAGGAGGCCGAGCTGGAGGAAGAGGACCAATATGATGTTACAACTGTGACCAAGAAGGCCACATAGCTAGGGAATTTCCACTACCTAGAAGACCATGGTGCTCTCAATGCAAAGTTAACACGCATGCAATAGAAGACTGCCCAGAGATAATTAAAATATGGGAAGAAAGAGCCAAACAAAGAGGAACAAATCTGGTAGATGCAGAGCCAAGAATAATAGAGGCTCAAGCTATGCAGAATGTAGCCATAGTGACACGAGGAGGAAAAATAATCGGGGAAGATGCACAGACTACAAAACTGATAAAACTGATAAGGCCAGCATATCCAAATCTTGTGTTTAAGCCAGAAAGACAAAATTAATACTTTAAAGAAGCAATGGAAACATTTTCTCAACTTGGGGGAAGCAAAGGCATTGGGTTACCACAGCCCAAGGTAGATAAGGAGAACCAAGCTAGTACAAGTACTACGATTGAAGAATGGTTCTGACTATTTCTAAGTATTGTTACTAATGCAACAATGCTAGAACAATTGAAGCAGAACCTGGAAATGGTAGTGCAGGAGACCACAGAACCAGGGGAATCAACCGATGCAACACAAAAATACATACAGAGAGTCAAAAGAAATAAGAAAAGAACAGGGAAATAATTTCGGGTGAACACTCAAGTAGCGAGATTCCAAATTAAAGAAATAATGCTTGACCTAGGGTTAGACGTCAACATTTTTCCAAGAAAGACGTGGGAAGCATTGGGAAGACTGAAGCTGACATATTCACCAATCCAACTCTGCATTTCCAACCAATACTGCATTGTGCCCATAGGCAGGCTAGAGGAGGTTGAAGTCGATGTTGCAGGGGTTAAGAAATACACAGACTTCGAGGTGATAGACATTATGGGGGATAAGGATCCCTATCCAGCATTATTGAGGATCGATTGGGCTTTCAAGAACTATGTAGTAATAGATTTAAAGAAGAAACTGGTGATATTTGAAGACAGGGAAGTCAGGATCACCTAGCCACTCGACCCATATCAAGGTCCCAGATACACAGAGTCTGTCGACAACAGAGAAGATGCTTAGCTTCTTGATCATCTTTATCAAATGATAGCAGGAAAAAGAGACGATTATATCAACCCAACAATGGGGGGGACTGTGAGTTGGAGAAGTGTTCAAAGCTCAGACTTAGTCTTAGAGATAGCCTAGGATGATTGGCAGTAGGGGGGATATGAGACAAATACAAGAAGATGCACTAACATCAGAAGGATCAACTGGATTGGAACTAAGGTAAGAGAATATCCAACTATGTCAAATATGAATGTTGTAAATACCTTTATTGCCATAATAGAAGATAAGGTACCAGTATACCATAGGGTCCCACTCATGGATGTGGCTTTACAATCCACATCAGCGAGGTGGTGGAGCAACCACCGCAACTCCTTGTTGTGATGGGACAAAGTTGCAGCAGCATTGAAAGCTAGGTTCAAGGAAGAAGAGGGACCACAATTCACTAAAAAATACCAAGGGGACTCGGATCCTGGGAAACATTTGAAATATTGTGAGGACCAATGGAAGAATGAAAGATACTCGAAAGAGCTATGGGTACAAAATTTTGTACATTCATTGGATTCGATTACGTAGGCTTGGTACCTAACTAAAGAGAAGAAAAGAGGAACCAATACTTGGCAAGAAGTTGCAGATCAATTTACACAATTCTTCTCCTTTGAAGGAAGAAAAAAACCAGTCACCCAAGCATTGCAGGCCATTAAAAAGGTATTGTTATTCCTAGAGATTCACGAGGAAGAAGAACAACTAGTCCCAAACCAAGGCATCAGACAATCGGTAGCATGAAAAAGATAAACATCGAGATGGATGACGATGATCTAGAAGGTCTTAGACATCAGTATTTCAAAGAAAAAGAGGGGGAGTAGGATATTAAAGAAGGACCGAAAACAGAAGGAATTCATCTACTACCATTGAAGACCAAGAATATGAACATTGAGACAGAGGAAAAACCCAAACTTACGTCAATTGGTGATTATTGGGATGCCAAGATGACTAGGGAGATATTTAATCTGCGACAGAGTATGAAGACTTGTTCCCATCCTCAGTAGTGGAGTTGAAAGGAATAAAAGGAGACATGGGGGAGATGCGTATAATTTTGAATCCCAATGCAAGACCAGTCAAGCACAGACCCTATTGTTTGAATCCAAGAGTGAAAGAAAAAGTCAAGGCAGAGATTGATAAAATGCTAAAGGCAAGGTTGATATTATCAGTGGAAGAAGCAGAGTGGGTAAGTCATATAGTCATACAAAGTAAAAAGGAAAAGTCTGAAATTCGAGTTTGTGTTGACTATAGGAGCCTGAACAATGCATGCATACATGACCCATTCCCCATGCCCTTCAGTGACGAGGTTCTCGACAATGTTGCGGGGAATGAAGCTTATTCATTTACAGATGGATTTTCAGGATACCATCATGTAAGAATAGTCGAGGAAGATAAGAAGAAGAAAACTTTCAAAATCGAATGGGGCTCATTTGCATATCATGTAATGCCATTCGGGTTGAAAAACGCACCAGCTGTATTTTCACGAATTGTGATAGTAGCGTTCCGGAAATACATCCACAAATTCCTCGAAGTCTATATGGATGACCGAATAGTCTACAGCCTGTTAAAGGACCATGCAACGTTATTAAGGATAATGTTCTACAGATGTAGGCAACTCTAGATTTCATTAAACCTCAACAAGTGCACCTTTGTAGTGCCCTTTGGGACATTGCTAGGACATGTTGTATGCAAATAAGGGGTTTGCATTAATCTAGAAAAAGTGGCAGTTATAATTAATATTGAAGCACCAAAAACAGTGAAGCAGTTGAGGTCACTGCTAGGCCACAAAGGCTACTATAAGCGATTCACCCGCGACTATGCGAAGATAACGACCCCATTGGAGAAGTTGTTGTGGAAATCACAGCAGTTCAGTTGGACAGAAGACTGCACTACGGCCCTGAATACCTTGAAAGAAAAGTTGGAAAGTGTGTCCATATTAGTTCACCCTAATTGGGACAAGCAATTTCATGTCCACATTGATGCCCCCAGCATCACACTTGGAGCAGTTTTGGCTCAACCAGGAGATACTTCAGTGGATCACCCAGTTTATTTTGCAAGTCACAAGTTATCAACAACTGAAAGGAACTACACCATGACAGAGTGGGAAGCAATGGAAATGGTGTATTCCCTTCAAAAGTTTCACTACTACCTAGTAGGAGGTATGTTTAAGTTTTTCACATACCATTTAACTTTAAAGTAACTAGTTAACAAATCGGTCTTGGAGGGAAGAATCTGCAGATGGCTCCTATTGTTTCAGGAGTTCACCTTTGAGGTAATAGTGAAACCCGAGAGACTGAACGTGGGTCCTGACCACTTTTAAAGGCTAGAAAACGGAGAAAATGGAGGGTCTCTGGATGATCAGCTGCTAGATGCTGATATTTTTAGAGTAGAAGCCATCCCAGACTACTTAGACCAGATAACAACCTATCTGAAAACATGACAGTGCTTGAATGAATATACAGCAGCCCAGAAAATACATCTAGTAGTCCGAGAAGCAGAGTATCAGCTAATAGCGGGACACCTGTATAAAATGGAGTTAGACAAAATCTTGTGGAGATGCGTCCTGAATCATGAGAGGAAAAACATACTGTGGGAATGCCACTGTGGAGTTGCGGGAGGGCATGTTAGAGAAAAACCAACGACGAGGAAAATACTGCAGGTAAGGTTATGGTGGCTGAAAATACACATGGATAGTAAGGCGTTTGTAAAAAAATGTGATGTCTGCTACAGGACGGGACATCCATCACACGAATACGAGCTACCACTTCACCCTGTAAAAGCATTGCAGCCATTTGAGAAGTGGGCCACTAATTTTATAGGACCAATTACACCTGTCGCAAGGCACTCACAGGCCAGGTACATCATAACCGCAACAGACTATTTGACCAGGTGGGCAGAAGCGGTACCAGTAAAGGATTGCACGGCCAAAACAGTAGCTAGATTCATATTTTAAAATATAATCAGCAGATTTGGTTTCCCGAGAAGTCTGACCAGTGATCAAGGTACGCATTTTATCAATGCAACGGTCAGATCTCTGCTAGAAAATTTCATGGTACAACATCATAAAAGTAGTCTGTACCATCCACAAGCTAATGGAACAGTAGAAGCATTCAATAAGATTCTGGAAAAGGGTTTGACAAAGATTTTCAATGCTGATCGAGACGACTGGGATGAACGTATACCAACAACATTGTGGGCGTACAAAACAACTGTCAAAAGACTAAACAACCAGACCCTGTTCTAGCTAGTGTACAAGAAGGAAGCACTGGTATCAGCTGAGTTTTTCATACCGAGCCTCCTAATTGCATTGTCACTACACTTATCAGAGGAAGACTCACTGAAAGAGTGATTGCGAGAGCTAAAAGAGCTGGAAGAGGATAGGTTTCTGGCAGAGTTCCACCAAACTGTCCAGAAAGAAAGACAAAAATCTTGGCACGACCACCATATCAAGTGCAAAAGATTATGGTCGAAGGAAAAGTTTTACTGTACAATAGCAAGTTCCAAAAGTTCCCAGGTAAATTGAGAATTCATTGGCTAGGAACGTACCATGTAATTGAAATCCAAGATTCGGGTGTAGTTCGGCTAGCACAACTAGACGCCCATATACTACCAGGATGGGTGAACGATGCACACCTGAAGCTCTATCACGAGTAAGTTCTACATTTAAATTTTCAATAACTCTCGCAACCAAGAGGAGTCAGTAGGGTAGATTAGAATAGGTAGAGTCAATAACTCTCTCACACCCAAGAAGAGACTAGATAGAAATCCCAATAAAGAAAACTCCAATAACAGAGAAAACTCATAGTTGCGATGCAGAGACCACAACACAACCGATTATATTCGGGGGGAGGGTAGTGTCCAGTGTGTCATCCATGTCAGAGAAAAAACGTGTCGAATATCATTCCATCATCATGACCCATAGTACCCATGTCAATCCATAGGATTATCGAGTTTTGAGAAGTAATTTCCATAATTAGTATCGTCCATACCACAATGAATTTTCCCTATTAGGCCCTAATCATTACCCATCACATCTATCCAATTCCCGAAGCTACATTCAGCTATGTCAGAACCCACCTCATCATGGTAACTAATCACACGATTATAGCCACAAGGGAAGCAGGGAAAATTAATTAGTTATGGGGTCTTATCAACCTCATGCGTGCTAGTTACCTACATAACTTGCATGAAAGGAAGCGTTAGAATTCTGGAGAAGTCCGAGTTAGAACTAGAAACGGCAACAACAGCAAGAGAAAATTCATCAGAAGAATTCCAAAGGGAGTATCTAGAGGAAGGAATTTACAAAGAAAGAGCAAGAGTAGCTTTGCGAGTATATCAGAGAAGAGAAAAAATGACCAAGGTAGCACTAGTAGTCATTGAGCAAGAGCTCGACGAGAGAATCCAGAAGATGGAATAGCTGGTAGGGAAATACGATAAGGCATCATTGATCGACACAGACCTGATGGATTCATTCCAATTCCCAGTAATGAAGAGACAAGTCTATATGGAAACAATGGCACTTAATCAGGACAAGAAGCGGCAAGAGTACTCCCAGACTTCAGAGGTATCTAGCGATCAACCATACTGATCCTCATAAATCTTCTAGAGTTCGGAACCATAGGGGCTGTGATGTAGTGTACAAAATTCGTGTCAATCAGGATCCAGAATGGATCACTGTGGCTAGGAAAAGAAATACTAATCCATGCGGAAGATATTCATAGGCTGACAAGACTATCACAAGAAGGTAGAGATGTCTCCACAATGTTCCAAAATGTCTCAAAGAGGGCGAAGAAGGTAGGAGATGCCGATTACTACAAGAAATATGACACTACGAGAGGAGGAAAAGGGGAAAATATAGACCTTATAAACAAGCCAGCAATCAAATTCGCCTGTTATTTGATTGCGAGTAAAACCATGAGGCATTATACAAAGGGTGAGTGTACACTTGATACCATCTCAATTGTGGAGCACAGTATCCAGGGACACAATTAAATTGGTGTTCATTTCTATTGAATGAGATATTTGAGTGTTGTGAGGATAACTACAAGAGAGCCATTGGGTTCATCTATGGTTACCTTATCATGGTGTTTGCGATGTGTAAATGGACCTTCCCAGGAATCAGACAGCTTGTTGAACTCACAACAGGTCAGCTGTTGGCAATGAAATTCACACCCTGGAAGGCATCAGGGGAACCTAGCACCAAGGAGGTGAATGAATAGGCATTCAAGTTCTGGTACAGCTAGATGGCCGATATAGTGGCGACACAACAAAGAATCCCAAAGAGTTTGTTGGATAATTATTCTGCGTAGATATGGTTTGGAGTCAGCCACAGGCAAACCTACATTAGACCAACATGTGTGGCAGAAACAACATTCAAAATGAAATAGTTGAAGTTTCAAATTGATGAAAAATATTTCCACACCAAAGTATGTTCCTAGCCAGGGGTGGGAATGGAGGTCAGAAGCGGGGTCTATCACTATTCATTTGATGGCATGTTGTTGAATCCACTGCAAGGAGAAACTCCAGATGAAAAAATGGCCAGAGTGTTGCGACTGTAGCTGACACCCATCATTGAGGAGTTGAACATGAAGGTACAATTCTTTAACTGGTTAATGCAAACTCTAACCAGTGATTCTCATTTTTTTCCCACTTTTTCAGAGTTTCAGGCCTCCAATTCTGCCTCTTCTTCCATAATGGCCCCCATAGTCACGACCTTACTGCTCAACTTTTTTAACTCACCACTGGCAACCACCATAGTTCCAACCAAAAAGAAAAAAGCACCTACACCACTAGTAGCTACTCCAAAGGCCAAAAAGGAAAAAGTTGTAGTATCTAGCTAGATCGTTGATCTCACAGGGGAGGATCAACCGCAACCCTTGGATACAGGAGTCCCAATTCAGGAGGAGCCAGTAAAAAAACCCCAGGTAACTCCAGAGCTACCTATGTTCAACCCCTACTCTATTTTAAATACTCATACATCTTCACCTTCCACTCACCAGTTATCACCTTACACCTCATTCACTTCAAAAGAACATTCCACCGGAACGCCATCCACCTCAGCCACCATCTCGGACCTAGTCAGAGCAAAGGGTAAAAAAAATGGAGACCACGAGGAAGAATTTAACTCTAGTACAAAATTGGTACCTGAGGTTAACCAACCCCAGGTTGAATAAATCATTTTTCAGGACCTTTTAAGTTGAGGAAGATCCTGCAGTGCAGATACAACACCCTCGCCCAAAGAGCTAAACCCGTTTCAGCAAGCAAACTTGATACTCCACCGGATTCAGCCTACTCCAAGCATGGGTAACCCTGATAAGCCACCGCCACAACTGACACAACAAACATCACCACATGATCACACTCATCCAGGTCCATAACCAGTGGTCAACCACTCCGAGAGAGACTGCCAAATCAAGATACGTCCAGGGTTTAGAGCATGCAGACCTGGGGAACTACACAATTATACAATTTTATTCAGCGGGAAGCACAACAGGGCGAAGGTCTCCACACCGACCTCCAATAGAAGTTTTAGTAGCAACATATATAGATCACTGCGCTTACTGAAGAGCACGATCAGTTGAAGATAGAGAAAGATAACTTGCAGAACCAAATGGAAAAGGTGACAAAGGTTTTCAGGGATCTTTGGCCAACAGTAATGGCTCACAATGACTAGATCCCAGTCGACATATCAACTAGCATGTTAGTCAAGCAATCCATTCATGTTAGGATAGCATGTTCAAATCTCAGCCGGGAAAATCAAGAACTAAAAGGAGCGCTAGTGACTAGGCCAGCACTGCCAGACCCCACGGTCATCTACACAGAGAAAATCACATAAAGATAGAACCAAATAACTGGGATGCAGGAAACTTTGAGCACCACGATGAAGGAAGCATACGACCTTCTGAAATATCTACATGAGTGTTCAACCTCGCTGACTATGAAGTCACAGCTGATCTCGGCACAACTGTAGCAGGTATCGAAGGAAATTTAGGAGGGCACAGACCCCGATGGCCTTAACCACTTGTACAACCAAGTGAAGGAGTTGGATACTAAAATACAGCAAATTGAAGAATATTCAACAGCAACCAAACAATCCCTTTGGTAACTAAGGAAACCTGTCAAGCTTACTGCCCAAACAATACAACAAATGACCACTGAGGCCGATATTAAGATTAAGGACGTATTCAGTAAGCTGCCGGCCATCTTAGGGGAAAAAGAAGCAAAATAAGTCACCACAGAGACGGACCTGCTCATGAAGGGATGGCAAAAGGTCATTTCCGACTTCAAAGAACTCAAAGCATCAACGTTGGCAAAGGTCCCCGAGTTAGGGCCCTTTTTTGGACAAGGAGAGGAAAAGGAGAAGGCAGGGCCAACCACAGAGGAAAGTGGACCAATGGAGACCGAGGCAAGGGAAAAGGATTGACTTGGGATGAGTTAATAGCATGTGGTCGGGGCCTGTTGGGGCCCTTGTTTTGAAATGAAACAGTTTTGAGTCACGGGTAACAGGTGGCAGAGTGCAACCACGGTAGACAGAGAGTTGTCACGGTTGCGGAGAGCTAAAGAGCAGGTGGCGTGGCTGTTGCGAAAACAAGCACAAATGGAATAAGGGAGCGACAAGAAAAAATAGTGGAACTCCCAGTGATTAGGGAGATGCAACAAACAACAAAGCGGAAAGGAAGGGAAAGCTGACAGTCGCATTGGCAAAGGAACAAATAGACAGTTGGCCAGCGTAGGCATGAGGTTGGCACAATAGGGATCGGAGGAAGGGAGCCGTAGGAGAGCTCTGTTCGCTCTAGTCATTATGTTCATTTTTTCTAATCTATGTTATAATATTGTAATCAGTCTTCTCAGGATCGCTTGGAGGAGCAATGTAACTGTCCCCTATTGTTAATGCAATATACTAATATCTGGGTTTGATGTCCTGAGTTCTGTAATGTGTCTTTGGTTAAGATGAATGTATTGGTGACTTTAAATTTATTTTTTTCATCCTGAATACGTTCATGAGTAGTATATTTTGCAAATTATTTACACATGTTTGGAACACTCAGTTTTGTCTCTTTTATTCTATAAGTTATGCTTAGTCGATACCTGATCTGATCCTAATCTTACTAAGGTCATGACACGCCTCAAGTGAGAATCTCTGCTCTTCGGAGTAGAGTGAAAATGTCAGCGTTGTGCTAGAATACTGCGGAAACCTTGTTGGCCTCTATCCTAAACCTTGGTCTTGCCCAAGAGACCTTCTTCCTTGCCAACAGGAAGAATGTTTTGCTCGGTTGCATGCATACTGTATGTAGTGTAAGTTTTTTTCCCACAACTTGGGATGCTTGCTACAATAGCCTCTTATAAAATTACTAACAGTTCTATTTACCACCTCTGTTTGACCATCTGTTTGCAGATGAAATGTTGTACTCTTATTCAACTTTGTATCCATCATGTCCCATAATTTTGACCAAAAATTCCCAACAAATCGAGAATCTCAATCACTTACAATAGAAGTAGGAAGACCAAAATGGATCCACATATTTTGAAAGAAAAGATTAGTAGTTTGTTCAGCTGTAATAGTTTTCTTGCATGCCATCAAAATACACATTTTTATGAATCTATCTACCACAACATACAAATAATCATGACCTTTCCTTAACATAGGAAGGCCTCCTACAAAATCCATTGAGATGCTCTCCCAAGGATGAGAAGGAACTGGAAGCAGTGTGTACAAACCAAGTTTCCTATTTCTAGGCTTACTTATTGCACGTAAAGAACATTCTCTCATAAAACACGAAGCACTTTGATTCATGCGTGGCTAATAATAATATCTTTTTAGATGCGTTACTATCTTGCCTACACCGAAATGTCCTGCAATAAATGATGTGTGCGCCTCCCTTATGATACTGTTTCTTTCTCCCTGTGGTATAAATAACTTGCCCAAATGATACAACAAACTGTTATGCACATGATAATCTAACTCTTCACTTTGATTTCCCTTACTCAATTTCTCATTCACATCTTGAAAATCACTATCATTCACATACCATTCAATGTAACTTTCATGCATTATAGAATTGTGCTTGAGAATAATATTTGAATTTAAAATAGGCCTAGAGAGCATATCAACTACCTTATTGTAGATTCCTTTCTTATACCTCATAACCAAGTGAAATTGTTGTAGAAAACCCATCCACCTGAAATGCCTTGATTACTGCAATTTTGACTGTGATTGTAAGTATTGCAATGGCTGATGGTCAGTATGGATAATGGTCTCTTTTCCAATCAAGTAATGTTTCCATTTATTCACACTTTGTACCAATGCATATAACTCTTTATCATATGTAGGATATTTAGTCACAACTCCATTAAAAGTTTCAGAATGAAATGACATAGGCTTACCATGCTGCATGAGCACTGCTCCCATAGCATAATCACTTGCATCCGTTTGGATCTCAAAAGGCTATCTTATATCTGGAATTTCTAGTACCGGTGCCGAACTTATATTTTGATTTAAAGCATCAAATTCTTTCTAATGCAAATCTCCCAAATGGAATACTTTCTTTATGCTTGTCAATGCATGTACCAGTGCTGCAATGGAAGAAAAATTAGCAATAAATTTCCTCCAATATTGTGCTTCCCCTAAAAAGCTTCTTACCTTGATAACTATATTGGGCTTGGGCGAATTTAAAATGACCTTAACTTTGGAAGGATCAATCTTCAATTCACCTCCTCCAACTATGTGTCCCAAATATATCAATGAAGTCTTACCAAATTCGCACTTTGACATCTTAAGAAACAATTGCTCTTTTCTCAAAACATCAAGTACCTTGTTCACATGCATGACATGTTCTTCTATTGATTTTTTGAATATGAGTTTGTAATCTAAGTAAACGATGACAAAGTCATCTACAAATGGATTAAGTACATCATTCATCACTCTCATAAAAGTAGATGGTGTATTTGTTAAGCCAAATGGCATAACTAACCACTCATACAATCCTTGTCTAGTCTTGAAAGTAGTTTTCCAAATGTCTTCTTTAGCTATCCTAACTTGATGATAACCACTTCTCAAATCTAACTTAGTGAAATAATTTTCATGTTTTAACTGATCAAGCAAATCATCAATGCGCGGAAGTGGGTAGTGATTCTTTACCGTGATTTTGTTCAGTGCACGAAAATTGATACACATGCGCCAAGTCCCATCCCTCTTTGGAACCAAAAATATTGGAGAACCACATGGCGAAGTAGATGGGTGTATGATGACTTTATTAAGAAACTCTTGGATTTGCTTCTTGATTTCAAAACTTTCCATGATTGACATGCGATACATACCAATATTTGGAAGTAGAACATCCTGTTGCAACTGAACCTCATGCTGAATTCCCCTCTTGGGTGGCAACCCCTTTGGTTCTTGAAACATCTCGCCATGCTGACTTACCACATCAAACAAATCATATTTCAATTTGTCATCACATTCTTCAAAATATTCATAGGTAACATCTTCCTTTTTCTTGATCATAAGAAGCAAAAAAAATTTACTTGCATTTACTAACCTCTTCATTTGTCCTGCATTAACTAAAGAGATATTTAGTTTCTTGCGATGATCTCTAACAATATACTCCACTCCATCTTTGATATTTGTTCTCATGACGGTAGAATGTCACTTTCCTGTCATACAAATATGGACTACCCAAGATAATCCCTGAAATATCAAGTGGAACCACATCTAACTCAACTTCATCAACAAAGTTTGCAATAATAGAAAATATGAAAATACATTTCCTTGTCACCTGTAAATTTGCATTGTTTACTATCCAAACCGAAAGGTATGGCTTATGATGAGGTACAATTTCAAGCTTCAATTTTTTAACTAAGTCTTCTGAAATCAAGTTTGCTTGTGACCCTGTATCAAATAAGGCATCATTATTTGTATGATTATAAATTACTCTAACATGGAATAATTCTATCCTTGTATCCTCATTTGAAGTGTTATTGTGATTGTTTTAGGTACTAGAACTTGAAATTTATTTCTTTCCTTTGTTAACCATCGAAACTATCTTGGTTTCATCTCCCGAATCAGATCCAATTTGTTGTTTGGTTTCTTTGGTCTTAGTTCGGGATGTAGTTTCCAATGGTGAGATTCATCATGCCCCTCTTTGGAATAATGTTTGCATGTTATTTTCTCCCCTTCTTGATTCACACTTGCATTCTTCTTTCCCTTCCATTTTACTCCTTTCTCTTTTCCCTTACCCTTGAATGGCTTATTCTTACTACTCTCTTCAGAAATTTTTTTACACCTTGCTTGAAGATGCTTGGTTTGCACACATAATTCATCTAAGCTATTTGGGTTAAACACGAGAATAGTGTGTTTTAAGTATGAATGTAGACCCCTATATACTTCAAGAGTGTGTCTTGTGAATTTAAGTCTACTCTAAGTAATAAATCCCTTCTCCTAAACTCTTGTGCTTGGACACTTTGACCTTATAGCTGTCTAAATTTTTTCCAACTCATTATTGCTTTCTGCATATAGGCTAATGGATAGAATTTTCTTTTAATGGAATAAATGAATTCGACCCAAGAAATGGAAATCTTGCCATGGATGCGCATTTCCTCTTGTGTCTTTTCCTCCCATCAAACTAATTATGATCCTTCTAGCCTCAATGAATCCAATTGGATTTTAATATCATCTTCTTGCAGATTTTGAATTCTACAATAAACTTCTAAATGACAAATCCAATTATCTAGTTTTTCAACATTAACTTCTCCATTATATGTAGGAAGTTCAAATTTGATGTCCAACTTGAGTAATGGAGTCTTACCTTTTGGGATCTTGGACTTAGTATGGGTATGAGTTTTTGTAGTGGATTTGGAAGATGAAGATGCAGATGAGGATGATGATGATGATGATGATGGAGAAGGAGGTGGTTTTCCACCACTGGCTTTTAAGCTCCTCTCTTCCTCCTTTTTACTATTTGAAGATTCTTCTCTATGAGGGTGTTTTGAACCTTCTCCAGTTTCCTTTGACATAAAAGCTTCATACATGAGTTTCACCATCCTTTGAATTTCTTTGAACTCTTCTTTACATCCTCTTCCTCAGAATGTTCATGAGTTCCTTCATGGCCTGACATTTTGGCTATAGATTCAAGCTCTATCTTTGCAGCTTGTATCTCTTCAACCACTTAAGCCTCTTATGCAACTAATTCCTCTTCTGCTTCAAGTGTTTCTTTGAGTGGTCCTTTGGGTAAGGATGATTCTATCTCAACCTTCTTCCTTCCTGTCCTAACTTTTGGACTAGTTATCAGTAGCTTCCCTTCTCCTCTTTGCAATCTCAATCTTGTAAGCATCAATAAAGTTGCACTATTGAAAAAATTTCAAGTAAAACAAGCAAGAAACCTTGTGCTATGATACCAACTTGATCTGAAATTACTTGCTAGTTAATGATGTGCTAGTTTCGTTTCAGATATAAACATTTCTTTCCATTGTTCTACTTATCCTTCATGAGTTTCTTTAAGAGTATGTGATTGGCAAACAATGTACATAGTGAAATTATGAATTTTTCATAAGCTTAAAAAGCATAATTTAAAATGACAGAACATAATCAATATTAAACACAACAAGCACATATAACAGAGCTTAACATAGAGAATTTTTGATAGAGGAGTTCACCCCTCCTGGACTACATCTCCTTGGTCTAGCTTCATAGTGTGACCTTGGTATTAGCTTCAAGTGTGCTCAAATTATTGTTACAAGCTTTAGAACGTCTTGGAACCTATTCCAATGAGTTTATAACATCATAATCTCCCAAAAATAACTATTTTTTTGTTGTATTTGGACTCTGGATGCTTTGGAAATGACCCCAACACCTGTTGGCCCTGACCTTCAAAAATCTTCAAATGTACTTAAAAATCTGTAGATCACCTTTTCTGCCTCTGAAACCTACTCCATTGAGTTCCTAACATGCAAAATAGTCAGGAATGACTTTTACTGAGCTCAGTTTGGTCGAAAATTGAGTGAGTTATGACCAAAACCAACTTTTCCCCAATTTCTCCTCCAGAACTGGAGAAACTGCTAGTTAAGTTTCTAAATTTGGCATTCCCGCCAAGTTTGGTGTTGCCTCTGAAAATTCCACCAGTCTCAATACTGAGATCAATTAGCGCTTAAGCATGATTAGAGGGAGGATAAGACAATTTTAATGCTAAGCACGATTTACGCTCTAATGGTGGTTTAACTGTCACTAACCCATGTTTTAAATTAATTAAACGTAATTATCAAACCCGCCGGTTCAACTATCGTAGCTCCTAGTTCAACAGTCATGACCACATGGGGAGGGGGCGGGCACATGGGGTTGGTGCCCTCCAACCCCCAACCATCGATCAATGAAATTTTAAATATATGTGGCAAATGTATGTTGTAAGAACCACCTTGGAGACGAGACGGTAAATCAGGCGAATAGCGAGCGTGAGGTTAGGGGTTCGACCCCCACTCCGCCACAATAATTTTATTCGGAATTTAAATGACACTTGGCCACCATAATTAGACCTGCCTCCATGTTTAGACCTTTGTCGAATAGTGGATTTGTAAAACTATATAGATATCTATATATATATAATTCCACCAATAAACTTAAATGTCCAAAATTAATGTAATTTGACATTCGACCCCATAAATTAGGAGATGGCCCACCAAAGAGGAAATGTGGCACCCTCTGGTTGGGTTATACGCAATCCTTAAAAAAAAATCAAATACCAACTTAGGTGTTGGGTATGTGTTATATTCTTTCCACGATTAGCCCCACGCACTGTATGTTGCGTCGGGCGTAGCTGGGGGGTCACGAGGGGCGAAGCAGCCCCCACTGTTGGGGTCCGGGGCAGCGCCCCGGCCAAAATTTGTTTTTGTGCGGACCCACTCATAGGTGGATCCGCCCATGGTTTTGCACATGGTTTTGGGGTTCGATGGTTTTCGGCCCCTGGTATTTTGTAGATCCGGTCAAGGGAACTACGGTTATGTTCTAATCCAGGGTTAGTGGATTGGGGTTTATGTATGCTTCGGCATGTATATATATGTGTTGTAACACTAAAAGGAATATAATGAAAAATCAAGCTGGTCGTCCCGATTTGGGATCATTCACGTTGTGTTGTCTGGTTTATGTTTGCCTTCTCTCGCAATTATTTATTTTACGTATGGTGTGTGTAGATAATTTCTGTTCAGGGTTGAAACCTACATTTGGTATCAGAGTTGTTTCGGCTTCAAGGGGATGCCTTTGCTGCTGAGGGTTTTTTAATCCGAGCCTGTGGTAGACCCTGTTCAGTGGGAGATCTGCAGGATCGATTCTTGCGGTGAAAGAAGATGGCGAGCAGCGGGAAGATAGAGATTGAGAAGTTTAATGGTCAGAGTTTTGAGTTGTGGAAGCTCAAGATGGAGGATCTGCTGGTGGATAAAGATTAGTGGATCGCGGTAGATCCAGGTACTAAACCAACGGGAATGTCAGATGAAGACTGGAAGAAACTGGATCGGAAGGCTAAGAGCACAATACGGTTGTGTGTCTCAGATTCAGTATTGTTGAATGTATCTGGGAAAGCTACGGCGAAGACCTTGTGGGAAAAACTTGGGACTTTGTACCAATCTAAGTCTCTGGTGAATAAGTTGTTCCTGCGGAAAAAGCTGTATAACCTGAGGATGAAGGATGGAGACTCGGTGACAGAGCATCTGAACACCTTCAATACTGTGGTAAGTCAGCTGTCGTCTGTTGATATTAAAATCTCAGATGAAGATAAGTGCATCAGTTTTTTGTGCTCTCTACCAGACTCGTGGGACAGTCTGGTTATTGCAATAGGTAGCAATACAACTACCTTGAACTTTGATGACATTGTCTCAGCCTTGCTGTCGGAGGAAATGAGACAGAGAAATATGGAGGGTCAGAATGGAGATGCCTTATCTGTACGAGGAAGGTCCCAGAATAGAAACAAGAATAAGGTTTCGAGTGGGAGATCTAAACCTAGAGGGAGATCTAAATCTTCTGGAAAGTTTGTAAAGGTGTGCTGGAAATGCGGAAAGGAAGGGCACTACAAAAAGGAATGCAGATCTAAAGCTCTTGAGAAAGGAAAGGGATCTGATGAAGGTCCTTCTGCAGAGGCAAAAACCACCTCGGATGAAGGTGGGGATGTGTATTTGGCTTCTTCTTCAAATACACATGTAGATCATGAGTCATGGTTGATTGACTCAGGTGCATCCTTTCACTTCACTTCCCATAGGAAGTGGTTCTGCGACTATGAGAAATATGATGGTGGTGATGTCTTCCTAGGGGATGACAGGAGGGCCAGAATCGTCGGAGGTGGAAAGGTCAAGCTAAATGTTGGGTATGTGTTATATTCTTTCCACGATTAGCCCCACACGCTGTATGTTGCGTCGGGCGTAGCTGGGGGGTCACGAGGGGCGAAGCAGCCCCCACTGTTGGGGTCCGGGGCAGCGCCCCGGCCAAAATTTGTTTTTGTGCGGACCCACTCATAGGTGGATCCGCCCATGGTTTTGCACATGGTTTTGGGGTTCGATGGTTTTCGGCCCCTGGTATTTTGTAGATCCGGTCAAGGGAACTACGGTTATGTTCTAATCCAGGGTTAGTGGATTGGGGTTTATGTATGCTTCGGCATGTATATATATGTGTTGTAACACTAAAAGGAATATAATGAAAAATCAAGCTGGTCGTCCCGATTTGGGATCCAAGGGAAAATCTCTGTGTTTATCTGTTTTATGTTTTATGCTCTCGCTATTGTTTTATTTTCTGTTATAAGATTCGTGTGTAGATAATTTCTGTTCAGGGTTAAAACCTACATTTGGTTTCAGAGCTGTTTCGGCTTCAAGGGGACGCCTTTGTTGTTGAGGGTTTTTTGCTCGGGCCTGTGGTAGACCCTGTTCAGTGGGAGATCTGCGGGATCGATTCTTGTGGTGAAAGAAGATGGCGAGCAGCGGGAAGATAGAGATCGAGAAGTTTAATGGTCAGAGTTTTGAGTTGTGGAAACTCAAGATGGAGGATCTGCTGGTGGATAAAGATCAGTGGATCGCGGTAGATCCGGGTACTAAGCCAACGGGAATGTCAGATGAAGACTGGAAGAAGCTAGATCATAAGGCTAAGAGCACAATACGGTTGTGTGTCTCAGATTCAGTATTGTTGAATGTATCTGGGGAAGCTACTGCGAAGACCTTGTGGGACAAGCTAGGGACTTTGTACCAATCTAAGTCTCTGGTGAATAAGTTGTTCCTGCGGAAAAAGCTGTATAACCTGAGGATGAAGGATGGAGACTCGGTGACAGAGCATCTGAACGCCTTCAATACTGTGGTAAGTCAGCTGTCGTCTGTTGATATTAAAATCTTAGATGAAGATAAGTACATCAGTTTGTTGTGCTCTCTACCAGACTCGTGGGACAGTCTGGTTATTGCAATAGGTAGCAATACAACTACCTTGAATTTTGATGATATTGTCTCAGCCTTGCTATCGGAGGAAATGAGACGGAGAAATATGGAGGGTCGGAATGGAGATGCCTTATCTGTACGAGGAAGGTCCCAGAACAGAAACAAGAATAAGGTTTCGAGTGGGAGATCTAAATCTAGAGGGAGATCTAAATCTCCTGGAAAGTTTGTAAAGGTGTGATGGAAATGCGGAAAGGAAGGACACTACAAAAAGGAATGCAGATCTAAAGCTCCTGAGAAAGGAAAGGGATCTGATGAAGCTCCTTCTGCAGAGGCAAAAACCACCTCGGATGAAGGTAGGGATGTGTATTTGGCTTCTTCTTCAAATACACATGTAGATCATGAGTCATGGTTGATTGACTCAGGTGCATCCTTTCACTTCACTCCCCATAGGGAGTGGTTCTGCGAGTATGAGAAATATGATGGTGGTGATGTCTTTCTAGGGGATGATAGGAAGGCCAGAATCGTCGGACGTGGAAAGGTCAAGCTGAAGCTGCAAGGTGGAAGGATTAGAACACTTCCTGGTGTTCTGCATATTCCTACATTGGCCAGAAATTTGATTTATGTAAGCAAGATGGATGATGCAGGTGTAAAAACAGTGTTCGAGAAAGATTCACATAAGATGGGTTAAGAACGCTTGGTACTAATGCGAGGAGAGTTATGTTCTAATCCGGGGGTTAATGGATTGGGGTTTATGTATGCTTCGGCATGTATATATATGTGTTGTAACACTAAAAGGAACATAATGAAAAATCAAGCTGGTCGTCCCGATTTGGGATCCAGGGGAAAATCTCTGTGTTTATCTGTTTTATGTTTTATGCTCTCGCAATTGTTTATTTTCTGTTATAAGATTCGTGTGTAGATAATTTCTGTTCAGGGTTAAAACCTACATTAGGAAGAATTTAAAGGTCAGTGGGCAATTTTTCTCTTCACTTAACACATCTGGCGAATCTGAAGATGACACATGTCACAGTGTTACTGGCTAAATTTGGATAATATTCCTGCAATGCTGACTGTACCTACCACATTAGCACTGTCCCTGTTCTGCTAATTTTTTGCCTATTTTGGAAAATGAACAATAGACGATAACTCAGTCATACGAACTCAGATTTTGATGAAACAAGTTACACCAGAATCCTGGTGACGAACTCTATCTGGCCGTTTAGCTTTGAAGCAATTTCGAGCACTTTCAATTTTTAGCAATATCCATCATCTCATTCCTTTGTCACTTGAGGGATTCTTCTAGCAATTGTTTAATAGAATCTCCTAATCCCCTTAATTTCTTTTCTTCCACCATGGGAGGATGTCGAGGTTGGAGAGGATGATTCTACAAGGGCTCGAGTAGTTCAATTCCTAACTCCTTATACCCTAACCTCGTTGGGAACTTGTATAGAAAAATAGATAAGGAACAGACTACTATGATACCACTGATCTGAATTTATAAATGGAATGAAATGATATCCAAATTTATAACCAAAACACAAAGATACAATGAAACTTGAATTCTATTAATAAATGGAAAATATTAAAAATGTATAAATGCAGAATGGAAACAAACTATCACAAATGGTGGTAGCTTATCTTTAAGAAGAGATGTGACAGTTACACACCTTTGTTGAATTGTGTTACAATGTGGCTCAGAGGAATTTTTATCATAAAGAAGCAATGAGAAACCCTAAACATCCAAAAACATAACCTTGGGAGATGACACGTCAAAGGCTTATGGGAGTTGATGGGGTAAGTTGGAACATCAATTTATCGAGGTTGTAACTTTGACATATGATCTCTATTTGACACATGATGTTCCATTGGAAAGGTCTATATGAGAAATAAATTTTATAAATGTTAATAAAGATAATGATTGCCGTTGGTATGTTTCACCAAAAAGCGTTGTTTAGGGCCTAAAAATGACTCTGAAAGTTTGGGACCTAAAAAATGTAGAAAAATTGCCAACATAGAAAATTGTATTATGTGCTAGTGGAATAGGTGGGTGGCCACCAATATCAATCTGAATAAAATATTCAAGACATTAAATGGATATTAATTGATCTTCCCACTTCTCCTTAAAGGAATAGCCTTTTGTGACCACATAGGGTATTCCTTGTACTTATATAAAATTTAATAATGATAATATTTATAATCCCAATTTCAGATATTAAAGATTTACAAGAAAAATATGTGGAAAGGCTAACAATATATGAAAATTTGTTTATTAAATAGATTCATCAATAACTTAAATCATGATTTTTTAACTATGTATCTCAATTCATTAATATGTACCACAAATTTACTGATAAAAAGAAGATACGAACATAATTCAGTGGCTTAAGATAAAAATAAAAAAATAAAAGAAAGACGAAAAAATCTTTATATATATAAGGATTTTTTCATTTTTTTTTCATTTTAGTATATATAAATATACACACTAGAAGTGTTTTTCGTCTTTATTTTATTTATATTTTTATTTCATTTTAGTTTTTGTGTAAGCAATTGATCATGCATAGTGAAATTATATGATATCATGTATCCTTATAAATTCAAATAAAATAGAATCAATTGACGTGGTTATATGAAATTCTCGTAGATAGTGAATATCAAGCATACTTGAAATTTAACAATATGTATGAAATAACTAAATGACTTGAACATGTCAAATCATCAAAACCTTCATCTATACCAAAATAAATCAAAAGAGAATAAAAACACATAACACTTTAATAAAGAATTAATGATTATAGATATATACCGAATAAACTCACACTTTCATGATAAAATAAGAAAAATCAACGTGTGAATAATACCTTCAAAATTAAAGTTTCATATCAATTAAAAGTTGACTTGTACCAGATACAATCATGGCCTTTTAAAACCATTCTAAAATAAATTGCCTCAAGAACTATTTCTTAATAAAAACATTATAGTACATAATTCTCTTTTAAATTATCATTTATTTTTGTGATGCAATTGTTTCTTAGGATAATGCTTTATCATTTTTGGTTTTCTTCTTGTTAAGTTGTCACCTTTAGAATGATTTATAGTCTAGACACCTTTCTTTTTTAAGTCATTGATCTGGATTTATGCAGGAACGCAATAAAATATAGAAATAGACATTAACACAAAGATGAAGCAGAAACAATGCTTCATTTTATTAAAATAAAATGACTGAAATATGCTTACAGACATGATGGAAAAAAACTAGCTAGGGTGCTGGTAGCATATCTCTGAGAAGAGATGTGGTGGCTACAGACCTCTGAACTGTGTTACAATGAGGCTTGAGAGCCTATTTATTATAGATAAACAATGGAAAACCCTAAACACCCAAAAACCTAACTCTAGCAGATGAAGCGCCAAAACTATGGGCCCTGTTTGGGTAAATTGGTGTTTCAACTTCCCAGGTTCCTAACTTTGGCATACTATCTCCATTTGATGCGCATGATACATCATTAGAAAAATCTATCTGAGGACTACAACTAATGACTAAAAATATTGATTCCAAAAAGAAATCGTATTTTCTGGAGAAGCGGTGCCCAAAAAACGTTGTTTAGGGCCTCAAAACGGCTTTGAAAGTTAAGGACACGAAAAACTACTAAACATAGTAAGTTGTGATGAAACTTAAAAACTGAAAGAAATGATGGTGGCATTTAAAATGGAATAGGTGGGCGACCACCAATATCCACCTGGATCATTAGGGCCAAAAAATGGCTCCGGGAGTGCACGACCCGAAAACCAGCTAAAAATAGTAAGTTGTGCTGAAAATCAAAAGCTGCAAGAATTGATGGTGCGGTTCCAAATGGAATAGGTGGGTGGCCACCGATATCCACCTCGATCAGCCATAGGAACATTGCATAAGTTTCCTCTTTTACTTATATAACTTCTTCTATCATGAAATATAGTGGAATTATAGATTATGTACCTTGCATAGGTTGGATGTGACAAAATCTATGTGATGTAGATATCTTTAGCTTAATACACTTCTCCCAATAGGTTGGAGAAATCAAATATTTCCTTTTAAATTTTAAATAAGAAACATCAAGTTTAGATTGAAGTTGATATGGATTGCTATGAAACTGATGGTGTTGGGAAAAATCTCAAGAAGGGTGGGGGGAGTGGGGTTAATCAATATTTAGAAACTCACAATAACTTTTCCTTACTTTTATTGATTTCTATATGTGAATTTAATTAATTCAAACTGTGTATGCACACGACTTTATTAAAAGAAACTTGCGTATTCCAGTAAGCTTATTAGACAAATAAATCTTCAGAAAATTTACTTAGCCCAGTACATCATTTACTCATCAGAAATTTAGTAAGCAGTAAACATGTGCAATAAGAACAGAATAAATCATCACACATAAGCAACACATATGAACACCAGGATTTAAGGTGGAAACCCAAGTTGGGAGAAAACCATCGCTGTTGTCATCTCTATATTCAATGTTTATTATATAGAAAACTACTTACAATGATGTACTGATGCAGAATCATATCCGTACGCAGACACCCACCTGTAGAAGGCTACAACCTTCTCTCATTTTCCGGCCACTAATGGAAGGGAGCTCCAACCCCTTGATCTCATTTACCATCCACTACTGGAAGGAAGCTTCAACCCCCTGAACTGATCAACAACTTCTACTCATAGGAAGCTTTGACTTCCAAACTGAAGGCTTCAACCCTCAGAACAACTACAGACCACGTTTCATAAATTTTCACACTAGATCCAACAGTTTGAACACAACTCAATTTGTAGATCAACATTAATAGCCATCAACCAATAAATACAACTATTATATCACTGTAACCAGATCACAACAATAAACCTAGACTTCTGAATTAACATGTAAAATCAACTTCAACCCTGATCATTTATAAAACCAATTGTATGCGCTACCTTACTCACTGAAACTTGCGTGTATACGCACTTTCTTGTGGACGAACCCGTGTATATATCTTTATCTACTGAAGTTAGGAATCTGACCAGACTGAGAATAGATCAGAGACATTCAGGCATACTTTGTCAGATTTACATAACCCTTATTCAGTTAGCAACATCCATCATATTCAATCACCCAATCAGTAATCATATTTATACATAATCAACTAGCAACATGAATAATATTTAAAACACTCTAGATATACATGAAGACTTCATTGATAGACAACATAAACATAACAGAAATGATCATACATTTTCTTCAGCAAAATTTAGGAAAAACCCTAACTTTCCTATGCGCTTTTTCTTAAACGAACCCGCGGGTATACACGCTTTCACCGTGACGAACTTGTGTATAGATCTAGCAAGAGGGGGAGGAATTAGCTACATTAGATATGTCATTATGCATTCATTCATTGCTCAATATTGCAAACCTCCACCAAGGGAAATTGGAAAATCTCGTAGGGAGAATGTCAAAAACCTCCACCAAGGCTCAATATTCCAAACCTCCACCAGCTAAAACCTCTAAACTAGGAGGGAAAAGCGCTCAAACATCCGCCAAGGTGAAAATGACAAACTATAAGGGCCAAGGCATCAAACCTCCACCAAGGAGAGATGAGAAAATGATAGGTCAAACTTCACTAAGCTTCGCCAAGGGAAAGACCAAAAACTAGGAGTGAAAGACAGGATACTTCTCAGTCCTTTGATGCTGACTCCTAAACCCAAGAATTTGGGTGTATTGGAATATTTCATGCAGTTCATCCACATGGATGAACCCTGTGTCCTAACATTACATAAGAAAATACACATCACCTATCCCATAGCCATGGGGGGGTTATGCTTTTTCCAATAGTCAAGGGGCCAAGGAGGCTACCAAGATTCTGACATAAATGGGGTTATCCTTAGAGAAACCATGGAAGTATGACCCATACTTTGTAATATAAACAACAAAGGTAACCCATAATCCTGGTCCTACTAATCATGAGAGTAGGCCCTTAGAATAAAATATATCAAATAAACATTGCGGGACTACATAACCCTTCAAATCAAAAAACTTTCTCAGATCATATCATTTACTCCAGCAATTATGTGCCAGACCACAGATCTAAAAAACTCATAAATAGATCCTGAAAATATATAGTCATTTCAGGTCTAGAGATCTTGATCCATTATTGCATTCATGAGTGCATCAAAATATCAGATCTATTTATTGAATATGGCCCAATCCATGCAGATATACTTCAAACTGGAGTATTCATTCAATTCTCATGAACCTTGTCATTGCATTATGATCTCCTCCTCCTTATATAGTTTGAGCCTTGGCCAATATTATGAGCCAATAAACACACAAGTGCCGGTGGTATTATTTGACATGATCAAATATCCATTACAACACTTAATATTGTGGGCTAATACCATGGTAAATACCCCTGCTATCATAAATTGAGTGCGTAAGTACATACACTACTTTGCTTCTTTGTACCCGTGTGTATACGCGACTTCTCTTCACCAAAACTGTGTATACATTAATTCTGGATGTATACTCAGGTTCCCTTCATCAAACCTACAGGTATATGCAGGTTCCCTTCATCAAACCCGCGTATACATCTTTAAACTTTACCTTAATCTTTCCTCTATCACAGACTGGAATTCCTTTCTTTGTCACATCTGAACTGACCTGTAGATACATCACTTTTACATCTTCAAAAAATAGGACATCGAGTAGGTTGCCATCAAGGACAACATATTACGTCATAATTCCAACAGATGGATCATTTTATCGAAGAGTTACATTACATTGAAATCTCTGCATAAAGTAATTACTAACTATTTTCCTAAGATATAATCTTCACTAGTTTCCAGAATATATCCCTAATCTTCTTGGGACTTTTTAAGTGAGACTTGAAATTGTTCATGAGATATAATCCAACAAAAATGTGACTAGAATGATGGTGTTCCAAAAATTTAGGTATCCCCTCATTCTATTTTAAATTCGGTAATAAATTTCATGGCTCTAACAATTCCAGCCTCCATTTCGTCCATATTTTTCTTCTTTCCCCTAACTGATAGTAATAGGAAAACACATTATGTTCTGCAGGGAATATAAAATATTTAATCATTTCTTCCTCAATGGATTTTAGATGTTGTATAATATCATCAACTTCTTTCAACCTTTCATCAACAATAGGAGCTACATTTCTCATTTCTATACAGACATTAAAGATAATAATAGTTTCACAATGATGTAATATATCCACATAAGGCTTAATCACAACAATCTTCTTGTTAATAATATCCCATATTGTCACCTGTGCATAAATTAACATGTATTTTCCTAATGTTTCAAATTATATGAATTTTCTTCAAGGTTTTAATTATTCTTCATTTGACCCAAGGATAGACTAAACTCCTCCGATAACATTATTCTTTTGATTAATTTATGTAGTCAAATTTTCCTTAAGGTGTTGTTCTTCTTTTTGTATATTTTTGTATCTTCTCTTCTAATTCAATAAGATTTAATTCAAAGTAATTTATTTTATATGAACTATTATCTCAAATTTCATCATTTTTGAGAAAATTGTTGGGCTTTTCCTTATTTCATTTATTTTCTCCTAATATTGTTTCTCCTTAACTTTGAATTCATTGATTAGTCTTACTTTATGATCCATTAAATTGTGACTAATTTATATTAATACTTGTCTATATCTCTTATATTTTTCTTTTATTCTTATTCTATATTTTGGTAAGCTATAATTATACCTGAAAACTCAAACTGAGGAGATTTGAAAGTTTCTTGTAGGTTGCATATCTCCTTTTCCATCGACTCCAACAATTTTTTAGTAGCATTTCCATTTTTCGGAACTACTAATAATATGATTATATGGTTTTCCAACTATTTAATTCTATTTTATTTTGTCTTCATTGCTACTTTAGCAGTGTTGAATTGTTCTTCCACTCTAACTAAAATAAATTTTAATTTCTTAACACTAGCAGTGGATTCAATCAACCTCCTAGAAACTATTTTTCCATGATTGAGTTTGTTCCATTCCACCATATCACCAACATTTACCTGATTTAATTCCACTTTGATAGAATTTTTTCTTGAACCAATAAGCTCATTCCCCACTTTATTTTTTGGAAGAACAACAATCAAGTTAAAGGTGTTTTGATCAAATTCAGTTGAAGACAAAATCTCGGGACCTGAAATTTCTTCAAAAGTAGCTGTTGTCCTTTTGATGATTTTAAGTAGTTACATTGTTTTTGAAATACATAGAAGGGAAAGTAGGCCCCTTCATCTGAGTCTCTTTTAATAATCCATGTACTTGTTTAGTTAATTCCTTATCAGTTCCTTCAAGGATAACATCATCATCATTGTCATTTTTTTATTTTTGTAATCTTACCTTGGTCAATGGTGTCTATCTCTACTGCTTTCCTTAAAAGTTTGGGTTGTTGTGCACTACTACTTATGGATGTAGAAAATTTGAATTCCTGATATGTTATCCATCGAGATTCTCCTGATCACACACTATTTTATCTTCATGCACAATACAGAATCTCTTCTACCATTGATCATTACATGCAGAAATAAAATCAATTGCATGCACACATTAAAACCATAGACAATCACACATATGAACACAATATTTAATGGGAAAGCTTAAAGCTGAAAACCCAAACTATCTGTATATTATATGTCATGGAGATCATGTAACAATCATATTACAAAGCTCTTCACAAGCTCTCAACACACCCTCGAATTGCTACACACTAATCAAGCTAGATCTAGCAAAACACATGCTCCAATCTTTTCCACTTCATAGCCAGCCTCTATTGCATAATCAATGCTATGGGATGGCTCAATAAATAACTTGAACCACCTGGCTTGTACTGCGCAATCCTCATGGGCTTCTCCAATCATTGTGTGTTGCAAATAGCAATAGTATAGTCACAATTGATAGTCACACTGCTCTTTCACCTATTTCTGCACTGGTCTCCACTGAAACTGTCCATGCATTGATAACTGATGCATTATTTAGTTGATTAATGAGTTTATAATTAGTGAATTAATTAATAATTAATTCACACCACTCTCACTAATTGTATCAATTAGTTAAACTAGATACAAATAGCTCAACTATGTTTAGATTAGTTAAACTGAACACAACTCCACCAACTGTCCCATCAACTCCACCAAATTTCTGCCACTGAAGTGCTAACTGAAGTCAACCATGCATGAGCTCACCAAACCCAAAGGAATAGCGTAATTCCATGCAGCAGGCTCTGTGCCACATCTGTGCACTTAACTGAAGTGCTCCAAGAGAATAAGATAATGTTTATAGTCCAAATATTATTAAGAGCTAATAATATTCGACATATCTATTTTTATACTGGAAATATAAAAATAGATTCCACCCAGTATGTATAAAAATAGAAGTCCATCTATTTTTCCAACTTGACCAACCATCCAAAAATAGCATCCTGCAACTCATAGAACACGTTCCATATGTCTAAAAATAGACTTTGCGCCAAAAATATTCTGCGGGCCCACTTAGTGAAGGTAGCTTCTTTCCACTAAGCTCATCATCTTGTTGCAATCTCAACACTCCCTCTCAACAAGATAAGGATTATCTGCCACCCCTATCCTGCCTCTGTGGTATTCAAATTTGCTCCTGGTGAGCACCTTCGTCAAGATATCAGCATCCTGATCCTCCCTGGGAATATATGAAAGTAACATGATCCTCCGCTACACACAATCTATGATATGATGATACCAGATGTCAATGTGTTTAGACCTATCATGAAATACTGGATTAACCGAGAGTTTAATGCAACTCTGATTATCACAATAAATCACAGTAGGCTCTAAGTGTGAACCAAACAACCCAACTAGGATCTTCCTCATCCATATAGCCTCGCATGTAGCCAAACTCGCTACCATATACTCAGCCTCTACTGAACTAAGTGCCACGGATCTCTGCTTCCTACTATACCAAGAAACTGTTGTCGACCCGATACTAAAAATCCCTCCAGATGTGCTCTTTCTGTCCGTTGGGCTCCCTGCCCAATCTGCATTCGTGAAGCCACACAGCTTCACCTCATTCGACTGTCTGTACCATAATCCATATCCCAATGTGCCTCTGAGATATCTCATTACATGCTTGCCTGCCTTCCAGTAGAGCTTGGTAGGCTTAACCATAGCTTGTGAAAGCTGGTTCACAGCATAGCATATGTCGGGTCATGCATTGACCAGATACATAAGCGACCCCACCAACTGTCAATAAACAGTGGCATCCACTACCTCTGTCGAAGTAAAATCCTCCTTCCTCCATCCACCAGGAAGAGGAGTATCAACAGGCTTGCAGCCATGCATTTTGAACTTCTCCAATATCTCCCAGGCATACTTGCCTTGAGAAACAAACAATCCATCACTGCGCTGCCAAATTTCAAATCCCAGGAAATAATGAAGGAGGCCCAAGTCCTTCATCTCAAACTCTTTTGCAAGAACATCCTTGCATGAGAGTATCAACAACTCATCACCTGTCAAAATCAAATCATCTACATAAAGTACAATGATCAGAAACTTACCCTCCACCACTATCTGGTATAGGTTCGGATCTGCCTCACTCTTGGAGAATCCAAGTCCGGTGAAATAACTGTCTATCCGTGTGTACCAAGCACGAGGTGCTTGTTTCAACCCATACAACGCTCTCTTGAGCCTGCACACATGCGACTCGCTGCTGAAGATCTCGAAACCTTCGAGCTGCTCTATGTACACCTCCTCCTCAATGACTCTGTTGAGGAACATAGTCTTCACATCCATCTGATGAATGTGCCACCCCATCTGCGCTGAGAGAGCAAGAATCATCCGTATGGAAGAATACCTTGCGACAGGTGCAAAGGTCTCCTCATAATCGATCCCCTCAATCTGTGAGAAGCCTCGGGCAAAAAATCTTTCCTTGTACTTCTCCACACTCTCGTTAGCTGCCTGCTTCACTTTGTAGATCCATCTCAAACCCACCACTGATTTCCCTTCTGGCCTCGGAACAATCTCCCATGCACTGTTTCTGACAATCGAATCATACTCTTCCACCATGGCATCTACCCATGCGGGATCCTCCATAGCTTCCTCGAAAGAGGATGGCTCTGTCACAATAAACTTGCTCATAAGAGCCATGTATCCAGTATACCGGTCAGGTGAATGTCTCTGTCTGCACTGTGATGTAAGTGCTCCTACAACCTTCTCTGCATCTTGAGCCAGTCGCTCAACTTCTGTAGTGCGCTTCCGCCCTCTGATGGTTGGTGTTGCATGAGTGGTCTCTTCCACTCCATGAACCTCCTCTTGTGACTAATCCACATCCAGAGACTCATCCTTAGGAACTAATATCTCCTCATCTGCATGCAAGTGTGGCTCCCTCTCAAGTGAACACTTCATGGCTTTCTCCTCATAAAATTTGATATCTCGTCGCACAACAGTCTTGCGACTATCTGGAAAATACACACGATAGTTGTGGGGTGTATCAGTGTACCCCACAAATATCCCATCCTCTGCAGTCGGCTTTAGCTTCTTCCTGGCATCCTTCGTCACATGAATGTAAACAGGTGAACCAAAAATCCTCAAATGGAAAATATCAGGCCTCTTACCAGAAAACGCCTCCTTGGGTGTACTCATGCCAAGTATCCTATGAGGACAACGGTTCTGCACATATACCGAAGTATTGCATGCCTCAGCCCACAAGTGTATGGGAAGGCCCTGATCATGCAACATCACCCATGCAGGACCCACGATCATTCTGTTCTTCTGCTCAGTAACCCCATTTTGCTGTGGGTTATGAGGTGCTATGAGCTCTCTTCGAATTCCTTCTGCGCTGCAAAAGTCCTTGAATTTTCCATAGATGAATTCACCGCCATTGTCGCTCCTAAGAGCCTTCACCTGCTTCCATGATTCTTTCTCAACTAGTGCCTTGAACTCACAGAACTTTGAGTATGTCTCACTCTTCTTCTACATGAAGAAGATCCAGCACTTACGAGAAAAATCATCAACAAATATCACATAGTACCTGTGCTTTGCTGTCGAAGCTATTGAGAAAGTTCCACACATGTCTATGTGAATTCTCTCAAGGATCGTCGTGGCACAACTATACTTCCCGTGAAAGGTGGCTTTCATAAATTTTCCCAAGGTACATCCCTTGCACTGATCTAACTGTGCAAGAGTACCCTTAGGAAGCCCAGTAGAAATCTGCTGCAATATCTTCAAAGCTCCATGGTGAAGGTGGCCCAATCTCCGGTGCCACAACTCGCCATCATCCTGGCTCACCACTCCTTCTGCCTTGCCTGCCATTTCTGCACAACCATCTACCTACAATTGATAAAGGTTCTTAACTCGAACCCCTATCCTCCGGGTCTCACCAGTTGCCTTACTGCGTAGGAAAGCCTTTCCTTCACTAATGACAACATCATATCCCTTATCCTCTAACATCGCCATAAAGATAAGATTCTTCTTCAATCCTAGAACATGCATCACTTCCTTCAATACGAAAGGTTTACCAGACTCCCTCTCAAAGGAAGTGGTACCGATACCGGTCACACTGTATCTACCA
This sequence comes from Pinus albicaulis, assembly GCA_034641835.2. Classification (NCBI taxonomy): domain Eukaryota; kingdom Viridiplantae; phylum Streptophyta; class Pinopsida; order Pinales; family Pinaceae; genus Pinus; species Pinus albicaulis. The sequence goes on from CM076576.1 coordinate 125,698,616, forward strand.
TCATCGCCCATCTCGATGTGCACTCCAAGATCTTTCTCATCCAGATCAGTAAACAAATCTTGATCTCCTATCATGTGAAAAGATGCACCACTGTCAAGAAACGCACCTTGAACCCATCTGCACTTGAGACCAAGCATGAGATCGGCCAATCCGGCTCAAAGCTGTGAGGCTAAGGGCTCTCCGGCTGCAGATCATATGCTGCTTATTTTTGTGTACACATGGACAACAATAATGTCATACTGTGTGTTGGTAGTGAAAGCACTTCTGTGGACATGTCCTACTTCTTGCCTTTCGCACCGGATTGAGGAAGCTTTCTTGCTCCTTCTTTGCTTTGGCAACCAAAGCGCCAATTTTCTTCATACGAGTTATTTGATGAAGAATCGTCTGTGCTTCACCCTCCTCATCTTGCTAGATCGAACCAAAGTCGCTCCCATCAATTTCTGCGACCATTGACGGAGTCCACGATAGGAATACTAGCCTCTTCGGAAGGAGAGGCAAGCTCACCAAGTCCTTGTCATCTACAATCGCCCCCGCACTTCCCACCTCATCCCTGCATTGGATGAACTTCATGAGGTACTTGGGCATACTGTCGCCTTTCTCCATTTTTATGTTCCTGAGTTTATCCTTGAGCGCCAACTTCCTTTGGTCGCTCTTGCTTTGAAATAAATATATCAAAGCTTTCCACATCAAGCATGGAGAAGCCTTACCATGAAGGCTGGACACTATGTGATCCTTCACACCTTCCAACAGAATCCTTCGACACTTTGTTGTCTTCTTTTGCCATGCGTCAAGTACGGCAGCATCGCTAGGAGTAGGCTTTGGAATTTCTACATCTATGAACTCCTTCAACCCATTGTCATCCAACACCACCTCCATCCTGTCCTTCCATGCAATATAATTTGAGTTGCCCTCAAGGGCATACTCCAATCGCAATCCGTTGAAAGACATCTCAACTTCGACACCAAGAAAACACTGCTGCAAATTTGAATTCCACCAGCACAAAACTCAACCGCTTCAATGTTTTTCAATTGCTCCAATGATCAATATCGCTCTGATACCATGTAGAAAATTTGAATAACTGATATGTTATCCACTGAGATTCTCCTGATCACACACTATTTTATCTTCATGCACAATACAAAATCTCTTCTACCATTGATCATTACATGCGGAAATAAAATCAATTGCATGCACACATTAAAACCATAGACAATCACACATATGAACACAATATTTAATGGGAAAGCTTAAAGCTGAAAACCCCAACTATCTGTATATTATATGTCATGGAGATCATGTAACAATCATAGTACAAAGCTCCTCACAAGCTCTCAGCACACCCTCGAATTGATACACACTAATCAAGCTAGATCTAGCAAAACACATGCTCCAATATTTTCCACTTGATAGCCACCCTCTATTGTGTAATCAATGCTATGGGATGGCTCATTAAATAACTTGAACCACTTGGCTTGTACTGCGCAATCCTCATGGGCTTCTCCAATCACTGTGTGTTGCAAATAGCAACAGTATAGTCACAACTGATAGTCACACTGCTCTTTCACCTATTTCTGCACTGGTCTCGACTGAAACTGTCCATGCATTGAAGTTAACTGATGCATTATTTATTTTATTAATGAGTTTATAATTAGTTAATTAATTAATAATTAATTCACACCACTCTCACTAATTGTATCAATTACTTAAACTAGATACAAATAGCTCAACTATGTTTAGATTAGTTAAACTGAACACAACTCCATTAACTTCCTCAATCAACTCCACCAAACTCTATCACATGAGTTCGAACTGAATTATCCATGCAATAGCTCCACATAACCCTTAGGAATAGCGTAATTCCTTTTGTCAGCTCCTGTGCCACATCTGTGCACTTAACTGAAGTGCTCCAAGAGAATAAGATAATGTTTATAGTCCAAATATTATTAAGAGCTAATAATATTCGACATATCTATTTTTAGACTGGCAATCTAAAAATAGATTCCGCCCAATATGTCTAAAAATAGAAGTCCATATATTTTTCCAACTTGACCAACCATCCACAAATAGCATCCTGCAACTCATAGAACATGATCCATATGTCTAAAAATAGACTTTGCGCCAAAAAATAGCCTGTGGGCCCACTTAGTGAAGGCGACTTCTTTCCACTAAGCTCATCATCTTGTTGCAATCTCAACAATGGAAGACTTTCTAACCATTGTTTCTGCCATTTTCTTAGTAGCACTAGATGTTGGACTAGAAGCTACTGAGCTGTTACTAGACTCTCCTACTCGAAGGTTAGCTTCCATTTATGAAATACCAACCGTAATTTCCTTTAAAAATTTAATATTTCCCACTCTATATATCAATATTAGCATGTTTTTAAATTTCAAGATTAGGAAAATTATCATAAGAATATAACCCTACTTTATTTCTTAATTTGGATATAATATGAAAAGAGTCATATTTCTAGGAAAAAATTCTTTGCAAACCATAGGAAATAAACTATTTTCAATGATATCATAGGTTTTGCTATTTTTAATCGTCAAATATAGAATTTCATATGGCGTAGAAATCATTGTGTTTCTCTTATTTGAGAGAAAGTGGATCTCATTAATTGATAATATTTGTTTGGCTACTTATAGAGAAAAGAGTTGGGAAATAATGAATTCAGGAAAACAATTAGGTTGGCCTTCAAAACCATATACAATTATGAATTTATGGATACAAAAGAGGTACTAGTCCCATATCCCGGTCTCTTTAATTAGCTATAAAATCCTTTTCAATTCATATGGCATTATCCTAGGGGTTTTATTCAACAACTTTTAATGAAGGTACAAAAGGAATAAATTTGCATACTAGGTATACTTCCTTCAAACTTTCTCGGATATAATACCTTAGTCCATTCATTAATTTCCTGCTCCTTTCGATGGACATATTTAATTTATAATTGCAGCCCCTAAGTACTTCTAAACAACTTTGGATAGAAAAAAATACTAGGTGAATAAGATATGTAGTATATCAAAATAAATTTAATGATTTTATAGTACTCAGAAGAAAGTGCTTGTTCTGAGCTAAGCACCGACGAAAGTTTATTATGACCTTGCGAGGATTTGTAATTATTTGTTTTAGGAACATTAAAATGAATTCATCCATTAATAAATCATCTACGTATCTAAATACAACAAGTAGAGCCACCATGACTTGAAATTGCAATTTTAATAATTTAATATCTAGGGGGAATTTAATTCCTAGAATTTGATTAGGGTTTTATACTAAATTCTTTAGAAAACTTATATTTTCTTCATCTACCCATGTGAGCAAATATTCATGCAATTATTTATCACTAATAATTTTCCCACTAGTAGGTAATCCTAACATTTTTCTAAAATCTCTGTAGACATCTGTAGAAAAAAACACATCCATATGAAAAATCGACAATACTTATGGTAGATGAGCCATAATGGTCTACTAGGAGAAGGATGGTGTCTAGGTCAAATTGGGCAGGTAGTAGTATGCCTCTGAGCAAAACAGATCTCAATAAGAAATAATTCATGTCAGGTCAGGAGAGTAACCCCACAAATGAATTGTTGAGATTTGCATTAGGAGATTATCCATATATACATTGAAGGGATACCTTTGGAATTAAATTTATAATGTATCTTCACCTTCCTTATTTTCCTATTTACAATATTTACATAAATTTCCTAATCCCAAATATTATATGTCAACACCACCACCCCCCCCCCCCCCTTCTTTAATCTGAAGGGATGTTGGTGAGTCCAAGCATCATTATGAATATGTCAAAATTTTATCTTCCAAGTGTTTTGGTGAAGATGTCTTTAATATAATCATTTGTGGAACAATTTTGTAGATGGATAGTCTTGGCCTCAAAATGATGTCAAATTAGATGATAATTTGTATTAATGTGCTTGGTTTGATCATGCAAGTTTGGGTTCTTGGCCAACTTTATTGCAAAACTGTTGTCAATCAAAAGAGGTGTTTAATTCACTTGTTTCTCTAGTAAATCTTCCAAAAAATTTCGGAGCCACACAATTTCCTTCATTGATTCAACTGCTACCACATATTCAACCTCAGTTGTGGAATCTATTAGAATTGATTGTTTGCATGACCTCCAGGAGACAACTCTTGATCCAAGACTCAAAACATAACATGAAGTAATTACTCTAGTTTCTTTATTTCCATCAAAATATGAATTAGAGTACCAAATCAAGCTAAATTCATCCACCTGTGTATACTTGAGTCCAAAGTATTGAGTTCCCTTCAATTACTTTAGAACTCTTTTTTCAACAGACCAATGAACCTCACAAGGGTATTGCATAAACCTAGACAGGATTCCAACAACAAATGAAATGTCTAGTTTGATAGTAGTCAGGTAGTTGAGATTTCCTACGAGTTGTTTGTATTTATTTCATCCTCAAATTCTTTTCCTTCAGTGGATGTGAGATTTAAATTTTATTCCATTGGATTAGTCAAAGGATTGCACTCATTCATACCAAACCTGTTCAATAGATATCCAATGTAATTCTTCTGAGAGAGGAATATAAACTTCGGATGTTGGGTTACTTCAATACCAAGATTGTAGTGAACATAGCCTAAATTTTCATTTCAAAACCTTTCATTAGTTCTTTCTTTATGGATGCAATGTAATTATCATTGTTCCCTATCATCATAAGATCATCTACACACACCACAAGATATACAATAATTTTTCCAACTTTCTTGACAAAAAAATTGCATCATCAAGATCATATTGTTTGAAATTGAGTTTCAGAAGGGGCTCAGTCAATTTCATGTACTAGGCTCACAGTAATTATTTGAGGCCATACAGGGATTTGACAAGCTTGCATACTTTGTGTTATAGACCCTTCACAATAAATCCTTCTAGTTGAGATATAAAAAACATTCTCTTTCATATCTCCATTCAAAAAATATTTTTTACATCCATTTGATGGAATTTCAATCTATTCTTAGCTACCAAGGGAAAGAGAGTCTGGATAGTAGCCAATTTTCCTATGGGGGGGAAAGTATCCTCATAATAGACCCCTTCTTTCTATGCAAAATCTTTTGACATAATCCAAGATTTATACTTGTCAAGTGAGGAATATTATTTATACTTGTTCTTGAAGAACCACTTGTAGCCAATCATTTTGGTTCCTAATGGAGATTCAACCAAATTCCAGGTGCAATTATTTATCAAAGCATCATTTTGTTTCTACATCATTTATTTCCATTCATCATGATAAGTGACTTCTTTGAAGGAATTTGGTTCGAAATATGTAGAAAAATTGAGTTCACAATCTTAAGAAACATCAATAACAATAGGTGAATCATAATCATCTACATCACCTCCATTTTGTCTAGCAAATATTATTGTCCCTATCTTTCCAACCTCATCAGGAAACACACTTTCAATTGTCTTTGTGACCCATTTTGGAGGACCTTTATGAGATAGCCCAGGGTTCTCAGTTGACTTAGATGCTATTGAATCAAGATTTAGCCCCCCAATTCTCTCAATCACTTCACTCAAAGTGTATTTTTGATTAGAGGTTGGAGCTTCATAAGGGAGAGAGAGTACTTCAGAAGGATATTCCATAGATTGATCTAGTATAGGGATCCCCCCTTCAAGATGTGGAACCTCATTATCAAATGCTTGAAATTTGTTTGCATGCTCGAATTGTCCAAGTGATTAAGCTTCCTCCTAACAACATTGTCAGTCTTGGAATATTCAAGAAATATCACATCTCTAGATATTATAAACTTCTTATTTACTTCATCATAGATACAATATGCTTTGGAGGTATTTGAGTACCCAAGAAGCTACATTTTCGACTCCTTGCACCGAATTTGTTTCTATGTTCCTTAGGTATCAAGGAATAATAGGTGGAACCAAAAACCCTAAGGCTCCTCATCGAAGGTGTTATGGTCCTATAGATTTTTATAGGGTCACTTGGTTATAGCTGATGATTATTATATTTTAGATGTTGAAAATAATATTCCATGTTATAAATTATTTCCAAAAAATGTCAAAACCTTAAGAAAAATATATATATATATATATGCTTGCAAGCCGAAATGTAGCATTACAGGATAATTAAGTATGCTTAGATTAAATTAATCACATCATTTAAATGTGATTAAATAAATTGTAATAAGGCCTTGTTACTATATTTTTGATGTTATTATAGAGTTAAAAGCGACAAAAATGTTTTGTCGTATATGGTTAAAGTTTTTTCTCCAATCAGCAGCTCAATCATCACCTTGTCAGATCAAAGGCGGGAAAGGATTTTCGTCCCTATGGCCATCCTAAATTTATCATTTTGGGGGGGTGCTTAGTGCGCTCTCCCACTAGTTCCACCACTACGTGTCACCTCCATGCTATTTCGTACCCCCTCCCTCACAAGTCGCTTACCACCTCGACCCCCCTCTGAAAACTGCATAACCCTCTCCTTTCTGCCAACATCTATTCCCCCCCCATCACGTCATTTCCGCACTCACACGTCAACTATTTCCGCCAAATATGTGCCTCCACGTTATCTGCCACCTCCATGTCATATGTTCATTTCATGGTCAGTTAAAACTATGTTTTCTCCCTATACAATACAATAATTTAAAACATGGTTTACAAAAAAATGAGAACAAAATTATAAAAAAGGAAAGAGGTTTTTGTCTAGAACAAACCCATATATGAAACCATCTCTCATTTTTCTAACCGCTATTATGGTTTAGGAAATTCATATGAATCTTTGTAGGAATATTTTCTCGAATTTTCCTATTTTTAGTCAGTGTTTTCAAATGCGGTTTTCACGCATGTGGAAATGAATTTTCAAACACTAATAGAAATTTTTGTTTCTAACATTATTATGTACAAAAACTTGTCTCAGTTTTCCAACATATATTATAGTTTGGGATATTATAATGAATCTTTGAAGACATAGTTTTCAAAGTTTTTGTTGTTTTAGTCATCATTTTGAAATCTATTTTGTGGCCAAAAAAAGATGAATCATGGGAAACGGGAGCAACATTTTGTTTCTAAGATGCCAAAATACAAAAAACCTATCTCACATTTCACACAGGTATCAAGGATTGGGAGATCCACTCTCATCATTTTAGCCTATTTTCCTAAGTGTGTAATGTCCTTTTTTAGTCACATTTTTGCAGAGAATATTGTGGCCAATTAGAGATTAATGTTGGGGAATGGGAGAATTTTTTTGTTTCTAACATACTTTTCTACAAAACCTCTCTCGGTGTTTACACAACTATCTCAGATTGAGATATTAAAATGTATCACTGGACCCTATTTTTTAAAATTTAGGGAGGAAAAAGATCAAAGACAGTTAGTGACTTGGAGGCCACCTCATCAAATAAGAGTTGATATCAAATTCGAATTGATATTCTTTGTTGCCAGAAATCCACAAATATAGCACCAAGTAGATTCATTAGTTTTGAATTTCCTATATTTCAGTTCTATTTGTGTAACACAATTTGAGATATTTGTAATAAATCTTGATGTTTTTCAAGATATTTTAGTTTAGAATTTGTATATATACTTCATAATTTGAAGTAATAGATATTGGGACTTGTAATGAGAAAGACTACCATTCATTGTAAAGTTTTTCACTAAGTTCAAGTGACCTTTTTTAGTAATACAAACTGTTGGAAATATTGTCATTGATGGCAAAGGAGGCAGCGCTAAAGCAGAAACACGCAAAGGACTGTAGAACAGAGACAGACAAAAGAAAAAGCAAGCAGGGCAAAGGAGACAGGTAGAAGAACACTGCTAAAGTGTAACAGTCGAATATAGAGGCAGAGTGAAATGGTTGAGTAGCGAAGAAAGAGGTAGCGAATATAGAGGCATGAAGTGGTCGAGTGGCAGAAGCGTGAGCACAGCAGAGGCAGAGTGACAGAATCAGCGAGGCAGAGAAAGCCGTTATTCCAAGAATCGCTACCTCAGCCGAAGGATATATGTATATAATTCCAAGAATCATTACCCGATGGGCGTTACATATAATACATAAAATTTATTCCGGGAATCACTTAACCCCAAGCGGAAAAGCATATATATATATGCAGCGTATTTACATATATAGTGCGAGATCCAAAGAAACAAAGTAATATAAGGTGGGACCCTTCCCAATCGCATCGGAAAGAAACAGACCGTCGAAACATATATTAAAAGACTTGCGATTGAGATTGAAGCCCGAACCCGATGGGCTTATAAACTATGATTAATAAGTATTTGAGTTCCAATCGCATCGGCAAAGAGCAGTGAACAGTGGTTAATCGCATTGGAAAGAAACAGACCGTCGGAACATATATTAAAAGACTTGCAATTGCGATTGAAGCCCAGACCCGATGGGCTTATAAACTTTGATTAATAAGGATTTGAGTTCCAATCGCATCGACAGAGAACAGTGAACAGTGATCAATCGCATCGGAGAAAGGCAGCTTGCGATTGCGATCAATCGCAATCGGAAATCGTTGGAGGAATAGCATAGTGCATCAGAAAGCATGGCAAGTGGGCCCGAAAAGGCATTAGTTATGTACTAAACATGATTCTTTAGTGTTAAAATGGACATGGCAGTTTGATTGTTAAAACGTTGTATAACGATGCCAAGAATTGAAATTACGTTATATATATATATAAAAGGGGCTGGTATATATATATAACGCGTTGTTGCGATTGTGTTAAAATATGCCGCGTGGTCTGTGAACCCACGAGCCTTGGCTTAAGGTGGAGGGTGATTTGTAATATAAAATGATTGCGATGCATGTATGTTCCACCTGCGGAACTCCCACATCAACAAGACACTTACTACGTGTAAAGGGTTGGAATTTGACCAGAATTATAGTCAGCAGTTACACATGTTTACAAAATGCACTGATATAAAAAGCTCAGTTACACGTATGCAGCAGTTACACCACAGCAGAGGACAGAAAATCAAACAGAGTTGAAAAGAGATAAAACACAGTCAAAGAAAAGACAAATGCGCAGCGAGCCAAAAGACTAAATGAGTTGAGCTGAAGTTTTTCATTATACGTGAATGTAAATATTGTAATTGAATTTTTTATTGTTTGTGATGCATTGGCAAGTCTCCAGAAGAAAACAAAATCCCACTTTTAGATTAAAATAAGTACCTACAGTTACATTTTTCTGAGTGATCTGGAAAAGAAATGAGAAGGCAGAAGGCAAAGAGGCATGGCTGTCCATTCCAAATTCATTAAGGAATGCTAATAGTCACAAGAAAATCCTTATAAATAATATCATCTTGATATGCAAAAAAAAAAGGGGTTTAGAGAGAGCAAATATAGAGAAGGCAGAGTATAGAAGTGTAAGGTAGAGAAGATTAAAAAAAGAGGAGCAGAAAGAGAAGCTACAGAATAGAGCTGATATCTGAGGTAAATCAACAAACATTCAATTTGATAAATTGAGGAAGTTGGAGCTTCCCTATCAAGTTGCAGCTTGATAGCTGTTAGTTGTAGCTGACTGAGGGTGGAGCCTCCTGTAGGTTGGTGCCTGTAGAAAATTGAAGGGAGTTGGTGCTTCCTTGAAAGTTGTAGCTTGCAGAATTGAGGTAGGAGCCTCTTGTAGGTTGGTGCCTGCAGAAAAATAGTGGTGAGAGGGAGTTGGATCTTGCCTTTGCATCACAACAATAATAAGATGTGGTTTTCTCCCTTTATGGATTTCCACTTATATCTGGTGTCTCTGTGCATGATGTTTATGTGTTGATTTGATTTATATCATCTACTTAATGCCTGCTGCTCTCATATTAAGTCTGTTGTTATATTATATTAATACTTGCTGCTCACACTCTAAGAGTACTCACGTATTAAGTTGGACATGAAATGAAGGTGTATATAAGGTTTAATAAAAAAATTAAAATATTATGAATGTGTTAAACTAATTCACTCCCCTCCCCCCCTCTCTCAGTTTAACCAAGGGTTCAACAATTGGTATCAGAGAAGGTTCCTTAGTACTAGTCTAACAGCTGAAAGGAGATCCTAGGTTCCCAAGATGGCTAGTAAAGAAGGATGCTCAACCAATAAAGCCCCTTTCTTCACTGGTGAAAATTATGCTTTCTGGAAAATTAGAATGAGGACATACATAATGTCTCTAGGAATAGAAGTCCGGGCTGCAGTGGAATTAGGATATGCCCCAAAGGCAACTGACTCAGAGAAAGAAACAAAACAAGATTTTGTGGCTAACGCAAAAGCCATGAATTCCATCTTGAATAGATTATGTGAAGTAGAGTTTATTAAAGTAATGCACAAATACTCTGCCAAAGAAATATGGGATACTCTTGAGAACATACATGAGGGAGACAAGAAAGTAAAGACTGCCAAACTTCAAGTCTATAGAGCCCAATTTGAGAACTTAAAAATGAATGATGATGAAGACATTGCCAGTTTCTTCCTAAAAGCTGCAGAAATTATTAACAATATGAAAGCTCTTGGAGAAAAAATGCCAGAAAGTATAATTGTACAAAAGATTCTAAGATCTCTTCCATCCAGGTTTAATCCAAAGGTGTCTGCAATAGAAGAAACAACTAATTGGGAGACCTTGACCATGAACCAGCTACTTGGAAATCCAACAGCCTATGAAATGAGGCTCCCACAGAAGAAGCCAAGTATGAGGGAAGCAGCCTTTAAAACAGAAAAGAATAAAGAAGAAGAGGGAGACATATGCTCTTGCTCGGATGAAGAAGAGGCAAATTTTGTCAAGAAATTGGATAGAGGCTCAGATAAATACAAAGGTAAACTCCCCTTCAAATGCTTTAACTATGGAAGAGTGGGACACTATGCTGCTAAGTGTCCTCACAAGAAAGTAAGGAATCAGGCTCAAGAGTTAGAGAAAAATAAATCAAAGAACTGGCAGAAAGGAAAGAAGTTTAGCAGAAAATCCTTCTATGCTCAACAAGACAGCAGAACATCTGAAGATTCAGATAAATCCTCAAGTGAAGAAGGAACCTCAGAATTCTTATTGATGGCCATAGAAGAACTTGAAGGTCTCTTGCTAGAATATGAAGAAGAAGAAGGTGAAGTCGACCTTGAGGGGGAGCTAAGAAGTGCTCTAGAAGAGATTGATAGACTCAAACTTAAATGTAGAAAACAAAAGGAAATTCTCTTCAAGTATGCACGAGAAGAACATAATTCAGAAGTCCTTAAGTAGCTAAAGATAGAGCTTGAAGAAGCCAAGAAGATAGAGGACATGTTACTTAAGCAAATCAAAGAAAAAACTCAAGAACAAGAAAAGTTGGAAGAAGAAGTAGTATGTCTCAGGAAGAAATTAGAAAATTCTCAAAGGAAAGTGGTTATAAACTCTTCTCAAACAACAAGCTCTAGTAAGTTGAATGAAATTCTGGTTGCTTAAAGATCCCCTATGATAAAGACTGGAATAGGCTATGAAGGAGAATCAAGTAAAGGAAAAGAAAAGGTTGACAGAGAGATTATTTTTGTAAAAGCAAAGAAGAATGATGAAGCAGCTCAAACAATTCCTACAAAAGAAGAAATCTATAATAAGGAAGACAGAGATCAGAAGAAACCACTAGTAGCAAAGAATGTAATAAATACTAAGACCCCTGAGTATGTAAAATTTCGAAACCATCAAAGGAGATTCTTCCATACTATGAAGAATGCCACCTGTTATGCTTGCCACAAGCTGGGACACATTGCTGCATATTGTCATACAAGGAGGAGTAATTCAAACCAGCAAAAGATGCAAACATTGAAGAGACTGCATCAAGCAAACAAATGGAAGAGACAACCTTACATCAGGTATGCAAATAGCTTCTATGGTTACTTCTTTTATTGTAAGGAATTTGGTCATAAAATCATTGAGTGTAGAAAGTATGGACAAAGATTGATGCTTAACACCTCAAGGAGATTTATGAATCAAAGAAATTCTATTCATACTCATAATTCTACAAAAATTATGATCAAATGTTGTGTATGCAATCAAGTTGGACATATACCTTCCAAATGTCCTCTAAGAAGATATAGTTCATCTCCTCACAAAAGATACCAAACAAAAGGGTGCCTCCAGTGGACAAAGAAGGTGAATAAATGTGACTTGGCTCTAACTGCTCAAGATATGAAAATCCAATGGTATTTGGACAGTGGCTGCTCTAAACACATGACAGGAGACAAAAGCAAGTTTATAACTCTTGATGAAAAGAAATATGGCAATGATAAATCAGGTAAGATCAAGGGAAAAGGCTCAATCAGCATAGAAAATGGCAGAGGAAAGGCCCAAGATGTACTATTTGTAGATGGGCTGAAAGAAAATTTACTAAGTGTCAGTCAGATGTGTGACAAAGGCTGTGAAGTTCTTTTTAGAGCACAAGATTGTGAAGTCAGATCAAGCACCACAGGTAAGACTCTGCTCAAAGGTGTTCAAACAGAGAGCAATGTTTACATTGTGAAAGAGGAAGATGAAGCATGCCATCTTAGCAAACTCGAGGAGTCATGGTTATGGAATAGGATATTGGGACATCTCAGCTTCGATCATATAATCAGACTGAGCAGAAAGAAAGCAGTCAGAGACATGCCAGAAATAAAAATGCCTCCTAATACCATATGCAAATCTTGTCAATTGGGTAAATATACCTGTACATCATTTAAGGCCAAAGATGAGTTATCAACAAGAAGACCTCTCTAGCTTGTGCACATGGATCTGTGTGGACCTGCTAGAACTAAGACACCAAGTGGAGAATCCTACTTCATGCTGATAATAGATGATTTCTCCAGAATGACATGGGTTGCTTTTCTCAAGAATAAGTTGGAAGCTCTGGACAAATTCAAAATATTCAAAGCATTAGCAGAAAATCAGACAGGATGCAAGCTAAAATGCATCAGATCAGACAGAAGAGGTGAATTCATTGATTATGACTTTGCAGACCTATGCAATGAACATGGCATAAAACAACAATTTACTATTGCAGGGACACCTCAGCAGAATGGAGTAGCAGAAAGGCAAAACAGATATGTTCAACAAATTGCCAGAGCCATGATGCAAGAGAAGCATATTGCTCAAACCTTCTAGGCAGAAGTAGTGCACACAGCAGTACATATCCTTAATAAAGCTCACTTAAGGCCAAGCAGTGACAAGACTCCCTATGAACTGTGGCATGGAAAGCCAACTTCAATCAAACATTTCAGAATCTTTGGAAGAAAATGTTACATAAAGAATAATGATGAAAATCTTGGAAAATTTGATGCAAGAGCAGATGAAGGGATCTTTCTAGGATATGCTTCCAAAAGTAAAGGGTACAGGTGCTACAACAAGACTCTTCGGAAAATAGTAGAAATTATTGATGTGAGATTTGATGAAGAACTTCCAAACAATACACGAAATACAGACTGCTGCAGTCCATCAAACAACCGTGAAGAAGAAGACCAGAATGATGATGAAACAAGCAAGACTACAGAAGATGAAGAGCTGAGCTCGAAATCCCCCTCAAGATACACTCAAAAGAATCATCCCGAAGATCAAATCATAGGAGATAAGAAAGCAGGGGTCCAGACAAGAAGGAAGCTAACAGAACAAACTGAAGAGGTATACATAGCCATGCTGTCACAAATAGAGCCAAATAAATTTGAAGAAGCCAGCAAGGACAAGTCTTGGGTAAAAGCAATGAATGAGGAATTGGACCAAATTGAAAAGAACAATACCTGGGAACTAGTTCGTAGACCAATTGAGAAAAATATCATTGGTTCAAAATGGGTATTCAAAAACAAAATGAATGAGCAAGGACAAGTAATCAGAAATAAAACTAGACTGGTCTGCAAAGGATATTCACAAGTCGAAGGACTTGATTATGATGAAACATTTGCCCCTGTAGCCAGAATGGAAGCTATCAAAATGTTCCTGGCATTTTCATGCTACCAGAATTTCAAGGTATATCAAATGGATGTAAAATCTGCATTTCTGAATGGAGAATTAGAAGAAGAAGTCTACATGGAACAACCAGAAGGCTTCTCATTGACAGACAAAGAAGATTATGTGTGCAGACTGAAGAAGGCCCTATATGGACTGAAACAAGCTCCTCGTGCTTGGTACTCAAGACTGGATAAATATTTGCAAAAACAAGGCTTTAAGAGAGGTGGAGTAGACAGTAATCTATATATAAAAGCCCATGAAAATGAACTCCTGATTTTTGTTGTATATGTTGATGACATTATGTTTGGAAGCAACAGAGATGAACTAGCAAAAGGATTTGCAAAAGAGATGAAATCAGAGTTTGAAATGTCCATGATTGGAGAGCTCAGTTTCTACTTAGGACTTCAAATTCAGCAAAAGAACACAGGCACATTCATCTCATAGGAAAAGTACTTAAAAGAAATGTTGAAAAAGTTCAAAATGGAGGACTGCAAACCTGTGTCAGCTCCCATGACCACGGGATGTAAACTGTGTGCTGATGATGGGTCTGCTAATATAGATAAAAAACTCTACAGATCCATGATAGGAAGTCTGTTGTATCTGACTGCATCAAGACCAGACATCATGCTAGCAGTAGGACTAGTGGCTAGATATCAAGCAGCACCTAAACAAAACCATCTTCTGGCAGTAAAAATAATATTCAGATATCTACAAGGAACAACACAATATGGACTTTGGTATCCTAAAATCAAAAGCTTCACTTTGACAACATACACAGATGCAGATTGGGCCAGCTGTGTGGATGACAGGAAAAGCACAAGTGGAGGTGCTTTCTATCTAGGAGAAATTCTAGTGGCATGGTTAAGCAAGAAACAAACATCTATCTCTCTGTCTACAGCAGAAGCAGAATATATAGCAGTAGCAGCATGTTGTACACAAGTCATATGGATGAAGCAAACCCTCCAAGACATGAAGGTAAGCATCGAAGAACCTATCTCAATCAAATGTGATAATACAAGTGCTATAAGTATATCTAAAAACCATGTGCTTCACTCAAAAACCAAACATATTCCAATCAAGTATCATTTTCTCCGAGAACAAGTGGCTCAGAAGATAGTAAAACTGGAGTATGTACCAACAAAATAACAGACAACAGATATATTTACTAAACCGCTTGCCAGAGAACCATTTGAATATTTAAGAGACAGACTAGGGGTAGTATATGTAGATGCTACTCTCTAATATGAAGAGAAGGCACAGTTTCAGGGGGAGAACAGAAATGAAAATATCATTCCCAGGGGGAGATCTGCAAGCAAGGGAAGCATGAAACAGGTCCTCAGGATCAAAAAGATTATGGCAAGAATACATTCAGCATAAAAGAGTCAATAAAAGGGGCAAAAGAGTCAGTGGTGAACCTGACAAGAATCTAATCCAAACGATTGAAGCAGCAATGTACAAAGACAGAAGATCTTAGATAAAATAAATGAACGAAATTTTGGAAAAATAAAATTAATAAATAAAATCATAGCATCAAAGAACAGAAGCAGCAGCGTATAACCTAAGAATTCAAACCCCTTGCCATTGATGTCAAAGGGGGAGGAAGAGCAAGCAACAGGAGAAAGGATCCTAACAGGCAAATAGAGGAAGCGTATTGCCATCAATTCCAAAGGGCGAGACTGTTAGAAATATTGTCATTGATGGCAAAGGAGGCAGCACTGAAGCATAAACAGGAAAAGGACTGCAGAACAAAGACAGACAAAAGAAAAAGCAAGTAGGGCAAAGGAGACAGGAGGAAGAACACTACTAAAGTGTAACAGTCGAATACAGAGGCAGAGTGAAACGGTCGAGCAACGGAGACAGAGGCAGCGAATACAGAGGCAGTGAAGTGGTCGAACGGCATAAGCGCTAGCACAGCAGAGGCAGAGCGACAGAAGCAGCAGAGGCAGAGACAGCCGTTATTCCGAGAATTGCTACCTCAGCCGGAGGATATATGTATATAATTCCGAGAATCATTACCCGATGGGCGTTACATATAATACATAAACCTTATTCCGGGAATCGCTTAACCCCAAGCGGCAAAGCATATATATATATATATATATATATATATATGCAGCGTATTTACATATATAGCGCGAGATCCAAAGAAACAAAGTATTATAAGGTGGGACCCTTCCCAATCGCATCGGAAAGAAACAGACCATCGGAACATATATTAAAAGAATTGCGATTGAGATTGAAGCCCGGACTCAATGGGCTTATAAACTATGACTAATAAGTATTTGAGTTCCAATCACATCGGCAAAGAGCAGTGAACAGTGGTCAATCGCATCAGAAAGAAACAAACCGACGGAACATATATTAAAAGACTTGCGATTGCGATTGAAGCTCGGACCCGATGGGCTTATAAACTTTGATTAATAAGGATTTGAGTTCCAATCGCATCGACAAAGAACAGTGAACAGTGATCAATCGCATCGGAGTAAGGCAGCTTGCAATTGCGATCAATCGCAATCGGAAATCGCTGGAGGAATAGCACAGTGCATCGGAAAGCGTGGCAAGTGGGCCCGAAAAGGCATTAGTTATGTACTAAACATGATTCTTCAGTGTTAAAATGGACATGGTAGTTTGATTGTTAAAACGTTGTATAACGATGCCGAGAATTGAAATTACGTTATATATTTATAAAAAGGGGATGGTATATATATATAACACGTTGTTGTGATTGTGTTAAAAGATGCTGCATGGTCTGTGAAGCCACGGGCCTCGGCTTAAGGTGGAGGGTGATTTGTAATATAAAACGATTGCGATGCATGTATGTTCCGCCTGCGGAACTCCCACATCAACAAGACACTTGCTACGTGTAAAGGGTTGGAATTTGCCTAGAATTACAGTCAGCAGTTACACATATTTACAAAATGCACTGATATAAAAAGCTCAGTTACACGTATGCAGCAGTTACACCACAGCAGAGGATAGAAAAGCAAACAGAGTTGAAAAGAGATAAAACACAGTCAAAGAAAAGACAAATGCGCAGCGAGCCAAAAGACTAAATGAGTTGAGCTGAAGTTTTTCATTATATGTGAATGTAAATATTGTAATTGAATTTTTTATTGTTTGTGATGCATTGGCAAGTCTCCGGAAGAAAACAAAATCCCACTGTTAGATTAAAATAAGTACCTACAGTTACATTTTTCTGAGTGAGCTGGAAAAGAAATGAGAAGGAAGAAGGCAAAGAGGCATGGCTATCCATTCCAAATTCATTAAGGAATGCTAACAGTCACAAGAAAATCCTTATAAATAATATCATCTTGATATGCAAAAAAGTGTGTTAGAGAGAGTAAATCTAGAGAAGGCAGAATATAGAAGTGTGAGGCAGAGAAGATTAAGAGAAGAAGAGCAGAAAGAGAAGCTACAGAACAGAGCTGATATTTGAGGTAAATCAGCAAACATTCAGTTTGATAAATTGAGGAAGTTGGAGCTTCCCTATCAAGTTGCAGCTTGATAGCTGTCAGTTGTAGCTGACTGAGGTTGGAGCCTCCTGTAGGTTGGTGCCTGCAGGAAATTGAAGGGAGTTGGTGCTTCCTTGCAAGTTGTAGCTTGCAGAATTGAGGTAGGAGCCTCCTGTAGGTTGGTGCCTGCAGAAAAAAAGTGGTGAGAGGGAGTTGGAGCTTGCCTTTGCATCACAACAATAATAAGATGTGGTTTTCTCCCTTTATGGGTTTCCACTTATATCTGGTGTCTCTGTGCATGATGTTTATGTGTTGATCTGATTTATATCATCTGCTTAATGCCTGCTGCTCTCATATTAAGTCTGTTGTTATATTATATTAATACTTGTTGCTCACACTCTAAGAGTACTCACGTATTAAGTTGGACATGAAATGAAGGTGTATATAAGGTTTAATAAAAAGTTTAAAAGATTATGAATGTGTTAAACTGATTCACACCCCCCACCCCCCCCCCCTCTCAGTTTAACCAAGGGTTCAACATACAAGTTGTTTCAGGATTCATGTGCCATATCTATGTGGTGAAGTGCTTCTTACTGTAATATGTTTTCTCTATTTTCATATGTGTTTCTTTTCTGAATTACTTTACAGAAATTTGATCAACAAAATTTGTTGAAACATACACTCTGATTCTAGTTGTGGGTAATTTAAATGTTTTCCTTTGATATCAAGTTAAATAATTCTTAACTTCTCTTTAACTTTAATTGAATCTATTTCTTTTCTTTTATTACACTTCATTTAATTTTACAAGATCCAGTGGTATGCCTATCTTGCCCTGTTTCACTTAATATTGATACTTATGCAAATTGATCACCCCACGCCTCTTTGTCTCCATTGCCCAATGTCCTTCCCTTGTTGTTCCATCCAAACCAATTACCCTGAACTTCACATCTATCCTAAAATTCCCAACAAATAAAGTTAAATTTGATAGAGATATCCCTCTCTGAGTTTAGGAGGGCGAGATCCTAAACTCCAAAGTGGTTTTGTGGTTACCTTTGTAGTTTTTTCCCAACCTTATAAATTACATAGTGATAACAGAAGGAATATGTCCATACCACATTTCATAGGGAGTCTTGTTATTTAGATCATGATATCGACACCTATTATTTATATACATAACACATATAACCACATCAACCCAAAACATCAGCTTAACATTCTTGAAAAAAATCATTGAATGTACCATATATAAGGTTTTCTTGTTCATTATTTCAGTTACATCGTTCCGTTGGGGATTATAAGGCACATTTTTTTGATGTTTGATCCCATGCTGGTGAATATAGTTTTAAAATTCATTTGAAGTATATTGTTTTCCATTATCAGTACAAATAGCGCTAATGTGAGATTGTGTATCATTTTCAATCCATGCATGAAATTTCTTTAATGTTTCAAAAGCTCCATATTTTTTCTTCAATAAATATACCCAACAGATTCTGGTATATTCATCAATAAATGTCATTATGTATTTATTACCATTTTCAGAAGGAACAATCATTGGGCCACACAAATCAGAATTAATGATTTCATTATTTCTTTGTGCTCTGGAATGAGAATCGTGAAAATAATATTTTTTGTGCTTTCTTAAGATACAAGCATGACATTAAACTTAAGTTTCCTAGGAATTGTTGGAAAACTAGTAACATCATTTTTCTTCAACAAATGACGATTTTCATAGTTCAAATGTCCAAATATAACATGCCATAAAAGACTTGATGGAAATGTACCTTCATCATATTGAGAAATGTATGAAAAGTTTTGTGCATGAGAAAAGGTTCCTTGCAACTTAAGAATTCTTTTTTCTTCTATCCCAATCATGACAAGTGAGTTGTCTCATGCTTTTCTGACCACAACTTTGCTATCAAATATGTGAATGGAGTGTCCTTGCTGGTGGATGTGGACCCATTAGAGAAATTTTGAGGTAAAAAATTTTCCTCAAAACAAAAATGTACAACCAAAATAAACTTTATAAGAACCAATAATATTCAAGATGATGATGTCAACTATGGGGGATTTTTCTCCATTTTTGGAGTAAAAAAGTAAAAAGACAAAGAAAAAAAAAACTTTTTCAACTCATATATTACACTGACCTCCCTACAATTTTACTCAAATTTTGAATTGGATCACCCATTTGATGTGTAATTTAATTCCTCATCCAAGGAGTACCCATGTTGCATACTTTTGATGGACTCTACTACACAAAAAATGTGAAATACATGAAAAATCATTATTTCAATCACATTTTTCATTTATTTCTCAATTTTTGTGCAACAGATTTCATTGAAAGTATGCAACATGGGTACGAAATACATGAAAAAACATTATTGCAATCACATTTTTCATTTATTTCTCATTTTTTGTGCAACATGTTCCATCGAAAGTATGCAACATGGGTACTCCTTGGATGATGAATTAAATTCCACATTGATCGAGTGCTCACACTCGAAATTTGAGTAAAATTGTAGGGAGATAAGTTGAAAAAGTAGTTTTTTCCTTTTTACCTCTAAAATTTGATGATATCATATAATATTATTTTATTATTTCCACTAATATTTTATAGTATTCCTTATGAGGCCCATTTTAGACCTGAAAATTTATCTAATGAAATACAACAAGTTTCACCTCAACTCTGGGAGGTAGAGAACATCATGTAGAAGAAAGTATATAAGAACAGGATGTTTGAGCCTTATGGTGCCAAGCCTTGATGGGTTGAGTTTTGACTTGTATGCAAAGTAGACTGCTCCATCAACATTGTCAGTGAATTATTCAAATAAATCTCTTATAAAATTCATGTAGAATGTTTCTCTTGAATCAAGAAACCAATAATCTTTCCATGAAGCAAGTGAAGCATTAAATAAGTCTTCAATTACTCCAATGTTGCAATGTGCCACAACATAATGATTTTCCTTTCTCTTCATCCCTTTCCTTTCTAATCCTGTCCCATGAGAGCTTACAAGTAGAAGCATTGTTTCCATTTCTATTACACTGTATACAATTAGATAAAGTATTTCTTCTTGGAAATGACTACCCCCCTGCCTCTAAAATTCTTCATTCCTCGTCCTCTTCGACCACCTCTTCCTCTAGAAGAATCTTGTCCCTGATTCTTATATTTTTTGAAAGGCATGAAAATTCTTCAGGAGACTGAGTAGTTGTCTTTGTCTTCCCAAAATATTTCTCTCTTTCAAAATATATATTTGAAAGTTTTCCACTAGCTTTTAATGAATCAAGATAATGGGAATAAGTGGGATACAATGCCTTGAAAAACATAGTGAGAGGAACATCCATTTTAACACCAATGGCTTCTATGTCATGTATAATGGCTCTTATTTTGAAGGCTAAGGAAAGGGGATCATCAACCTTAAATTCTAAATTAAACGGTTTGATCATCAATTGAACTAATTCTAGCTCAGAGTGTCAGTCATATAAGTCTTTCAGCTTCTTTAAAGCACCAAAAGCATCTATAAATGGCATAATATGACGAATTTCCTCTTCATTGATGAATGCTGCAATCAAGGTATATGCCTTGTTGTTCTTTTTCTCCCATATGGAAAGCTCCTTGTCAGAAGTGGGCTTCGGAGGAGGATTGCCTCCTTCTCCTTCACAAACTCCTTTCCACACCTCATTGAAAATGAAGGTGTGCTTTATCTTCCTGCACCACTAATGATAGTTCTATTTGAATGTGAGAAATACTCCCACTATGGAGATGAGTAAATGCATCATAAAATTATGAATTGGCCTAAAAATAATTACAAAAACTGATGTCCTTGCAATAAAAAATTATTGGCCATGTCTTCAAGAAAATATTCAACTCAGGATGTAGGCTCTCAATATACCTCCAGCATATACCTTCCATATAACATATTGTAGGAATTTACAAGGTAAGTTCCGTAGATAAAAAACCAAAGGTCAAAGCTCACAAATAGATCACAAATCAGTACACCAGTATTATCACGTGGTTAAAACCCTCAAAAAGGGAAACAGTCCATGGCCTGAGCCAACGCGGCCACTTCAGGAAATTTATTAATAGAAAAAGAAAAGTTACATACGTTTCTATCATAAATGGTTACCAGACAAATGACTCTCCATGCTCTTTAAATAGAGATCATGGACTAATCGGGTGTTAAGCCACGAATCAAGTGTCGTTAATACCGAGGAGAGAGTGAACCGTCGGATCGCTGCAAATCGTGACCGTCAGATTATAAGTTACAAATGTAAATAGTAAAGAAACACACTTTACCTAACTCTACACTAGACTAAGTTATTCTTAACTATTTCTTATATGTCAGAATATCCTAACATCCCCCCTTAAGAACAACTTGGGATAGGATTGAAGGATTTATAAAGGTGACACAAAAGGATCCTATTTCCTATGTGTCAAAATATCCTAACATACCCCCTTAAGAACAAATTGGGATAGGATTGAAGGATTTACAAAGGTGACACAGCAAGAGAAGGAAGGAGGCATTAGAGCCTATCCCCCCTTAATGATAAATTTCCTGAACTCCAAGCATGGATCGAAGTTTGGTAAACTTAGCTTCTGTGAGAGCCTTTGTAAATATATCGACTACTTGATCATTGGTTGGACAATACTACACTTCAAGAACACGATCATGAATGAGATTTTTGATGAAGTGTATGTGGATTTCAATGTGTTTCATACGCTGATGCTGAATTGGATCTTTACATAGCTGAATGGCACTCTGATTATCACACCAAAGTGTAGTTGGATGCTGCTGATGAAGACCAAATTTAGACAGGATCTGATGAAGCCACGTGGATTCCTTGTTGGCTTCAATTGCACCATGATACACTGCTTTTGCTGAAGAAAGATATATGGCACTTTTTTTCTTACAAGACCGTGTAATAGGTCCTGAACCAAGAGTGAATACATATCCTGTAGTAGAATTTCGATCAACAGGGTCACCAGCCCAATCAGAATCAGTGAAACCAATCAACAATGGAGATGCCTCTGCACTGTATTGGATCCTGAACTGAATTGTACCTCGAATATATCGAAGTATTCTTTTAGCTACTTTCTAGTGACTTTCATGAGGTTGGTGCATAAATTGAGCAACAATACCAACAACAAAGGAAAGGTCACGACAGGTATGGGTTAGATACAGAATTTTACCAACAAGTTGACGGTATAAGGTAGCATCAACTTCAGGGGTAGTACAAGTGACTGAAAGCTTGACTCCAGACTGAAAGGGAGAAGGGGCTGGCTTACAATCTTCCATGTGAAAGTGGCGGAGAAGATCACAGGCATACTTGGACTAAAAAAGGGTAATACCTTCTTTGGATTGCAATACTTGAAGACCAAGGAAATAATGTAAGTGTCCTAAGTCTGTCATTTCAAACTTCTTTTTGAGGCTAGAAATCAAATTGTTTATATGGTTGGGATCACTACCAGTAAGGATAAGATCATCAACATAAAGAACAAGGATGGTGAAGGATTTACCCACTTTCTTGGTGTAGACAGTGTTGTCAGAATGACACCTAGAAAAGCCATTATATAATAGAAATCTATCCATTTTGGCATACCAAGCCCAAGGAGCTTATTTGAGACCATATATAGACTTGCGACAAACAAGGCTGGAGTAGTTTTGGATAAAGCCAGGGGGTTGTTCCATGTAGATTTCTTCATGCAAATCTCTATGTAAGAAGGAGGATTTAACATCCATCTGATGGACTTCTCATTTAAAGGAGGCAACAAAGGAAAGAATAAGGCGGATAGAATTCATTTTGGAAATAGGGGAGAAGGTTTTAGTATAGTCAATGATTTAAAATTGTGAAAATCCTTTAGCAACAAGACGAGCTTTGTGTCTATCCACTTTTCCATCTGGTCCAAACTTTGTTTTGTAAACCCATCTGCATCTGACAGGTTTTCTTCCTTTTGGAAGAGGAACAATATCCCAAGTATCGTTTGCCAATAAGGAACGATATTCTTCATTCATAGCTTCATCCCAATTTGGATGACCGGAAGCTTCTTAAAAGGTTTCTGGATCAGGATTTTATGGAACTTGAGCCAATAAGGAAGAGTTTATTTCGAACTGAGAACATGTACATCTTCGATCTGTAGGGTCACCTGCAAGAGAACTTGCTACATCCCGAGTAGAGCGAATCCATCTTGGAAGCTGTGGAGTAAAAGGAATAATTTCAAGAGGCGGAGGAAGATTTTCATCCTCGCTGTCATCATCTGAACTAGAAGGAATGCTATTAAAAATAGAAGAGAGAGAGAGAGGTGGCACATATGTCGAATTAGGCTCGTAGGACAAAGGTGGCACACCCATTGGACTAGGCTCGCAGGCTGATATATTTTCATCAAATTTTACATCTCTTCTAATGATTATATTTTTGGACTTTGGTTGAATAAGTCTACATCCTTTGACATCTTCAGAATATCCAACAAAAATTCATTTTTCACTCTTAGGTTCTAAGGCTTTATGTTTCGCATCTGGAATATGGGCCCAAGCATCACTTCCAAAAACACGAAAGTGACTTACATATGGTTTGATTGAGCTCCAAGCTTCTTCTCAAGTTATATTCTTTAAAACCTTAGTAGGAGTGAGACTTACTATGTAATTTGAACAGTTAATTTCTTCTGCCCAAAAATTGAGATTAAGTCCTTTAGGTTGAAGCATAAAATTAGCCATTTATTTTAAGGTGCGATTCTTCCTTTCAGCTACACATTTTGTTGTAGAGTATATGGAATGGTATGTTGCAATTGAATGCCATGCTTAGTGCAGAAGTTGATAAATTTGTTGTTAACATATTATCCTCCATTGTCTGATCTTAACTTAAGAATTTGATGTCTATATTGTTTCTCAACAAAGGCCTTAAAGGCCAAGAACATGTTAAAAACTTCACTCTTGAGTTTTAAGAAGTATACCCAAGTGCGTCTGGAAAATCATCAATTAAAGTTAAGAAGTACTTGCAACCAAAGAAAGAAACAACAGGAAGTGGACCACATAAATCACTGTGCACAAGCTGCAAAGGGGCTGAGGCGTGCCAAGAGGCATGTTTTTCAAAACTGTCCTGATGATGTTTTCTGAGTACACACCCGAAGCAAACACCATCTTGACAAGATACCATAGGAAGACCTGTCACCATATTTTCTTTACATAGAGTTTGAAGAGAGCGATAGTTTAAGTGACCAAATCGCTCATGCCAAATTTTGCTCACATCATCATTATGAACAAAAAAAATGGAGGGAATACATGATGACCCAAATTTTTCAAACTTATACAACCTTTTGGAATCATCAATAATGATAGTAGCTTAAATATGTCTAGGATCTTTTAGGTCCTTGATTACAACATCATGAGGTGAGAATTCAACTATTTTCCCTTCACCTGAATGAGTGATCTGATAAACAGATAATAGGTTGCATGACAAGGTAGGAACACATAGTACATCATTAAACTGACCATTATCTAGATGAATGGTTCCCGATCTTACAACGCTAAGAGATCTATCATCACCAACATAAATATGTTTGGTGTTACAATCATTTAAAGAAGAAAACATGGGTTTATTTTTGGCCATGTGGTAAGAAGCTCCAAAATCAATGAGCCACTCATGAGAATGAGAAGAAGAAGATACATTTAATGCATAACTAGATCTTGATGCTTGACACCCACAAGCAAAAAGTGCCATTTCTAAGGATGAAGGTGAAGAGTGCTCCAAATTGATGTTGCGCTTCTTCATTGTTGCTTCTAAGGCTTCCATCTTCTTAAAACATTTGGACTCTAAATGGCCATCATGATTACAAAAGTTGCAATGCCTATTTGTCTTCTTCCATTTTTTTTTATTTGCCTTATCATTTTGGTGAGTTGCTTTTTTAGTTTGTGGCTGAAATTGCTTAGGACCCTTGTTTGGTTTTAGACCATACTTTTTAGGATACTGCTTCTTGGGATTCTTTTGATATGATTGTTGTTGGGCTGCTAAGGCTTTCTTAGAAGTGTTTCCAAAAATGATAAGACTAAGGTGTAAGAGTTTTTCATGTTCTCTTATCAAATAATCGCAAAAGGCATCAAAAGAGGGGTTCTTGAGGTGGTTCCTGAAGAAATTATGGCTTCTCTAGTGGAATGGAAGGTGGAAACAAATACAGAGTATGCAGGGCCAAGCTTAGCAAGAATGCAATAGATGAGGCTACCATCTTCCTTTTTGACCTTACAACCTTCTAAAAGAAGTCTAAGGGTCTTGAATTTGGATAAAAATTCTTCAATAGAGGAGAAATTATTGGGGTCCAAAGTAAGCAACTTATTTTCAAGCTGGTGGGCCCTGATTTGATTTTGTATGCCAAAGACAATATTTAGCTTATCTAGGGCTTCACGAGGGGTGTCAATGTCAAAGATATGAAATCGAAGATCTTGAGCAATGGACATTCCTATCAATCCTCGTGCTTGATCTTGTTTATTTTCCCATTTAACGACTTTATCATCATCAGGAGGTTTAGTTTCTTGTCTTGTGGCTATTCTATAAATCCCTTTACTTCTAGTATATCTACCATGTGAGGTAGCCATTGGAAATAGTTGGTGATGTTAAGAATAATCGGGCATGCACTTTCCATTTTAAAAAAAAACTGAAGTTGAAAAAAGCTGAAACTAACTGCTTTAATGGATAGATCTAAAAAAAATAGGTCGATTAAAAAAAAAAAAAACGGCTTCCAAATGAATAAGTTATGCCTTTTTGAAAAAACTGAGTTGTAGATGTCGAATAGTTACAGGAACGGTTTGAAATTTGATGATGAAGTTCAACTTTTAAAAAATCCCGCCCCTTTTACCAAAAAAGGAGACTTGAACCCAAGACCTCTATTTTCATAAACTAACTTCTCACCAAGTGAGATAGTAAAAGGATTTTGTAATTGTTTGAAAGGAGGAAGGGGTTTTTTTTTGTTTTTTGTTTTTTGTTATTTTTAAGTCTTTGATGTGCGTGCTTTTTCCTGCACAAAAAAACACAAAAAACCGAGAAAAAAAATAACAAAATGCAACCCTTATGGCAGAATGTTAGATTTTTAGTTAGCCTTACCAGAAACTATCTATTTTTCAATATTTTTGATTTCCCGAGATTGCACAAGGACGGGGGAAAGAGCATACGTAGCAAAAAAATCCCTTCTTCCTAGTTCTGATTTTCCGAGATCGCACATAGCGCAGAGCATACGTAGCAAAAATATCCCTTCTTCCTGTTTCATACCATGTAATATATAGAGCTTAACTGACAACATATACTTATTTAAAAATAACGATTTCATAAACTTCTTGATCCATACCATATATGTCTTATTTTAAAAATAATGCATTTATAAAAGGGCCAACACACATTCAAATAGGAGGCGCACTTCATACCATACATATGGAACATTGAATATGTCTTACTGCAATCAAACACATGGTCATATTTACCACGACTTTTACCACAACCTCAACATATATACCTCGCCCTTCCACAAAAATATTCAATGCAGGATTGAATTCACCAACACACCAACCAATTCTATATATGCATTCACGACCTTTCAACAATCAACACAAGAATATACAACACACGGTTTTAACTCAAGGCAAATTTTTCATATCGGTCAGAAGTTTCTTGCAATGCATAGTCAACAGAGGCCTTCAAAAATATACAACACAGTTATTGAACGTACATTGAATTGCCATCACACGCAAGCAAAATTCTTCATATATTCATCATAGATTCACTCCGAACACACAAAATCACTCCTCTTCTTAATGCTCAGGGTTTGATACCATAAAACATAAGTTACAAGTATAAAATGGGACCTTTGCTTTGATACCATGTTATGCTAGGAGAGTAACTCCACGAATGAATTGTTGAGATTTGCATTAGGAGATTATTGATATATAAATTGAAGGAAAACACTTGGAATTCAAATTCCAGTGTCTCTTTACCTTCCTTCTTTTTCTATTTACAATATTTACATAAATTTCCTAATCCAAAAGATTAGTTGTCAACCATTTAGATTGTCGATTGTCGAATTGACAATTTGTTTTAGCTCTAAGAGCATGTATATCAATATTTTCTAAATAGGTATTACATATTAGAGTTGAAATATTGATAAAAGACCCTTCATGCTTTTCACCATTCTAGAACTACCACCGTTATTGGTTTCCCCCTCTTTAAATAATAAATCTCAAAGGGAACTTGTAAGAGCTTACCTATTGTTAAAAATTGTTTCGTGTGAGTTGCGTATTTTTTCCCTTAAGCTATTCATGCAAGAAACATGACTCAAAGCATAATTAAACAACACAAAGGTTATTAGTTAGATAAACATTTAATTTTAATGCATGTTCGTAATTAACAAACAAGAACAAGGCATTTACTTCACATTTAGAGTGGGTTTGTTATTAATTCCTACGCGAGTAAGAATTATTCAAAACCGCAGCCGTCAGAGTTAAAAAACATTGGTTGTCACAGTTTGTAAATTTCTATAAGAATTCAATCCATGATTTAAATCATGATCCTCGATCTGATTTAATGCAATCTTTTAGAACACATCGGGTGGTGGTAGTGATGTTAATCAACGAGTAGGTTGTTACCCGACATAAATATGAGGTGTTGGCTCAATAGCATTTTGACAGTTGGATCTCATCAAGTAGACATAACATAGCTAATATTTAGGTATGTTTCTTCTTAATATTGAATATCCACCGTGGGATCACACCGGACCTAAGGTGTTATATTAAATCGCGTGATGAAAACATGGTTTTTTAATGAGCAACTTTTCCCCGATGTTAAATACCACTCATTACATTAAATGTTTTCCAACCATCGTATCACATCAGGAGATTCCAATACGATTAAATAGTATTCTATTCGGTTTCTAATACTAATAATACAATTTTAGATGAAAGTGATATGGATTGTCAAATATTTCGTGTATAATTTCACGTACTAACCTCCACATTGCTTTTCACATGATGGAAATATGTTCTATTGATCAGGATCAATATGAACTGTAGGATGTGCCGTACTAATTTTTTATCCAAATCATTCATTTGGTTTCTTGCTCGATGGGAGTACAATTTTTTCGCATAAAACATGAGATTAGGATGGGATTGAATTGAATATTTGTTTGAAACAAGCTTTGAGTTTAGTTTACATAATCTTTTCAATATCGTAAGCAATACATCATCATGTATTTCCTATGGGAATGGAATGAATTTTAAAAAAGAAGCTACGATAATGACTCATGAGTGAAAATTAGCTACAATGATGTACATACTATATTATATTTTTTATTTGCTTGATATGCATTATTATTGGCATGAGGTAAGGTGCATATTGTAGGTGACATGGCTTTTCTAACTTAATTATTTGATGACAAGCATCTAAACCAATGTTATAGTGTGGTCTATAATAGGGTGTTGACCTTAGTTCTTTGACAAAGGGTAGAGGCATTTCCCACCATGTCACCTCTAAGCTTGGAATCGTGAGAGGCCAATGATGGACATGCTCCCCTAGACATGTGATGATGATTGCTAGTTACCTGTTGTGGAAGTTAGGTTGATATAGTCAACGCTTCTCCATCATTTTTTATTAGTGGTTATATTAGTGTAGTTGATGCCATAGTATATTATAGCGGAGGATAGATAGGACATGAGTGGAAGTTGGTTAGGGAGGACGAGAGGCTATATGTTAGTTGGGGACTTTAGATGGAAAGTGATATCCTTGATTAATTTACTTAAATTTTGGTTACTACATCCTTCTCCCTATTTTTTTATGCCTTATGATCATATGAATTCTAGACTGCTTGCATCATCTTGACTCTAATTTGAAGACGAAGTTTTCTAAAGGAGGGGTGTATGTAATTCCCCCTCCCTAATCCTATTATCTTACATTGTGTTATTAACCTACCTTTTGAGTGATTGAATTATGTGGTTGATTATTATAAAAATTATTAGTATACGTATGGGGTATGTGTGTGCTAACTACATACCTAGACCTCGCACGAATGCACTACTATTTTATAGCATATTATTCTAGACAATTTATTAGTGGTTAAGCTCTTGTACCAAAGATCACACTAAGGGGGGTAGAGAGGGTGGGCGGTGAATCAGTGTAATGGAAACCTTATCATTTAAAAACATTTCATTAATAAATAATCATGTAGAAGTGCATCATAACAATTTTCATCATAATAATAAATGAAACCATGCATCAAGAAGCCATCATCACATCAAAACATGAGGACACGAGCTTTTATGTGGAAAACCTTGTGGGAGAAAACCACAATTTTGTTTTTTCTTCTTCTTCAATTTATTACATAGATTTTTAGGTCCCAACCCCCAAAGTTTTCAAACAACCACTTCTAATCGGCTATAACTTGATTGAGGCACCAATCTTGAATCACCCACTTGCAATAGGATACAACTTAATTAAGGCACCAACCTCGAAAATTTGCAAGCTTCGCCTTACTGTAGGCATCAAATTGATTGAGGCACCCACCTCCTTATTAAATCTATTGTGGACCACTTTCACAATATTTCAAACTGGATCCACAAGCTTAAATATTTTCCAAATCAATTTTCCTTATCTTCATTTGTTAAAAACCTGTTCACATGCTTATATAACCAATACCCATGACCTCCCAATACTCAACATCTGTTTATAGCTTCCCTTTATCAAGTTGCAAAGGCTTCCAACGAAAACAATTTTTCAAAATCAATTTGCACTAATTTTGACCCATAAAAACATTAGAAAACTTAATTGTTTGACAAAATTCCTCCTTCTAGTGCGCATTATACAAAATTCCTAGAGGATGACAATCGTGCTACAAAATGGACAACATCATTTGGTTTAATGTTTAATAGTTTTGCATGCCGTTGGTGTAAATAAAATACAAAAAATAATCCTCCTTTCATTGAGTTTCTAACCCTTGACATCATGGGGGCTACGCTATCATTGAACAAACCCTGCTACCGATTTCCTTGTTTGGACTTGAGATATTGTGACTATTTAACCTCACAATTGATACCCTTGCTCCACGTAAGGGGTGCTCGAACAATACTAACCAAGTTTTGTTTCCATGGAAAAGATTCCACATCAGAGCACATAGAGACAAAACAATTTATTACCACAACCAATTAGATATCTTTCAAATAAGTTTTGTTTCCACAAAAGAGCATCCATGTCAGAGCACATAAAGAAAAAACATTTATGAACACACAAATTTCATTGCCACAAAAAATTATCCACCTCAGAGCACACAAAGCCAATAAATTTATGACCAATCAAAGATATTCTATAAAAGTTTTGTTTCCATTATAAAGCTTCCACGTCAAAGCACACAAAGCCAAAAAATTTTGTTTCCATGACCAATCAAAGAGCTTCCAAACAATTTTTGTTGCCATAATAGACCTTCCCCATCAAAGCACACAAAGCCAAAACATTTTTTTCCACAACATATCAATACATCGCTCATACAGTTGAAGTAAACATGAACCACAAGGTTTTGACCCTATAACCTTCCGAACTGCATTGCCTCAGACTGGCCATGAAAGTCGCGCCCTGACTTAGTTCTCTACGATATTTCGAATGCTTGAAGGCTTATTTCAATCAGATCTCTCAGTGAAGTTGCATTTCATATATGGACCCGGGCTATGGTGAGCCAAGCTATGGGGCCAAAATTTGTGCTGGAAAAATCAATGATCATATGACCTCCCATGTGACCTTCAACGAAGCCAAAATCCAATAGGGCTTAGCCCATGCAACCATGCCATAAAATCTGTGGGCTAAGGGTCATTATTCAACCACTTGTTGAATTCAATATGACATCATGCCTTCCATGTGGCTCATTTTAAGTGGGTCATATGTCATTAATATTTATGCTCATTGGCCGATTAAAAGAGCCATATTGGCATGCCACGTGGCATCATGATATGATGCCACATCATCCTCAAAAACCATGTCATATTTTACTACCATGTCATCATCTTGGGCCAACCACCAAAGGTCATATGCCACTATATATTTTCATTTTTCCATATGTGATTCATCATGGCCACATCATCGATGATATAGGGGCCCACATGGTTCTTGAAAGAGAGATCAAATGAATCCTTTATATGTGTCACTAGGAGACTGGACTAGCGTGGAAGGGTAGCCCCCTTGTTAACCTGCAAGCATGTTGACATGTCATCCATCATATATTATAATTTCAACTGCTAGATTCGGTAGAATATGTTTGAGCTTTAATGGTTTAAACATGTTAGGTCCCTATATTACCAGTATAGTCCCTTATTGTTATTAGTGTAACCCCTTTATTGTTATTATTGTACCCTTGTAACCCCCATTTTGTTATTATTGTGCCCTTAAATTATTATTGTTAGGTTGCTAAGGATTACATTGTGGCCCACTAGGATTACATTATGGCCACATGGACTCCTATATATAGAAAGGAGGCTTTGTAAATTGTATCATCCAAGAATTGCTCATTTATGTAATGTATTGGAGGTTTCCCCCTCGAAGTGGCTCATTTCTAAGGCATTGATATCTCTTTTCTTCTATTTTTGTAGCTGGTTACACAACATTTGGTATCAGAGCTTTGGATTCTAGGGTTTCGCTACTCCAAACAGGTCATCGTGGAATTTTCGCTATAACTTTTTTTCTACTAAGTTTTAGAAGTTGAAATTTTTATGGTGCGAAGCCAAAATCCTGAGGAAGATCTTCTAAAAATTTCAGAGCTTGGTTCATAATATTTTCGGAGATATGATCTGTGGAAGTTAGGTCTTTTTTCAGGCTCCTAAACAGGTCATCGTGGAATTTTTGCTATAATTTTTTTTCTACGAAGGTTCAGAATCTGAAATTTTTAGGGTGCGAAGCTGAAATCCTGAGGAAACTCGTCGAAAAATTTCAGATCTTGATTCACAATATTTTTGGAGATATTATCTGTGGAAGGTGGTGATTTTTCAGGCTCCCAAATTTCATCTCAAAGAGGTGATCGTGGGAAAAGTTCAATAACTCTCTCTCTGAGCATCAGATTGGAGTGCCGTAAAAATTGGTTGCAAGTACACGGACTTTAGTTTCTTGGTTATCAATTTTAGAGGTGAAGGATGAAACAGTGACACGTGTCAAGTCGTACAAGTTCACTCTACTGAACCAGTCCATAATTAGGTCATTGTGGGAGATTGGACATAACTTTGTCTTGGAGAATCCAAATAAGGTCAGACCTATGGCATTCAAAAGAGAATTCATAGGGCTACTTCAGTGCTAAATTTCAGATATTGAAGATCCACAATCACAGAGATAACCAAATTTCAATATCGAGCTCCTCAAAAGCAAGAAAAAGGTGTGTATTTTTTTCCCGAATTGCATAAGTATTGTTTAAAAAATAAATTTGAATTGATTCCAAGGGCATATTGTAGAATAGATATCAGTATTGGGTTCCAAAAAATGCCCCGTAAAAATAATTCAACACCCATTAAGCCTTCAAAAGGCTCTACTATGACTCATGAAGATGAAGAATTGCAACATGATCTATCAAAATTACAAGAGCAAGTGCACCAAATTTCGCTCTCGCAAAGAGCAGCAAAAAATGAAATGGAAGTTTTGAAGAAAGGCATGGAAGCAAATATGGATGGTGTGAAGAATAATATGGATGGTTTGAAGAAAGACGTGGAATCTAAGATAGATGACATGGAAGCTGGCATGGAATCTAAAATGGAAAACATGAAGAATGATCTAAAAGCAGACATAGAAGGTTTGACAAAGTTGATACAAGAAATGTTTCCTAATGGTGAAAAGATAGTAGAGGAAACTCATGATGAGAACAAAATAAATGTTAATCATAATTTCATAAACTCTAATGTTGGCAGGAAGAACCACCATATTCCAAAAATGGATATGAGGAAGTTTAATGGAAAGGATCCTGTAACATGGATACTACAAATGGAGCAATATTTTGATCTCCATAATGTGAAAAACACACAAAAGGTACGCATTGCAACTTTACATTTAGAACATAATGCATTTGTATGGTATCTATGGATTTGCTCCCGTAAAAAAATTGTCACTTGGTCAATTTTTACGGAGGAAATGATAGCACATTATGAGGATACAAAGAGAAACACCTTCTTTAGCCAATTGATAAATCTCAAACAAAAGGGTTTAGTGGGGGAGCACATTGAGGACTTCCAAAATTGAATATAAGGGTAACTGATATTCCAGAGGAACATAGGATTGATCTCTTCATAAGTACTTTAAAGGATAACATCCAACATGAAGTTCGCGTTTTGGAACCCGATTCATTGGAGAAGGCATTCAGGTTGGAAAGAAAAATTGAATGTAAAATTATGGCGACAAGGAAGCTTACCACTCACTTCTATAAAGAGGGAAGTGTTGCTACTCCTAGATTTCCACAACCTACAAGGTTGACACCACAAAAATTGGAAGAAAAAAGAGCAAAAGGGCTTTGCTACAGTTGTGATAGCAAATACACTAAAGGTCATAAGTGTGTTGAGAAGAAATTATTTTACATAGATTGTAAAGAGGAAGAAGAAAATGAACAAGAAGAGGATATACACCAGGAACCAACCCTAGAAGAGGAAGAAATGAATCCGACCATATCGTGTAATGCACTGGCAGGAATTACCACTCCTCAAACTCTCAAGATAGAAGGACATATCAAGAAGAAAAAGGTAATAGTGTTGATTGATTCAGTTAGCACCCATAATTTTATTCATTGTAAGGTAGCCAAGGAATTAAATTGTTTCCTATACCCAGCACCAAAATGTCAAGTGATGGTTGCAAATGGAGGAACTATAAATTGCTCTGGAAAATGCCATAATATCAAGCTAACCATGGGGGAATATGTATTGACTAGTCCAATGCTCTCCATTCCTATGGGAGGTGCTGATGTTGTACTAGGAGTACAATGGTTACAATCTTTGGGGACGGTAGCTTTTAATTTTCAAGAACTTGTCTTGAAATTTTTTTCAGAAGGAAAGGAAGTCGAATTACGGGGTATTGAAGGGAAGCCGGGAAGGATAATAAGCTCTAATGTCATGACAAAGCTTCTAAAGAAAGAACAACGAGGCGTAATTGCACAATTATGCTCACTAAAAGTTCCGACATCAAAATCATCTATTTCTGCAGATCTCCAACAAGTCTTGGACAATCATTCCAAGGTGTTTGAAACTCCCAAAGGACTCCCACCTATTCGTGATCATGATCATGCTATTCATTTGATTCCAGGAAGTGTTCCTCCAAACATCCGGCCTTACAGATATCCTTACTTCCAAAAGAGCGAAATTGAACGCATGATTGCAGAAATGTTAGAGGCGGGTATAATTCAACCTAGTCAAAGTTCTTTCTCTGCTCCCGTAGTATTGGTACACAAGAAGGATGGATCATGGCGAATGTGTCCGGATTATAGGGAGCTCAATAAGCTCACCATTAAAGATAAATTTCCCATTCCTGTGATTGATGAATTATTGGATGAATTACATGGAGCAATTTATTTTACCATGTGGGATCTTCGTTCAGGATATCATCAAATTAGAATGAAGACTGAAGATATTACAAAAACAACATTTCGAACTCATGAGGGTCATTATGAAATTTTGGTCATGCCTTTTGGCCTTACCAATGCACCTTCTACATTTCAAGGGTTGATGAATTCCATTTTCAAACCCTTCCTTAGAAAATTTGTGCTAGTATTTTTTGATGATATACTAATCTGTAGCAGGTCTTGGAAGGATCATGTTGAACATGTTGACAGGGTGCTCAAACTATTGCAGGAGAAACAATTATATGCAAAAACATCCAAATGTTTCTTTGGAGTACAAGAGGTGGAATATCTGGGTCATATTGTATCTCACGAGGGTGTTAAAGTAGACCCTAACAAATTAAAGCCATTAAGGAATGGAAATTCCCCATGACCATAAAGTAGTTGCGAGGATTTCTCGGCTTAAAAGGGTATTATCGCAAGTTTGTTAAGAATTATGGGAGAATAGCAGCACCTCTAACAACATTATTGAAGAAAGATGCATTTTCACGGGCTCCTGAAGAAACTAAGGCCTTTGAACATCTTAAAGAGGCAATGTGCCTAGCACCGGTCTTAGCTACGCCAGACTTCACAAAAACCTTTATTGTGGAATGTGATGCCTCAGGAAATGGAATTGGTGCTGTTTTAATGCAGGAAGGAAGACCCATTGCTTTTGAAAGTCGTCCAATCAAAGGAAAGTATTTACAAAAACCTATTTATGAGAAGGAAATGTAAGCAATACTGCATGCACTAAAGAAATGGCGAACTTACCTAATGGGAAGACACTTCAAGGTAAAAACTGATCATGATAGTCTTAAACACTTTTTGGAACAAAGACTATCTTCAGAAGAGCAGCAAAAATGGGTCACAAAGATGTTGGGTTATGACTTTGAAATAATCTACAAAGAAGGAAAGCTTAATGTTGTTGCAGATGCACTCTCAAGAAAGAATGAAGAGGTGGAAGCATTGCTTTGTGCCATTTCTATTATCCAACCGTATTGGATAACCGAAGCAAGAGATGAATGGAAGAAGGACAAAGATGTATGGACACTCATTCAAAAGTTGCAGCAAGATCCTAGTACATCTGATACATTTAGTTGGAAAAATGACTCCTTATGGTACAAATATCGTTTATATCTTTGTAAGAATTCCCAACTAAAACAAAAGATTCTTCTGGAATTGCACACTTCTCCTTTAGGAGGACACTCAGGATTTTTAAAAACTTACCACACGGTGAAGAAAGAATTTTTTTGGGATGGCCTTAAATCTGATATTCGAAAGTTTGTGGCGGAATGTTTGGTTTGCCAGCAGAATAAAGTGGAAACAATTAAGACCCCAGGACTTCTACAACCTTTATCCATTCCAAGTCAACGTTGGGAGGAGATTTCAATGTATTTTATCACAGGTTTACCTAAGTCCAAAGGAAAGAGTGTCATCATGGTGGTAGTTGATAGACTTACCAAGTATGCACACTTTTGTGCATTATCTCATCCATTTAAAGCAAGTACAATTGCTACTACATTTATGGAAACAATCCAAAAGCTACATGGAAACCAAAAGGTTATTGTGAGTGAC
Source organism: Pinus albicaulis (assembly GCA_034641835.2). NCBI lineage: Eukaryota > Viridiplantae > Streptophyta > Pinopsida > Pinales > Pinaceae > Pinus > Pinus albicaulis. The sequence goes on from CM076576.1 coordinate 125,735,103, forward strand.
AGAGATCCCATTTTTACTGGAAATTTTTGGACGGAGTTATTTTCTTGTTTGGGTACTCAATTAGCTCATAGCTCATCTTATCATCCTCAATCTGATGGTCAAACTGAGATAGTAAATAAATGTTTCGAAGGATATCTTCGTTGTTTTGTATCTGATAAACAAACACAATGGGTCAAGTGGTTACCTCTCGCTGAATGGTGGTATAACACTTCCTTCCATACTGCAGCAAAGATGACCCCATTTATGGCACTTTATGGATATCATCCACCATCGATCACATCATCTTTAAGGGAAAATTCGAAGGTTCAAGTAGTGGAAGATCACATCGAGCATCAGCAAGAAGTTATCCAACTCTTAAAGGATAACCTGAATTTGGCACAAAATCGAATGAAACAACAGGCAGATCAACATCGCAGCGAGAGAAGTTTTGATGTAGGAGATTGGGTATTTTTACGACTAAAACCATACAAACAAATGTCCCTCAAGCAAGCAAAGAAGGATAATAAATTATCGCCAAAGTACCATGGTCCTTACAAGGTGTTGCAAAAGATTGGTACTATGGCATACAAATTGGAGTTTCCTGCTTCTTCGCGAGTACATCCAATTTTCCATGTTTCATGCTTAAAGAAGGTTATCGGTGAAAATCTTCCAGTTCAAACAATATTACCAGAACTTGATGAGGAAGGAAAAGTCATATTGGAACCTGAAGCGGTCACAGAAACAAGAACTCGACAACTACGAAATCGATCAATTTCAGAGTATCTCATCAAGTGGAAGAACTTACCCACTGAAGATTCTACATGGGAGGATGAGAATTTTATACAGAAGCACCCAGAGCTACTCAAGCATTAAGGACAACACTTTTTTGAAGGAGAGGGGCATGTTAGGTCCCTATATTACTAGTATAGTCCCTTATTGTTGTTAGTGTAACCCCCTTATTGTTATTATTGTACCCTTGTAACCCCCATTTTGTTATTATTGTGCCCTTAAATTATTATTGTTAGGTCGGCTAGGATTACATTGTGGCCCACTAGGATTACATTATGGCCACATGTACTCCTATATATAGAAAGGAGGTTTTGTAAATTGTATCATCCAAGAATTGTTCATTTATGTAATGTATTGGAGGTTGCCCCCTCGAAGTGGCTCATTTCTAAGGCGTTGATATCTCTTTTCTTCTATTTTTGGAGCTAGTTACACAACAAAACAATGTGCATGTTTATGTGACATCCATCATCGGTTTCACCACAGGACCATATATCCACCCAAAATATGTGTTTTGTTTAAAAAAATTGGCGTTTTAATAAATTTGGTGTTTTTGTTCCTCCTTACAACTTATACCAACTTCAAATAATCATAACTTCTCATCAAGGAGGATCTTTTCCATGTGTGGTATACCATTGAAAAGGTGTTGAATATGAATATCCAACCATACCATCCATAGATTCATTAGGGCATTATAACTATGAAAAAAACTCAATAAAATTCAAATCTATTTTACTTCACTTGATGAGGGAAAGCAAGAGGTTATAATATCATAAAGTTCCTTTGAGACACTACTACTTCCTTAGGCATCCCCTTTGACATCAATGACACTAGTTGCCATCAATAACAACACTATGTGAAACGTATGATTGATTAATGAATAATCTATTATTAACCTTATGCTTGATTAAAGATCAATCTCATTATCCTTAATCTTGATTAATAGATAAACTTGATTAGTGATTAATTAACCCTAAATCCTGACTTATAAATAATAAATTATATTGATTTATTTAATATTTAAATTAATAGGATTTTTACGAATCCATAGGTTTGCAAGGCATTAAAATATATTTTTATTTTATTATTAGTAGTAATTTATTATTTTATCCTTTATATGCCCTCACATGATTATTCCATAAAACAAATTCAAGGATAAGAGAATAGGTGGGAGTGGCTCGAGGAATTTAAGGAGGCCTTCATAATGGAAGTAGGTGGGAAGTGTATTGAATATAGATAGGTGAAAGGTATGGGGGGGGGGGAGATATTTCATGAGTCATGGGGAAGGATATGAGGTTGGGGAAAGAGCATTGTAGGGGACATTACTTTTGTTTGGGGAAAGGAGGAAAACCTAGTGACATTGAGCTTTTGGGGACCTAGGAAGGGAGTAGCAGGATAATTCTTGGGATTAATGTTTGGTTTTGGCACTTTAGGAGTGTAGAGGATTGGGTTTATCACTTAGAGGCGGATATTGGTTTTTAGCATGGAATATCATACACACTACAACTTCAATTTGGACTTGGGCTCATAGGACTAGGGATCCTATAAAGGTTCCCTAGGCTAGGAATTTAGATGGATTTCCTAGTTGGTAGGGTGGCATATTCAGTTGGGTGTTCCCATTAGGAGCACCACGACATATTCACCATAACTGTATATATATATATTTTTTATTAAGTTATGAAAACTTCCATAAACCAAATTTGTTTTATATGATTTTAATATGTTGCGATAAATATATCTGGAGATGTTAAATATGCTGATTTTTTTGCTAT